>VZTZ01032677.1:1164451-1566982 GCA_013400955.1 Drymodes brunneopygia | reverse complement strand
TTTTTTTTTTTTTCCTTTTCTCCAGGTTTTTTTTTCTTTAGAAAGGTGCACATCAGAACTGAACACTGGTCTCGTTCATATTATGTGTGTGCAATGTGCAATGCTACTGCCCTTTCTGTTTGTCCAGGGATTTTCAGTGGCCTATTTTTCTGCCACAGCAAGGAAGCTCATGTTGATTGTTTGCCTAGTATGACTTCTAGATCATTATTGGAGTCAGGGCTGAGCAAAATACTCTGCTTTTCAGTGGATGTGGCCTGGATCACTGATTCTTAGGATTTCTTACTTTATTAAAATAAACTCTTTGAATTAATCTTCTTTCCTGCCTCCTTTTTTTTTTTTTTAATGTGTCTTGAATGCTGCTATAATGGCAATTTTAGAAATAGAAAGAAAGGCTTAAGTCCTCTGCAGTCTTAGTGTCTGAGATAATTTCTTCTGGTTTTGTTTGTTTCCTTTTTAAGCCCAACGGTTTTTAAGGGAGCAGCAATTCCTGCATCCTCTAACAGCCCAGGTGATGTAGAGTTATCTAAAGAGGGTAACTCAGGCTTTGGCTTCTGCCAGACATTGTACACTGGAGGTTTTACACAGCTCCAGAACCTGCCTGTGACCTTCTGGCCACAGTTTATTGCCTTGTGTGATGAGCTGGGTGTGGATAAGAGATGAGCTTCATCAGAGATCTGGAGGGGGTATTATAGTGTGGATGGAATCCCAAGGAGGCAGGAGATTTCCTGGGAATGTGGGAGAGGGTTTGCTGTCCATATCCTCACCCTATTACTGTTAATCATACTGCTGGTTTTGGTAGACAGTGTTTCTTTTCCTCCTCTGCTGGAAGTGGGTGGGGGGGCTGGATATTGAGCTGTTTGCAAGAATTTAGATCCCCTCTGTTGTTACTGTGACCCTGTTTCCATTAGGGTGGGCTCCCTTGGATGCTTTTAGCTTTTTACTTCGATGTATCTGATTAGCATCATGTATCAAATGAGGGAAAAACAGTCCCTTCTCCCCGAGCTAACATTATCGGGGAATAGCCTGGGGTCTGCAAAGGTATGTGAGAAAGTGGAGAGATCTTTGTGGCTAAAGGAGAGGAGACGAAATGTAGGAGACCTTCCAAATATAGGAGCCTCCACAGAAACCAGTGAGAAGACCTGATCTGTACCTGCCAGGTAACGTTGGCTCAAGTTCTGCCGTGCTGAAAGGATCATAAATCATGCTGATCGATCCTGATCTTCTGGTGTGCTTCAGGCAGGCCCTGGCAGTGTGTGCTGTCTGGAGAGCAGAGCAGAGTGACCAGGCAGTTTGCCAGGAAGGTTTTAATTAGCCTTTAACGTGATGGGCAGGATGGCCATCACCAAAAGTCCCTTCTGGCGCTGTTCTGTGCTGCACACGCTCTTCCTGTGCACCCTGAGTCTGGCTGTGTGTCCGTGCTGGCTCTGGGGGCTGGGGTTGAGTGGATCAGAGGTGCTGCAGCCTGGGAGGCTGGAGGTGCAGGCTCCTGTGCTGTGCAGGGATGGGCAGCACGTGGTGCTGCTGATCCTGGAGCTCGCCGGAGCGTGCAGCCTGCGAGTAATGGTAATAGGAACGTATTTCAATTTGTAACCCATTCTTCTGCATCAAGATTGGACTGCTTCTATTCTGTTCCACATGTGCATCACTTGGGGAAACATGCTGATAGTACTAAACATTTAATTGCTTCTCTTGATTTTATTTGTAAATTAGAATCTAGAGGATCTGTAAGGAAAAAAAACAGTAGAGCTTAATTGGACAACATTTTAGAGTCGCTGAAGAAAAGAGAACGCAGCTTTCCAGCTTTTGGAGCTGAGACAAATGCAAACTTACTTATTGATCCATACATATGATATCATATTTTAACTACTGTCTAAACTGGAGGTCATCTCTATACTAGATTGCTTAAGAATCTGTCTATCTTATCACATCTTGTACTCATTTATAGTTGTTTCCATTTCTGGCTTTGTTGAGAGACAGCTAGTGTTTCAACCTAAATTAAAATCAATAAAAAGCAATTTCGTTTGTTTTTTAACTACTAGAACAGACTTTTTTTTTTTTAGTGAGTCTGTATGTTCAACTAAGTCACTTGGTTCTTTCCATCAAGATAATTGCCAGGCTTCATTAATTCCTAATTTTTACATATGTAGGAATTGGTTTATTTTCCAGTGTACCTAACAAAATGTCAAATATGATTTAAAAATAAGCACTTACTTTAAGTCATCACTGAGAAACAAATGCAGTAAAAAATACTTGGCAGTTAGAAGTAGTTTAAAAACATCTTGGGGGCTGTAGTGAATTCTGATACTCTGGAGTCCTGCACTGGCAAGGTAGCTCAGGCTTTCCCTGGCACATTTGGGCAGTGATCTGCAGGGATGACTTCCAGTGGAAAAAGCAGAGTCTGGGTCTCTGTGCTTTCACTCTTTGGCTTGGATATTTCTGCATTATGCCAATTCATGTAAGAAGCTGTTGTGTTGTCAGCTGGCTTTTACCCCACAGCCAGCAGATTGCCAGCAATAACAATTACCCTGAGTCAAATTCAACATGGAATTCACTCTGCAGCAGTGCTGGGGCTTCCCAGGTAAGGCACTGGTGAGCCATAAGATAATATTAGAGAAAATATCTGAAGGCAGTGCTCTGATGAAATGTCCAAAAGAGGAAGTGTTGCTGCTCTCATGAGTTGATCCCAGAGTGCAGGAAATCATCCTTGGTGGTTTGCTGGAAAAATAAATGCCTGTATTTTTATCAGGTGGTTCTTTGGGTTGCTGTGGTCTTGCTCAATGCTTCTTGTAATTTTAGAAATGTTGAAGAATTCCTGGAATGCTTAATCCTGAATACAAGAACCTTTTGCTTGGTCTAAATCCCATTTCCTGTTTGACCTTCCTTAGAAGTGCCTAAGTGTTATGAGATACCTGTTACTTTAATTTCTTGGTTTCATTTTTCTCTCACCTTTTCTTTTCCTTCCGCTTGCTTTGATTCAGATACGTTTATGAATTAAGGAAGAGGGAAAATCAAAGGCAAAAAAAGGCAGACTTGGCTACCCTGGTAATCAAAGCAAGAGACTGTTCTCTTAAGTTAACAGCTAAAGCAGTGTTTTGTAGGAACAAAACATAATTAGTAACTAGATGGCACGATGAAGAGCACATTTCCTTCATCCTTGGAGGCAGAATAGGAGTTGTGTGTGAATTTCTTGAATTTGATAACAAAACAGCAAGCCATTTCTTTTTAACTAATAACTTAAAACCACACATCAATTCACGTTTATGTGCCAAGAAACCAGCTGTGTTTAAAAATACATGAGCACACCTGGGATACAGTGACCCAGGGATGTAAGGTAAAAGTGACTTGTCCACACAGTAGTGACACCTATCCTGAGTGACTCCCAAGCCATGGTTCAGTGTAAGGAGTAATACATCACAGCACAAACAGATGCTCTGCCAAAAAGGTAATTAATACATCATGTCAAACACTATCTGCATGTACTGTTTTCCCTATTTCATGCTATTAAGCGGTGTGACCTTTTCTCTTCCAACAATTAGTTTCCAAGGTGAAAACCAACTTAGGAAGAAAATTAACTTTTTTCATTGGTTCTGAGGAGTCTTTAAAGTTTCACAGCAGCCTTGATTACACCTTCACACTGTACAGTTTTGACTTCTGTCTTGATCAATGACTCTTCATTCCTGTAGTTTGAGATTGCATTATTCCCCTGTTCACTCCTGTATTTGGGAGACATGATCAAGCATTTTGGGTGCAGAGACAGATGAGGTTTGTAAGGTGCACACTGTCAATGAGTAACAACTCCAACTTGTCTCATTTGCACCCCTTTAGTAACAAGATCCCTTGCTAAAAAGCTGAAGATCAGAACAGAATTATTAATGTGCCTGACAGTTGTGCTTTCAGTTGAACTGAGGCTATGAGCACTTTATTTATGTAATGAAGCAGTGTTTTCTTTCTTTGCACAACCAGGTGTTTCTGAACTATACACTGAGTATGACACATAGGCCTTACAGTTTGATTTTTACAGTTTCTTTGCTTCTGATTTGCCTTTTTGCTTCTATTTGTGAAGTAAAGGCCATCCTGGAGTTTGCTACTTTCAGTTGTATTAACTGGAAATTATGCTGAAGCATGTGGGCCTTACTGAAAGTGTTCTTTCTTGGTAAGGGGGACATGAAGGACATGGCTTTGGTGGGTACCCCTTCTACTGGCTGGCTGGGCATGCAGTACTGAGTGAAATAAAGGATCAAAGCCAGGGCTAGTGTCCTGTCTGCTCTGGAAAGCTGATGAACTATCCAGTGCTTCCCTTGGTGCCTTTCACTGACTTTTGCTGTGATTGATACAAGCAGCATCAGCAAAAATTGGACCTTTCTGCCTGCCCTTGCTGTCCTCAGACACGTGCTGTGTGAGAGGCCTGCTCAGCTGCTTGTGTTTTATGATGTGGCTCTGCTGTCCTGCCTTCCAGGGTGACACGGCAGTGGTGCCAAGGTGGCTGTGCAGGAGCTAATGCTATGGGTTTGGATGTATAACAAAAAAAAGTTCCAGAGACCTTTTGGCTGCACTGTAAGGATAATGCAGTGTTAGTGTCTTCAGTGTTTGCAGCATCTCATAGAAAGACCTTAGACTGAAGAATTGTACATTGTTCAGAACTATCAATAACTTTAGAGAGCTGCATTGCTGTTTCTTTACCCTTTCATTCTTGTCTGTCTTCCACTAATGACTTGTTCTGATGGCCACTGCTCTGTGGTTCTTCTGATTGTCTTTGCCATGTGGGTTTCTGAGTCTTTCTCCTTGGCTGCAGAGCCAAAACCCAGCACGAGGTGCAGTGCTGCCTTCCTGAGCCCTGTGCTGTCCTTGCTGTGGGCATTTCCTCTCATCTGCAGGAATCCTCCCCTGGGCCTGGGGGCTCCTTTCTTTGCCCTGTCCCTCTCAGTGTAGGCTCAGGCAGTGTTTGCTGCCCAGGCCTCAGGTGGGCTGCAGGGAGGAGTTTGGGTTCCTGGGTGCATGGCTGTGGGTACCTGTGTCATCCTTCCCCCTGGAGCAGCTTTCCAGACACCTGGACCTGATTTCTCAGATATTGATCATCTCTAGTAAGGAGGATGCTCTGATGCTCTTGGATCACTGTCTGGTCTGCTGGCCACTCCTAAGGTTGCTATGTGTTGCTATATATGTATTTATTTATGAATACAACTGCTTTGAAATACTGGCATAATAATAATAAAGCTTAGGAACTATATACTGGAATAGGTTTCTTCCATTAGTAAAGCAGTAGGTGGAATAGAACAAATACTCAGTAGATATTGTAGTAGTAGAGTAGAACTGACTTTTCACTGGTGATTTTTAATGTGTGTCTGAATCCATGAATAGAGACACCATTACAAAATGAGTTTGGCTTTTTTTTTTTCTCTTAAGAGTAGTCCTGTCCAACCAAGTAACGAGGCTGCTTTATAGAGCAAGAAACCTCTTTGGTGGGTGATACTGAAGGCAGATGGCTTTGTGATTCCTTTGGTGAAGTGTCTTTTGTGTTGTTTTTCTGTTGACTTTGAAGCCAGAATGGTAAGTGTCCAAATAAAACCTGGTAACACCTGTTAGTTTTGCACCAGGGTTGAAGTGGTGGAGACAGGCTGCATTACGTAGTTACAGGTAGTTGGTTACACAGGACCATTGGTTTTGGTCTTGAAAAAAGTCCCCCTTCAGTCGGTGGAGATTTCTACCTTGAGTGTGATGGTGCAACATCAGATGAAATCTGACTGGTGAATGATTTATTGCAACATTGACAAGAAAAAAACCTATCTGCCACAGGCTACGTTGATAGAGGACAATGTTATTTCATTGCAGTCTCTTCCCTGAAAAGCTACAGTGGCATTGATGTTTTATAGTTTAAATGTTGCCTCATCAGTTTGGGCAGCTCATGTCATGGAAGGGAAATGCGTGGAGATTGCTTGTTTTCAAACACTAATGCCTATGGACACATTTTTTGCAATGAGGAAAAGCAGTGAAGAAACCAGCTATTTGAACAATCATGTTCACAGCCAGATTTCTCCCTTTTTCTGTCTAGGCTCTATTTTGCCAACTATACATTTTCTTCAGTGTTTCAAGAAGAAGCAGTAGAAACAGTGGCAAGAGTCTGTGTAAAGTACACATTGGTGTTCTAAAAATCAGTTTAACATGTATTTTCATCCAAACTTCAGCTATATTTTTCTTTGCCACTCCTTCCCCAGATTCTCTCTGTTTGCTGCCATCCCAGGAGTGTTTGTGAGGCCCAGAATTCTCACTGTGGAACATAGGAGAATTCTGCAAGTGATGATTGTAAGGAAATTGCATGGCATAATATACCAGATCATAAGTGATTTGCTCAAGCATAAATGAGCTGAAAGGATCTGATGATAATTTTGAGGAAAAAAGACTGAACCCTAGCATGATTCTGGAAGCCTTTGTATTGGGGGATCTTAAAACAGGATAGTTTCTGATGTCCTGGTTTGAACCTTACTTTGAAGAAATGCAGACCTTGAAGGGTGTTGAGCTGTGCTGCCCCTGAAGAGCTCAATGTCTCCTGCTGTTCCCAGATCCCTGAGAAGGGCACCAATGGACTGGGCTGTAGCTATCTTTTGAGATGATGAAGATGAAGAAACATGCTAAAAATACCTTCTTAAGTTGGCTTCTGTGTAACCAGCACTTCTCAGAGGACAGTCTGCATTTCCATCAGTTCCAGGATGTTGAACCTGGTTGAATTACTCTAGCTTTTGTTTCTGGGGTTGGATCTGACAGCTACAGAAGAGCTGAATGTGGCAGCCCGTCCTTGCAGTGAAGGCCACTGTGAACACATCCCACCTGTGACTGGCAAACTGGACTTCTCTGCACTCTTTTGACCAAAGTCACTCCTGACTTAGAAACATTTAAACTTAATTAGACTTGAACTATTTGCACCGTGTTCTTCACAGTATACTCATAAAACACGGTGTGTTCTGGCTCTTTATGCTGCTCTGTCCTGTGTGTTGGGATGGGACCTGTGAGGAGGTGGCTGTGCTTTCTCCCTCCCAGACTCTGGCTCAGCAGACTGCTGGCAAAGTGTTTGCTGGTGCTTTCAGGACTTGCTGCTCAAGGATGAGCAGTTGAATGCCCAGGCAAATGCAGCCCAGGCTGACTGACCCAGGATGGCTTCTCACGTTGTGGCAAGGGAGGAGGTCAACGTCTGTGCTGCAGCTTGGTGTGCTTAGCTCAGTTTAGGCATCAAATGGCCACACACACTTCCTCCTGCTTTAGTCTGTGTAAAGACAGAGTGAGAGACCAGCCAGGCCTTCTTCACCTGGCAGTTGTACACGCAGGTGTTAGCCCACTGGATTTCTCTGCTTGGGAAGCAAGACAAGGAGAAGTTTGTGCTGCACAGCAACAGATTGAACTGTCTGAGTGCATCTAAGGTGCTTGGAGGACTCTGGTATCATTGTGGGCCATGTTTATTGTGCCAGCAGATGTCCTTAGGGGTCCCAATGTCTTGCAGTGCTGAGTATGAGTACATTGACAATGAAGAGGAGAAAGTGTGTATTCTCCAGGGAATCCTTTTTTTTTTTTCTTTAATGGCTTGACTTCCTTTTGGATGCACCTGTCTTATCAGACCATGCTACACTTCAGAATAAAGGAGCCTTTCCTCAGTGTTATCTGAGGTTCTCTGACCTAGGGGATGCTACAGCTACACCTTCACCCTTTCAGCTTCTCTAAGGTTGGCTGTAGGATAAATGTGGTTTGCTCTGGAGTTTCATAATCATGAAATCAGCATTGATACTGAGCTGCTGGAATTTTTCAAGGAGGACAAATAGCAGTAGTCTTTCCATTTCTCTTTAATCAGATAACCTCTTCTGAGAGAGGCTGGGAGCTGGTAAACTGACATGCAGTGGCTGAGACAGATCAAAAATGATACAGCTGAGAATCACTGATTGGTTTCTGAAAAAGCAGTTCTTTGTGGCGTGTAAAATAAATTGTTTCTGTGTGATGGTATTGGGATGCTGTTGATTGTGCAATAACCATCTTCACAAGCCTGAGTTTTCACTTTAAAAGGCATCATTGTCTGTTAAATATTTGGGCATTCGTATTCCCCCTGGGCTGATCAACTGTTTGAAATGCATTATCTCACAGTGCTGTCACAATTAAAGAATGGCATGCTCAGGTGAAAGGGTTTGTCTGTTTCATAGATTGGAGAGATATGCTCAGTGAAAATGAACATCCTCCCAAGGTTAAATTAGCTATTTAAAGCTCCTCCAATTACAATCTTGGATAGAAGGTTTTTTTTTTTACATGGATAAGAGTTAGCAGAGGACAAATGACATAATTGGAGGGGGAGACGGAGACTTCATACGTGCTTTCTTCTGAAAGAGTGAGAGGGAGAAGACAATGCCAGGGAACTGCCTTCAGATCTTGGTCCTTTCTGGTTGCTTTTATCTCAAGCAGTCTTTGCAGGTTGGGAAAGAAAGAAGAAAGAGTAAGCATTTGTGTAAAAATGTCCTGTGACTTCTCCCAGGTGTGCTACATGGGGCTTGATGCTATCTGGCCTTTTCTGTAAAAAAGTGACTCTCATATTGGGATATACAAATAGTCTAGTTTTGCTCACATATAGCACAGGAGAATGTTATTAGCTGCTGAGCTGAATTGACATATTCCTTTGTGCACAAGTTATAACAACTTAAATGAAAATTACACTCATAGCAAGAGAATGCACTCTGTTTAAATTAGATAAGGAGATTATGACAGAAAAAGATCATTGAATAAAGGGGGTTTTAAACTAGCCACTGAAATAAATGCATTACTTCAAACTTTGTCCTGCCAGAATTTATTAATAAAACACAATGAGGCTTTTGGAATACAATGAAGACCTCTTCCTTTGAAGGTTACAGTGTAATTTGTGTAATTGTGTTTGTATAATTTGACTTCAAGATCTGTCCTTGTAATTTGGTAAACTGCAGATCTTGCTCCAATCTGCTGCATTTTTCTTGTGCCTCACACTGACGCATCTAATTGCCTCATAAGTATATACTCTGTTTAAAGCCATTGCACTGCCCTCTGGACCTTGAAAAATTCATCTTCAGGTCTGTAATGATAATCTGTGTGTGGATCTTATCTGTGCAGCATCTGGCCACCTTTGCCTGCTCCCTTACTAAGCATCCCCAGCTAATTGCCATTCTGAATAACCTCGGTTTACAACCACACAGCTGAAGAGAGCTCACTGTCTGATGCCTTAATTTCCCCCAGCTGCAGAATGCCTTCTCTTGGCAGGGAAGCCAGAACACGGAGTCACAGGCATCTTCTTGGAGCTGGCTGATCCTTGCTGAGAAATCCCCCTTCACTGTGTGTGTGTGGCACAGTTTCAGCTGGTTTGTGCTCCGTGTGTTTCCTGCTGGAACGGGGTGTAAGGGGAGCTTTGGGCAAGGTAGTGATGGGTGTTGGTAAGATGTGTAATTCTGAATATATTGTTCTAATGATGCTCCTATTAAATGGGTTTTAAACTCTTGGGCTTTCTCAGTACAAAATGGGTGCTGAAACATGTATGCTTTGAAGAAAGTTACCATTTTGGTGCTGCTTTGTTGCTGAATTCATTTGAAGTCAACAGACACTGTAGGCAAACAATTCACGTTCTGAGGCATTAATGCTTTGTGTGGGTTTGTTCACTTGGAGAATCTGAGTTTGCTCTTGGCTGATGAAGCAGGGAGAAATTTTAAATCTGGGATAAAAGTTCAAAACACTGCTGAGGGAGATAAAACCAAATTGGATAAGAGATGCCTGTGGGAGAGTTGAGGCCAGAGAGTCGTGTTGAGGAGTCGAGTGACTGAACTCTGAGTGCAGGCAAAGCTAATTTAAAGATGGAGTTTTGTTGTGTTACAGCAATTTCTCCATTTGCTTTACACAGCAGGGCCTGAAGAAATGGCTGTTCCAAAACCATTGGAAACTTAACATGTCTTTCAATCTTAAAATTACAGGTTTTTTTTTTTTTCTAATTATTTAGGAAAGACACCTCTTCACATATGTATGGATTCTTAAATGAGTGGTATGAGACTTGAAAAGAAATTGTGTAATTTACAACTTATTTCTGCGTCCTTGGATTGAAGTATGTGTAGAGTTCAGAGCAGAACACGTTGAGTGAAGTTATACAAGCTTAATAAAAATAAACCTATACATGACTTTGCATAAATGGGGGAAAATCAAAGGAGTAACGAATTTGCATAGATAGCATTTGAATTGTTAATTCATATTGCACTTCATTGCAAGGATGTAATTTTTAATTAAGAATAAAATGTGGTAGATATTTTAAGTGGGAAATGATTATAATTGCAGATGGAAATTGAGGTAATGAGAACTGGTTTAATTAATTGTTAACATTTTTCTATTTTGTTTTTTTTTTAAAGGCTTGTGGTCTGTGGACATGACATTTGTTTTGTAGATGTGTGTATTTAAACATACAGTGATTAAGGCACAAAGTGTTGGCAGCAAACACAGTTTTGGTCTGAAGTTGTATGTGTTGCTTGAAAGGCTCTGGATGGATGGACATTGGGGAACTTTGTTAGACTGATTTTGGTGTTTGTAGGATTGGTATAAAACTGAGGTGTAGAAACTATTTCCAAAATGTCCTTTTTAATCCATAATTATCTTTCACTGTGGATTTCACAGATAATACAGATATTTCACTGGAGAAATTGAGGTCATGTTTGTCCCCAGTAACCTTTGCCTTTAAAGTTCCCCATTGATAAGTGTGACAGCATTGACCTGAATTGAACTCCCCAAGATTTTGGTTGCTCTGCTGTGCTCAGTCTGTGGTTACCTGACATGGCCCTTCAAGGATGCTGTGGGCAGCTCTTGCTGGAGCTGAGCAGATCCCTGCCTGCCAGGGAGGGAAGGAGAACCTGAGTGAGCAGCTCCTGACATCAGGAACCCTGCATGTGTGGGGGAGGATTCCTGCAGCTCCCCAGAGCAGTGTGTGCAGGCAGGGAGGGAAAGAAGAGGGAGCTGCTGGAGGCAGAGAAACTCCAGGTGTGTGTTGGAGCAGCCCTGCTGTTCTGCTGTGTCCCAAGGGAATTTCAGATACAGCCTCTTCTGAGCAGTCCTGGATGCTCCCACTGGTGGAGGAGGTCCCTTGGCCCTGGGTGCAGCACCAGAGTATGGCACTTTATCATCTCTTCTTGTCAAGGTCCCTGAAGATTTACAACCTTCTGTTCAGGGAAATGCAGCGTGAAAACCTACAGAACAACCATTTCCTATTCAGATGGCTGTGACACTAAGGTAAAGAAAAACACTTGACTAGATTCGTTAGAAGAGAGGTACTTCTGCCATTTGAAAACTTGGTAAACTTATTTATCAAGCTTAGAGCTCTGCGTTCAAAGAGGATTTTGAAGTGAACAAAATTAGTGTTGCCACTTGTGTTAAGAAGCACATATGAAGTCTTTGTCATCTTTGGTTGCAGAGGGACTTGGAGAAAACTACAATTAGCACTAATTGGCGTTGTGTCTGAATCTTCTGTCTGTTGGTGTGAGAATGGACCCTTGAAATGATTGGCAGGAACTACCTGCCTGCTCTAATTCCCTCAAGGGCTGTTCTGTTGCATTGCAGCACATCACAAATGAAATGAGTGTTTACCAGAAGCGGCCAGCTAACACGTGCCTGAATTATCCATGCAGCACAGATGCTGAAATTCAGTGCCAGTCACTTAGTGTGCTGGGTACTGGTAGCTGTAATAATGATGGAATATGTTTATTTTTCTGAGAAGTCTAGAGTTTTGACTCCTACAGACTTCATTGCTCTGTGGTGCTCCACAGAATGGAGTGGGAGAGGTTTGGCACACCAAGCAATTGTCTGACCTCTTCAATGTGTGCAGGTGTTTTTTTCAAATTTTGGATTTTTTACCTTGTCACCTGGAAAGCAGCATTGCACCTGAAATGTAGCTTGTTATCCATGTTGGTCATGGGGAAATGAATTGCCAAATTAGATAAAAACTATATATGTAGAAAGACACATCCCTGCTTGGTGTTGGGTAAATGTAATAGAAGCCTAAAGAGTAAACTTAATACTCAGTAAAATGATAAAAGAGTTTACTTGAATGGCAATGTAGTGGGTTTTTTTTTCCCCTCTGAAGTGTGCAGCCAGAGATATGAAGTATGTTAATGTCACTAGGGTAATATAGAGCTGATAGCAGTGCAGTCATTTGCATTTCTTCCCCTTACCTTGTGTTTCTTTTTTTTCCCCCCGAAGCACATGTGTTGGGAATTGAAAATGCAGTTTGCCTATTACACACTGGCAGTAATCTTTTAGTTTTTTTAATGTAAAAAATGAGTCCACAAACATGAGCAGCCACTGATGTATGTGGCTATTGATGGAAATTGAATTTGCAAAGGGAGAATGGGATTTGGTTGTAGTCTGAAATGATAATGATGTAGCCCAAATGGATTTGTAATGGTCATTCATTCATTTTTTTCTGCAATTTTGTGGTTTGACAAAACATTTATGCAGGTGACTATGAAAGCAGCCCAGGTTCACTCTGTGTGGGCATTACTAGCCAATGGCAAATAAAAGTATGCAAAGTCTGAGCTTGAGCCTGTGCCCACAGACTTCAACAGGGGAAGGATGGGATGCTGTGATTTATTTTATTAAGAGGGGAAAAAGAGCTAGTGCTTCTTTGAGATCTAAGAAATAATGAAAGCAAAATGTGCCTTGACATAATTCTTAAAAATGTATGGATTTGTATTATCAGCCTGGTGAGTGCTTTATGTAGCACAACAAATGTATGAGAGACTTTGCACTGTGTCTGGATAAGCACAGACCTGGCCCTGAAGAATTTCCAGTCCAACTGTGATTAAACTACTGTGCATCACATTGAGCTGCTGTGTTCCTGTAAGCTGTACCTGTGTGACAATTCCCACCAGCCTTTAGTCTGAATTTGGGGCTGCCAGTGGACTGCAGAATTTTTTTTTCTATCCTGGGTGCAGTTTTATGTGCCTTATGATAACATCTGTATTGTTCTGATTTCAGTGGAGCTCTGTCTTCCCTCCTGTGAAAGCAAAAGAATGGCATGCCAGCGTTCATGTGGTCAGAATAAACTGGTGGTGACAGGAAAATGATAATTTAATGGTGTGGATGGATTTTTGGCTTTGTTTTCATCTTGTTTCTATTTTTTCCTTCTTTTTTTAGACCAGTGAACGTCACACTTGTAAACTGCCTTCCATTTTAACCAGAGTATAGTCCTTGTTAAATGTTGTATAATTTAAAAGTATGAATAGAAGTAATTATGGAGTATGGGAAAAAGTGCTTCTGGCTTTATAAATATATCCCTTTTTATAAATATTTTCCATTTCAAATCATTACAGGCAGTGGTTGAGATGCAAAGGCCCATGTGTACATGTGCTGGACTCTGATGGTCCGTGCGGGTCCCTTGCAGTGCAGAGCGTTCTGTGAATCTGCACAAGACAAGAAGGGAGCATGTGGGGAAAGCAGCACACCGATTTACCTGTAGTTAATATTGCCCCTGTTTTCATCGTGCCGCTGATTAAAGCTGGAGCTTTCTGAACGAGAGCTTGGCTCTAATGCCCGGGAGCCTTGTGGGGCCGTGCTGGGGGAGAGGAGGGCCGGGGCCGGGCCCGGCTGCAGCCGCAGGAAACCGCCCATTGTGAGCACCATCCCTCAACTATTTCCTGCGGTGTAACTCCAGCTCTTTTGGCTTCAGGCCTTACTGCCTTTCGACTCTTTTTAATTGTGGGGTTTTTTTGGGTTGGTTTTTTTTTTTTTTTTTTTTTTTTTTTTTTTTTTTTTTTTTTTTTTTTTTTTGGTAAGCGCTCTGTGAATGGTCCCGATGCAGAAAAGGCTGTGAGGATCATAAATCTGTTTATTTTAATTGGCTTTGCTATCCTGAGGAGCTCAGGGCAGAAAGAGCCATGTGGCTCAGAGGGCTGTGGGTGGGGTTGGGTTTGTTTAAATAATCGGTATTTGGAAGCTGCTGGTTTGTTTTAGAGCCAAGCAGGCTGGGTTGGTTGGACATCCCATTTGGGTGAACAGTTTTGGGGCAGAGGCTGATCCCCTGTCAGCATCTGCAGACCTTTCCAGAGCCTGGAGTACTGCAGCACTATAAATGACATTAAGGGACAGCTCTTCTCCCTGTCTCCTTCCTTTGTGAATGACAGCAGCTTCCTTTATTTCTTGCCTTTCATAATTTAGGATTGGCTGCTAAACAGGCTGATTTCTTCCCATCATGTAGTAATTTGTGTTTCAGAAGCAGAAGTCTGAAACTACCTGGACTGTGGTTTCACAGAATGGGAGAGGTTGAAAGATTTGCACCTTCGACAAAATTAATCTCAGAGGGAGGTGACCCCCTAAAAAGTCATTTTGCAGTTTCACCCCGGTGCAGTGAGTGCTGTGAAAGGCCAGGTGCCAGCAGCTCCGAGGTGTGCTTGGCACACAGGGTTTGTGGGGTCCCTTCAGGAGCAGCAGAGTTGCAGGCATTGATGGATGCCATGGGAACTCCCAGGTAAAACCAGCCTGTGTGACATTTTGACTTTGTGCTCAAGGCACAGACAAATCAATGTGGATAGAACCGTTGTGTTGTTGACTTTGGAGCAGGAACTCTTGGCTAATGTAGGAGAGATTCCTATTTCATACTGTGAAGTTTCATACCCTGTGCCCAGCTGCTTGTGTGAGGTTGCAGCCATCAGTACTTTTGGTTTAATGCTGTGATCTTTTTATATTGACTCAACAGCCCATTTTTGCTTCTTGGCTTCAACTCAGGATCATGCTTCAACATGAACTTAGCTCTTGAATTCTTTAAATGTGTTCTTGAATTGGAGCCAAAATGGTGAAAGTGAGAAGTTTCTCACTAAACAACTAAATTACGGGGTTTTTTGTTTGGTTTTTTTTTTTTTTCAAAAACTGTAAGTAAATTTTTTCTGAAGCCAAGTAGGTGATTTATTGCTTGGTGTTTCCCTTTTAATTTGTAAAATGCTTGTCTGTTGCTCTTACATTTTGCTGCATGTACAGCTCAAATGTCCTTTCACACACTGCAAAGGCAAGGAAATTGATGCAACAGTGCATCCAAATTTCCTTGGATCCAAGTCCTATGAAGTCTCTGGTTTGTTCTGAGTGAGGTTGGTTTCTGTCCTGTCTCCTGCAATTCTCTAGAGGTTCACACTGCTGCAGCTCTATTATGAACTGTTTTGGTGATACTGTATTAATAAGATGGAATTGTCAAATGTAGTCCAGTAATGTTTTGGTTGAGCAATGGGAGTATTTTTTCTCGTGTATCTTTGTATGTGCAGATGTTTGATTTGAATACGTTTATTCAATGGCCCAGGGTTTCAGTTGTTTTACTGGAAGCAGCAAGTATTTTTTTGTCTTTTCCTTACTTAGCACCCACATAAATCATTATGTTAATGAAATATTTGTGGTAGCAATCCATTAAGAGGAAGACAAAAGTTTTCCCCTAAAGAGAACCTGCACAATGTCTTGCTGAAATGAGCCCTGTTTGCCAGCTGTTTTGTATGCATTATTGCTGCCTCATCCTGCAGGTTTAAAAGGTCCCTGTGATGTAATGCAATGATAGCTTTGTGTGCAAAGCTGCTTGGAAGCAATCTGAGTCAACAGGGAAGCAGTATCTTCTTAAAGCTTGTGACATATTAGTTTTGTGATCTCTGGTATGAAGGAGATAGAAAGGGCAAGGGTTTACTGTAGGTTCTCTTGAAGGCAGGAAGAGTTCTTGAAGCAGTAATAAGTGGCAGATTGAAGTTGATCTCGGTGAGACTTCCAGTGTTAACCAGTGTTATAGAAGTAAATGACTTCAGGTTTTTGGCCACTTCATCAAACAGATCATGTTGTATCATGGTGTTGAGAAACAGCTTTACCTGAAAATTCCAACTATTTCTGGGCCTTTCTGGAGTGCCTCTAGAACAGTCAGCTAAACACTGTAATGAATGATTGAATGACTGTTTGTGCATATACACACACACATCATCCTAATAGAGGAGATAATGTTCTTGAAGACAAGATTAAGGATTCAGAGGAGCATTAAAAGCAGAAATATTTTTTCTAAGTGAAAGGGAGATGAGTATTTATTACTAAAATGTTAAAATAATAACTAATACTGCTAGGAAGTGGTAGAAGAAAAACTGTCTGGTTCAGCTGGTACAAATGAGCAGCTTTAAAACCACAATATGCTGTGAATCACTTCCTTAAAGTGACAGAATTGCCTGGTGTGTTTGCTACCAGTGATGCTCCTGTTGGCTTGGGTACTTGTCAGAGAACAAGGGGACAAATGTATTTATATATGTTCTTCTACAGGGGAGGGCAGCTGACTTTGTGGCTGCTAGCTGGACACAGTGATAGGCTGGGATAAGCAGCTCTTTGAATACAGTGCCTGCACACAGACCCTGGATCAAATTTACCATCAGCCTGAACAAGCACATTTCTGCTGAAGTCAGTGGAGTTGTGCCTGGTTTTACGCCTTCAGTCACTGGCAGGTGGTTTCCTTTGGGTGTGCTGCACTGAGTGGGGTCATTCTTGGTGTTCTCTGGTGCTGAAATACCACAGAACTGCACTGTGGGTTTCTGTGAGCCCATATACCCTGAGATAGTTGCATGGAGAAGGGAAGTTTGTAAGAAATAAACATGGCAGATTTTTATAAACAGTGTTTTCAGTTTGTTTTGTTTTTGATTTCTTATAAATGTATGGTCCATAGGAGATAATCCAGTAGTCATGCTCAGTGCTATTATTACCCCAAGATCTCTTTCCTGCACTTCTGATCTTCACAGGAAGACTCAAAGGTTTAATCTACTTGTCCTAGCAATTGCTCAGAGAACTCTAATGAAAGTTCTTTTTTAAAAAAGTATGATGTACTAAGTAGGTTCTGCATTTTGCTGGGCTCTATATTTTTCAGAGGAAAGAATTTCAATTTTGTGAGTTCCCAAGTGCTTAAAATGTCCACAATCTGATAGGGAAGTGCTTGGTTTTCTAGGGAAGGATAGAACTTAGTGTATTATCTTCCATGGATGAATAAAGCTATTCTATTTTTGTTCTGCCGCATTGGTGTTAAATTCATGAAATGCAAATCTGAAATGTACGTACTGTGCATATTTGCCTTAACCCTGGAAAAGAATAGCACTTTATTACTAAGCACAGGACAATTTTTCAAGGTGTCGGTTTACATTCCTTTTGCTTACTAATGAACTATGGAAATTGGTTACTAATGAGCTATAGAAATGGAGATTCTGCCTTCTCCCAAGAATGAAAGTGTTCTCCACACAGTAGGTAAAATGACTTGTTACAGGTTATGGAGAATACAAGCTGTTCAGTATATTGCTTTTATGTTCCAGAGGGTCAAAACGCCACCAGCTCCCAACTTTGCTGTCACTGCCTGCAGTTTTCTTCTAATAACTCTGGAAAGCTTCTTCCTCATCAATGCATAAATCTTCAGCACTTTAGTAAGCAGCTTCTTGCAAATAGAAATAATAAACCAAGGGATACTGAATCAAAATGGAACCTTGGCAATTTAGGTTTGCTTGGAAATGCTGCATTTCTAAACACTTATTGCTGTACTTCAATCCTTGTATGCTGTGTGACATTTGAGAACACAGGTACTCCCATGTCTGGTTTCTTTCTTTTAGTTGCTTGAGCACAAAAACTAGGGAGACAAGATCTATGAAGTCTGTAGGAGGAGGTAGAATGCAGATTTTTCCAGCCACTTGCGAATCTGCTGGAGATGAAACTCTCAGCTTTGGAAAGAGATTAGGCAAGAGCACCTCCACTTGTGTATATAAATTTCAAGTCTCGTGAGCTTGAAGCTAGTAAGTTTATGTACAAATAAAATGTTAACCCACCTTAGAGATGTTGAGTGTGTTTGTATACACACATCCATACAGTAATACACAAAGGCTTTGGAAGGGTTGTTATTTCTATAGTCAAAAAAGAATGAAGTATTTAGTGATCGGGAAGAAACTAAATGCAAACAGCAATAGATGGAAACCATTTCAAATGCCTTGTTGTATACCCTTGAAAACCAAGCATTCTTTCCAGAGGAACATGAATGTATATTTTTTCAAAGGAAAATTCCTGGTTAGAGGGACTAGAAGCATAAATAAAAAAGGGAAACTTTCAGGAAAAAAATACAAACAAGGCAGCAGCAGTAAAACTACTCATAAAGGAAGGTGTAATTGTCAGTTAAGAAGTACTGGACAACTGATTTATGCTTAATGAGAAGAAATATTTTTAATTCATTGAGACAAACCGAATATGAAATGCTATGAGCGAGAATGGTAAATTTGCCATATTCATTCATCTACATGATCCTAAATGAATGCTTGTTTTGTAGTAAAAGGGGAACTAGCTGCTCTGTTTCCATAGTGCAAGAGTAATGACATGACTTTTCTCCTGTAAGTAAAGACAATATTAAACAATTGCTATTGGGGATAAACATTTTCAGATAACAGTTTACACTCATAAATTCTAAAGACTCCCAGTACATTTTAAGACACTGAGAAACAGGAGGTGATTAGAGAACAACCCTGGCTTTCAGGTGCTGAAATGTGGATGATAGTGATGGCCTGAGATCCATTCCAGGCAAAATAAGGAAAAGTGGATGTGTTGAGCAATAAATAGTGTGACTAGAAGGCAGTAAAGTAATTCCTGCAGACCATTGCTGTTCTCTGGGACCCAGTCAGGCTTCCTGCTATAGAGCTGCACGTTTGACTGAAACACAGTGATGTGACACACTCTGATTTCTGTAAGACATTTGATTTATTTCCATGTGACAATTTGGAAAAGAAGGTAGGATAGGAGGGGAGCAGTAGTTAAAATGGGGCAAATTCAGTTTGAAATAAAGCGAGGACTCTCAGTCCATGCATCTCTGCTGGGCTGTAACACTTGGGTGCTGGCCCAGCAGCACTCTTGTGATGTACCTGGGGCAGCAGGATCAGATTCCTTCCCTAGAAATGGGAATTAACAGGTGCCTTTTCCCCTGTCCATCAGCAGAAGGAGTCAGTGCAAGAGGAAGCCAGGGCCAGTGCGATCACCATGGGTTTGTTTGTTTTGCCAGCGTAGTACTGTCAAAGCTTTATTGAATGAGCTGACTTCAAGCTGTTGATATAGTTCAGACCTTGGCAGCTCTCTAATCTCCTTGAAGCTTTGGTGTTTGATTGCATTCGTTTGCCCTGCAAATAGTCAACTGTGTAAGTTATCTCAAAGTGAGAATATATTTTGAGCCTGTATTTATAATGGACAAGGTTCACAGGCGTGCAGAGACCTTGCAAAGCACACGAGCTCGGTTTTGAATATGCAGTGAAATATTGACTCCTGCTTCCTGAAACTGTCAAACCCTGTGGTTACAAGAATCCTTTGGACACTTAGCTTTAATTATTTAATGGTTTGTGAAATTACTGTCTGCCTCTTGTTGGCAGGTCACTGCTCTGTTTGATGTTGGTATTACATGGTGGTGCTCTACCTGCTTTATGTGAAACATTTTTTGTCATTGGAGGAGAGAGAGATGAGATGGAGGAAGGTATGGGTTTTTTTTAAATTGACTGGTTGAATTTTGTTGCATTCTTTCACAGGCAGGATAATGAATTAAAGGAAACAAATGCATGTATTCTGTTCCTCATTGATAAAATACTTGCTTTCAACGGCATGATAGCTGAGGTACAATGTGACTTCTGCAGTTGAGGCTCTGTAAATAGTTTCATTTTAAATGTCCCCTCCTAGGGCATTATATCTTCTTTTGGGTACCAATTTGACAAATCTGTGCTTAGTGTAGAATAGCATTTTTGAGAATCTGGGTAAAAATATATTTGCTGCTTTTTGAGCAAAAAAGTGTGTATTTTAAGAAATGCAGCTTTTTTTCCCAGATGTTTCTGTTCCAGTCTGGTGTGGGGCACAGTTGTTCAAACTGCTGTGCTAAAAGAGTGGTGGGGGGATTAACTCAGGGAAAGGTGTGGGAGGATGTCTACTTCCAAAAGTCTAAATGTAGTGTGCAGTAAATTTTTGTGGTTGTTTCTCGCTCAACTGCAGTAGGTCATAAAAGCTGCTGATCAATAGTACAAGCAGGTGATTAGGAGTTTTAGCTTTCTACACTTCCTTTAATTTGGTTGATGCAGTGTTCTGAAAATGGAAAGATGCAGGACAAAGATAGTGGTGGAATGAATGAGGGAATGGGAAAGCAAGATTTGGAGTATTTTTGTGAACTGAAAGTAACACCAAAGGCATGTAAATTGTCAGATTGGAACTTGTTGCATCTTTATAACCAAAGCAAAATCACTTGGTTACTGAGGATCATTGGATTTGCCATGATCACTTGATGTGCCATTAAAAGAAGTATTCACTGTTTGAAGGACTCATTGCACCAGACTGTATAAAGGAATCATTTTCCCATTGATGACATTTTCATCAAACACCAAGGATTTAAGTTCCTGCTTCATGCCTCCTGATAGTACCGTTGGGAATCTCTTCTTTTCAAGCAGTATGTATGTGTGTCAAAATTAAACTGAAAAGGTCATAAAAATTAATTGGAAAGAAGCAGTAACGTGAGATCTGTCAAGAACGAGCTTTATAAATTGCAGCACAACTTGAAACAGCCCTGGATTGCCCTGCTAGAATATTTTTCTACAGCTGTAAAACTCATAGGTAGTTCAGGTTTATTGTGATGCATTCTTCAGTGCTCCTGTACCACTTTTGCACTAATCTTGGCATGAATCTTTTAAATGTATATAGAATTTATCTAAATACTATGGTGCCATGCAGATACAGCAGGCTCAAAAGCCCCTTTTGTCCAGATTGCTTTAATGTTGCCTCTTGAATGTTTCAGTCTGCAGCCTTAAAATAGCTTTCAAATATAGCTTTCTGAATGGAGTACATAAATAAATGCACTCTTCCTTTCCCAGAGAGGCAGGAAGGGTGTGTGTGAGTTTAACTCTTTCATAATTCTTTCTCAGATGAGTTACTGACACAAAACAGTACTTCCCCCCTGCCCTATGCAGGAGTTGAAAGAAACACTTTTGGTGGAATATGTGGTTGTGAATCCTGAAGTGATTAAAGGCGAAGTTCAAAACTCCTGTTTTGCCCCCCAAGGAAGTAGAAGTTCAAATTAATGCTGAAAGTTTGGCAAGTATAGAAATGCAGAAAGGCCTCAGGAAAGTTCTTATGTGCATTATTAACCTGTTTCAGAGTTGCAGTCCTGTCCTTACCTCTGAGAGCGTTCCCTCAGCAGCCTGGGAGGCAAATGTGCCAGCCCTCCTGCTGGATGACTTTTCTCTTTCAACACATAAATCCCTGGAAGTTAAATGGTTTTCAGAACGTGTGAATTTCTGCTGCTGAAAAATAAACTAAGCAAACATAAAACGTTTATTTCAGTTTTGCAGCCCAGATTTATCTGGTAACTTTCTCCTTTTTTCCTGTCTCTCTTATTTCTGAATGTTCCAGGTTTCTTACTACAGACAATTTAAATTTCTTTCCCTCCTAATAATCTCTCGCTTGCACATACAAGATAACAGCCATATATATGGTTTTGCTGGATTACTAAATTGACAAAGCACCAGAATAAACAGCAATGTGTTGCAGGAAGAATTAGCTGATGTTTAACCTTCTTTTTAATTTATTCAGTTTCTTTTGCTCTGCCTGGCTCTAGTGAAAGCAGCCCAGTTGCCTCAGATCCTTTGGTGGCATGCAAACCGATTACACCAAGCCAGCAGGATGAATGCTGGGTGTAACTGAGAGAGCCTGGAGCCAGAACATTTGCAGGGTTTTTTCGGCTGCCATCCAGGAGGAACCTGTTCAGTAATCTGTAAATGTGTAATCCTTTTAATGCGTCAACTTTGTTAGAACACATTAGTGTCAAATGTTAAGTGTAATATCTTAGTCTGGGAAACATATTGCTGAAACAGAATTAAACTGGAAATATAACGTGATGATGGTGGGAGGAAAAAACGTCGTGAAATCGTTTGGAGATGAATCTGGATTAGCTTTGTGAGCTGTTCTCCAGCAGCCTCCAAATGCAAGTGATGTTACGTTTCCATGAGATTGTTTGACCTTTAACCTGTTGGTGGCTGCAGGAGACCCTGTGGGATGTGAACTAACTTCGTATTGCCATCCACGTTACTGTATTGGCTTTTCTTGTTCATCTGTAAATTCATATTTGCAGTGTATTCTGATATATTGCCAATAGAAATTTGACTACTTTATGGAGGCACTTCGTTGTTAAAGGCTTCAGTTATAGAGGAATGTCCTTTTCCAGTGGGGTGCAAGGAAGCTTGAGGGGCTCAAGCTGTTACAACTCTTTTGAACTGTGTGCTTTCAGCTTTGTGTGGTTTTTTTGGAAGTGGAAAAAAAAAAATGTTCTTCTCGGTCTGCAGACTTTTCCTTCCTCTGTAATTTTAAACCCATTTCCTCCCCTTCTCTCCATGAACAATCCAAAGTGCAGAACTTTTTTATTTTGGGTGGTTTTTTTTTTTCCCCTTGGCCACAGGGCGGGGATGGGAAAGCCTGTGATAAGCGTCAGCACGAGAGGTGCAGCCAGGGGCCAGAGCCACCTGCGTCACCAGTGTCCTGTGCTGCTGTCCCTCCCCTGATTCACTTGATAGTCCCCAGCCTCTGGCTGGGCTGGCTTATTGACAGGCTTTGTGCAGGCTGAGGATAGCTGTCCCCACCATGGCATCCTCCCAGCTGCTTGTGTCTCCCCGGTGAACTGAGGGGCTGTTAGATGGACACAGAATCTTTAAAAGGAGAAGGAATTAATATAAATCAAAGCTTGCTTGGATTTAAGGAGCACGCTGGATTGAGCCTCTTTAATGCTGCATCCCTCAGCTCTGGGCAGACACTGTAAATCTCCAACTTGCTTCAGCTGCCTTATGCAGCTCCTGAAACATCCCAACCTTTTCTTTTAAATTTATCAGTGCTTTGACATTAAATATTTCAAGTGGGCTTTGTTGAACAGAGTGTAGCTTTTTTTTGTGTGTTCTTCTTAAAGGTTACTTCTTGTTGGAATGAAATCGAAGGTTGGGAATTCTTGGCAGATGTTATGATTAAATCTGACTGGTTGTAGGCTCCTTCCTCCCCCAGCTCCCAAATGTAACATTTGGGATGATGAATAGCAGAATTTATAAGTGATTTTGGTAGCACTAATTGTTCAGGTTTTGTGTGTGTGTGCACAAATAAACTTGTTTCCTGTGAGCAAAAGCTGCAAAACTGATGGTTTTCTCTGGCTTCTAACTGTATTCAACATGTCCATAAGTCCCCTCCATGTGTGTCTGTCCTGGTAATTATGAATGTACAGTTTAATATGTGACTTAAGAAAGCTCAGCTGGAGAGAAATCACATAAAGGACTTGATGTGTGTTAAGTCTTTTCTATATATCTGGAGGATGAGTTTTAAGCACTTACACATTTCAGCTAGATTTTGTTCTTTTTAGGTGCAGGAACTAGATATTACTAGATCTGGCCTTTGAAACAGTTCTCCTTATTTCTATTTATTCTCACAGGGAAATGGCCTGCTATCAGGCTAATGTTGACCTAGTTGTCTAATATGTGCCTGTTTTGCCTCTGGCTCTTCAGCCTTCAATCTGTACAAACACTGTTAAATTGAGCTCTATTGAAAGCCTGAGTAGTCCTCTAACTGCTAATACATTTGATCATCTTTCATGTGTTTGTGTATACATCTAAAGTTTGCAGGATGTTGTGGAGAAATGTATTTTTCTTCTCCAACCTTTAATTTAATTTTAGGTTTTGGTAGGAGTGCTGTGTAATGAAATTTAAATCAGTGCCCTTATGTCTGAGCCCTAGAAATAAACCTTATTAATATACTAAAAAACAAGACTTCATGAAGTTTTGCATTGGTGTGTAAGGCTCATACATTCAGATCAGATGAAAACTGCATTCTTCTTCCAAGGAAAGTCCAGGATGTTCAAAATCTCAAAATTTAGCCAGCCTCTGTGCATTAATAACATTTAAACCTACACAGACTTAAAGGCCTCAAATGCATTGTGCTTTTTAAAAAAAAGTTTTTAGGTTAAGACATGTTTTCAATGATAACTGCACTTCTTTCATGTGGAACAAAATCCTACCAGTGTCACCCACGTGAGTGTGGTGTTTTGAGTGGTACAAGGTGATCTCAGAAAATACCAATGTATTTTTTCCTTCATGAAGTCCCTGACCTCCTCCTCTTGCCACACCAGGGAGGTGAGCAGGGTTCCTCATTTTTCATTGGTTCCATCATGTTTTTCATTGGTTTGATTTCATGTAGAGCCAGCAAAGCTGTTTGCAGCCACTGCAGGGAGTTCCTAATGCCAGCAGAGATTTCTTGAGTGAGCTCTGTGGAGAGGAAACCTTTATCACTGTTATATTAACAATACCATACTCTTTCAGTAGAAGGAATTATTTGGGGCAGAAGTCCATTATTTCTGGACCACTTTCATTTAAAGTTACTTGTTCACCTTTGAACTGCTGTTCATTGCCTGGTGGCTTTACAAGGGAGCAGCTAAGGCTTACTGCAACTTAAAAATCAATTAAAAAAAAAATCCTGCATCTTCATTTGTGACCTCTAAGTGGAGAAGGCAGGCAGATGCCAGATTGATTCAATTTTCTTCTTGGATAAATATTGATACTGAAATATATTTTACAAAGATCTGCTGAAATTCCTAGAAATAATGTCTACCTACACTGGGTTGTTAGTGCCCTGAGCTAGCAGAAGTATTATTAACATTTTATTTACATAGGAAAAAATGAGCTGGCTGGGTACAGCAGATTCCAGCGTTGTCTCTTTGCCTGGAGCACTGCAGAGGCTGCTAATGTGACTTAAACAGTGCTGCTCACACAGTTCTGGGTGTGACAGTCCGAGCTGAGCAGGATGTTTGCAGTTGTCAGAATGACAGTAGACTCAACATCGCTTTGTCTTTTTTTATACAGTGGCAGTCTATATTTAGTGATCTTCAATCCTAGTTAGCAAGCAATACTGTTTAAAAGAAAGAAAGAAAAATAAAGACAGAAAAAGCTCTGTTCAACAACTGGGATAGGTGCTGTTGCTTTCCTGAGTTCTTGGGTGAGGCAGGTACAGCTGAGCATGGTCAGGGCTGGTAATCATTGTTCCAGTATTTGAAATAGCAAACAGAAGTCCCTGAGTGAGGAAGCAGGATTCCCAGCTGGGGTTTATCATACTGTCACTTCTCCTTCTCACTCAGGTATTTGTTTAGCTTCCAGTATCAATGGTTCTAGGAAAGTAGTATATTATTTTTAGTCATTAAGTATGAGGTGGAAACTGTAACATACAGAGGAGTTTCTGTTATTGCCTTCAATGAACACAGGATTTGTGCTTTGTTAAAATCTGTAAAGAAGCAAACAGACTCTAGAACAGAGTATCTCTTCTGATAGACACAATTCTCCCCTGTGTTGCTGCACGTGAAGCCTCCAAGGAAGCTGCCATTTCAGTGAGCCAAACCCATCTGATTCTCGTTAGAAGCATGGCCAGAACCTTCCTATGTTAATGCTTCAGTGGGTGCTGCTTGAAATGGCTCTGTTCTTCGGGATGCAAGGGATGTGCTTCTGGGAACATCTGGCTGACTGTTCAGAAGATGCCAGTGATCCAAGAGCTTGAATGAGATGTCCTTTTGGGTAAATCTGTGCTCATTATTACTTTAATATTAACAGAATGAGACAATGCATGAAATCCTGGCTCCAGCATCCTGGATGGCAGAATGCCCACTGATTGCTGTATGCCTGGGCTTTTTTCCTTCCATGTCTTGGTTGCCATGACTTCTTTTTATCCTATCAATGCTGCAATGAGCTGTTCAAGGAAAGGAGAAAGCAAGCAAACTCCACATAATTTAGGCTGTCAGCCGGCAGTCATCCTGCATGGCAGCTGGGGGAATGTGACACTCGAGTGTTCACGTACCTTGACGGTGAACTGGGGCCCAGAGACCTCTCCAAGAGTGTGCTCAGTCAGTGTTCCTCCCCAGAGTTCTGTCATTCTCATTCCCTCCTGCCTCCGCCACTGTAAATTAGAAATTCCTCTGCTGAAGTTAAAGTGACTAAATCAGTGTTAAGTGAGAAGAGATTTAAAATTGTGCCTCTTGATTTTAAACTAATAAAAATAACAAAACCAAAGTGTGGTTTGGAGGTTTTTTTTTAACACAGTTCTTTGAAAAATAACAGTTCTGGCATTTGCAGTTGAGAATAGAAGTTTTCCTGTTAAAGCTAACAACAGGCTTAACTTCACCTCCCTCAGATATCAAGAACTGTCAGAACTGAAGGTCAGAGATCAGTGACATTTACAATAAGAGAGTACATAGAGCCTGTATTAATGACAAAATATGCTCCATCCTTTTTTTTGTTGTTGTGGCCACTTGTGAGAAGTATTTGGCCACATGAGAATCTCTGCAGTGCAAAGCTAAATACTTTGAAGTCTTTGCTTTCATCTCTTGTGCCATTCAGTTAACATACTTTTGGCTAGGCTTGCTGGGCTTTCTACTATTTTGTGATTTTTGAAAGTACTTATTGCTGCAAGTAAATGTAAGCTGTCTCAAAACAAAAACATATAACCTTTTATTAACTTACAGCCATTGAAAATAATGCAAGGTGCCACGGTAATTTGACCTCTGACTTCCCTTGGAGTGTAAATTTTGGAACCAGTACTGCTTGCTGCTTTGGTCTTTATTATTTGCTCTTTGCTTTGTATTCGTGTGGAAAGTTTGCACGTCTAAGCTTCTACTCTTTGCTGCAAACTATATTGAAATACCAGAACCAGCATTTTAAAAGTTCACAGGGATTCAGCAGTCGGAAGTTTCTCTGTGTGTGGAGCATGGTGGCAGTCACTCACTGGTAACATTTACTCTAATGATGCAGACAAATTGTGCTTGCTCTTCTCTCTGTATATACATTTATATTTCTCCCCTGCTGTGCACAATTTTAGCGCCTGATTTATCAGCCTCAATTACAGTGGTAGAGCTTGATCTCTTTTCCTACATCACTTCTATATGCAGCCAGATGGGTGCATTGGCTGCCATGTTTTTTAAAAACCAAAAACACTCAGCAGCCCATCTGGAATCTCGGTTGGCGTTGGCTAAAGCCAGCACCGAGCAGAGATTCCAGAGAAGTGCCAGCAGCAACACATTTCTCACTTTAAAAAAAAAAATGCGTCATTTTCTTTCAGTTCTTGAGCTGCTGCTTAAGCTGGAATCAAAAGCTGTGTTGGGTCCAAAAATACAAAAGCATTGCAATTTTAATAGAGATGCTTTCTGAAAAAATCCAGGGACTGCTCTACAAATGTGCTGCAAATCCTGCAGCTTTTTGAAGAGGCTGTGGTTTTGCTGCACTGAAATCTGGATTGCAGAATGTGCAGGAATTGGCACTGAGCTCTGGGGTAGCGAGTGCTTGTACCACTGAGAGTGAACCTGGGTAGTGTGGGCTTCCACATGGAATATATTAGCACAGCTGGGAATCTGCTTACAGCTTTGGGTGGCTTCCCCAAAATAAAAATGATTAAAAGTGAGGGGGAGTATGCTTGAGAAATCTGACCATTTAGCTGTGGAAGCATTTTTTCAATATGGAGCTAGAAATATCTTTCTGCTTCCCAAATTACTGACAGCATATGCACAGATTTTTAAGGTGATATAATAAGCATGGGAAGTAAGAATGTAGGGGAAAACCAAACAAAAAATCCCCCCTCAATATCTTGCATGTAGAGTAGAAATCATGTTTATCTTGGACCCTGCCTGGGTGATGGGAAGAACGAAAAGCATGCTTTGACTTCTTACTTATTTTGAAAAAGTAAATATTCTTTGATTAGAGTTAATTTCTGCAAAAAGACATGTAGCAAGAGGGGAAACACTCCAGGATCTAGTTTTGAATTTCTTTCTGCATGTTTTGCTCTTATTTTTAATGTGAAGTAAAATAAGAAGCTTTATTTTGTAGATCAGGGGAGAAAAACTGGTCCACCTGACAAGAAACTCTGCCTGGCAAGAGAGGGAAAGCAAGGAAGTTCTGTCCCATCCAAAGTGCAATTGCTGTAGTTGTGCTTTTGGTTCTCAACAGACTACTTCAGCATGATTTTAGAAGGAAGGAGATGATGGAGAAATTTAGATCAGTAAATAGCTGTATTAAGAATTCAGATTCCTGAGTGTAGTTCTATAAACAAACAAAAGAGCTCAACCCAAAGCCCAGTAAGAATGAGGATTTTGTTTCCTTCTTAAAACTTGAGCCTTAATTCTAAGTTCCAGCTTTGTATTCAGTTTTTCAACAAGGAGTGTAAATCTGTGGATATGTATTCTTTGGGTACATTGCAAAGCCTTATTATCATGTGCCTGGGATTTTTAAGTTGTTTTCTATTTTCATCCATGATGAAGTATTCAGAGACTGGGTGCTAACACAAGAGCCATAATAAAGTTAGATTTATTTACATGCAAGTGCCAGGGTATAAGATTCAAGTTATTTCATACTGTTTTGCTGCATTAACTTCTTTCTATCCTCTTTATGAAGCAAGAGTATTTTTGTTTCTTTAGACTGGAAATTTCCTTCTATCTTTCAGATAAAGAGAATAAATGGAACTAGAGACAAGCACTGCTTCATCTGTGCAGGTGGAGCAGTGCTGAAACAGTGCTATACACCTCTCTGGCTGTGTTAATGATTTTGGTTTTTGGAGTAATGGCTTTTGGTGTGTCCACTCTGAATTTTCCCTTGGCTGTCCTCTTACACACTTTTCACTGGAAATGCTTGCATCTAAGTGAAATACGGTGGTAAATACTTATAATTCTAAGTGTAACCTGGTTCAGTAGATTACTCTGCTGTGTTTGGTGGAGTGGCTGGTGGAGATGAGCTGGGGAAGCCCTGCTCTGCCATGGGACTCTGGCCAGCAGTGGGTGTCTGTGGCAGCTCAAGGAACAGGCTTCCCTGAGTGCTTTCTTGCCTTTCACTTTTTCTCTTGTATCCCCTTTAAAGAGGGCACAACACTGATCAGAGTGATGCCTCCCACTTAAGGGAGGTGCTGGTTAGAGGTGGAGTGCTCAATTTTTGTGTGGAAAGGAGGCTTTGATGCATGGCAGGTTTAGATGCTATGGCCAGACCTGGGTGTTGCTTTAGGAAGTGCTGTACTTCAGCAGCTGATGGGAGATGTGACAACTGAAAAGTTCTGCTGTCCTGTGATCTGTGAAATAGGCTGGGCTCGTGGGTCAATTTGTAGTACAAGTGGTTGCTGCCTGGTTATTGCAAACAAAGTTAAGCTTGGAAGATGATGGGCTGAACTTTTGAAACCTGTCTGGCTTGCTACCAAAGGATGCCACTGACATTAGATGGTTCCTTAGCCACAAAATGTTTTATTGTTAATACTGTCGTTTAAAACAGTACTACAAAATGCTGTTATATTTTTGTATAACAGTCCAATATTTATTTGCAGTTGAGGTACTCTGTTTTATTTAGTGTTCTTTACAGTCTGTCCATTTAGAGTGGTATTTGTAGAATACCATACATTTGTAGAATGTACTAATAGAAGCTTTTTTTACTGTCTATTATGGCAGTAGCCTGATTAAGTTCTAGTTGGGCTTTGGCCCTTCTAATTTTCTCCCTGCATAACCTCCTGATATCCTTGCATACATCCTGAGTTGCCTGCCCCAACTTCCAAAGGTCATAAGCTTTCCTTTTTACCCTGGATCCCAGCCAGAGCTCTCTGTTCAGCCAGCTCGGTGGTCTTCCCTGCTGACTTGTCTTTTGGCACTTGACAACTGGCTGGGGCTGCAGGAGCACAAATAGGACCAGAATCTTCCAACTTGTGTTTTGAATGTTCCAGATTGTGTTTCTTTAGAACTGGAATTAATGTGAGCAGTGAGAAAATGCAAAAGCTTTAGCATAATGATGTGTGGGTGTGGTGCCAGGAACTGTTATTTCCCTTGAGAATATTTCTCATTCTTTGAATAGGACAGAAATAGATTTGAGTGCTTACTACTATGAGTTTTTCTTTTTGGTATTTATCCTATTCTTTTGTTAGGTGCTGTTCACCTTAATGTTTCCTCCTCCTCCCAATGCCTCTTACCCCTTCTGCATGTTTAGTCTCCAACTTGTCCTGTCTTCCTTGTGGGTGATGACTTGTCTTGGCCAGGATCCAGTGAATTCCTGGAAGGGAAGTGGTGTCTCTTGCCTTTCCTCCTGCACCTTGCAGGGCCCTGAGCTTGGGAGTGCACTCAGAGGCATTGCTCTTATGCAGTGGTAAAGATTCTTGACAGCTCTTCTTGTGTGTTTCTCATCTTCTCCAGATGATTCTAACTTGAAAACAAACCAAACAAAAAGCCCCCAGAAGCAGCTCCATACACTAAAAATAGGATATAGCCCCTGCCCCCCACATCCTCGCTGACCACTGATTGAGCTGGTTCAGTTGAGAAACTTCCTGAAGAACGATGCCATAGTTAACTCTGGCTGCATCATCCAAAGAGCTGTGGAGGGGCAGCCTCAGCTGGGAGTCTTTGCTGTGACCTCTGAAACCTTCTCGTCACCTGGGTTTCCTTAGGTGCTGTTACCAGAAGGGGAATTCGACTCCCAATTTATTTTGGTTGAAAGGAGAGAGGAGAGTAACTGCTCTCAAATTTATTTTAATCTGCTCTAGAAATTTAAACTTAACCCACGTGTGCATGGTATAATCAGTATTCTGGGCAGAATTCTGCTGCATAAGCACAGGTATCCACATGGTGCCTCTTGAAATCTTACAGGTTATTTGAGAGAACCCCTCAGGGTCAGCAAACCTGACACAGGACCTGTGGGTTCCCCAGGTCCTTCTGCAGCCCCTAAAGCCCTGGTGGGTTACCTTGGAGCATCTCGATGCTGTGTGCAGGAGGAACTGCACAGTTCCATGTGGGTTTTGCCCATATTGGACTTGCAATTTTTGGATTGTGTGCTGATGGAGACAGGAAATATCTTCATCTGTGCATTAGAATGAACCTGGCACAGCTTGGGGACCACATAAGCAAAATTGAATCTCATCATCCATAGCTCATTTTTATTAACTTTGGTACTGATAGCAGCATATCATAAATGAGAACTGCATCTCATATCAAGCCAGTTTGCTTTTCTGCTGCTCAGTTGATGGGATCTGGGTGGCAGCAGGCCACTAACTCAAGGCATAATTTTCCCTAATTCAGGAAGTACTGTCAATATACACGTTTTTACTGGCCTTTTTTGTTTACATGGGCACTTGTTTCTTGCCTGTGGCAGGCTGTTCTAAGAATTTTCTTCAGTATCTGTACTTTCAGTATTTCTTTCAACTTCTTTGTTTACTTGTTTTTTATTTTGAGGAAAGAATGTTCTTTGTACTTTATTTCTGGCAGGATTGTTAAAATGTGAGCCTAATTTTTTTGCTGGTGGGGAGCTTATTGCTCTCTGCCATGGTAGAATTCCTTGTTCTTGTATATATTTCATTGGTTTTCTTTCAGTGTCCCAAAGGAATTTAGAATATGCAGCAGTTAATCATGTCCTATTTTTCTATGCAATTATAATTTTGCAGCTTGTCAATTTTTTTTTTGTGTGCGTGTAGATTCCCAATACACTTTTTTGTTGGTATTTTGAGAGAGGGAGTGTGTGTGTGTGTGTGTATTTCCATTTGGCAGTAGAATTTACGAGACCTGTAAGAGGTTGGTTTGCGTATCTGGAATTGGAATGATTCCTTGCATTAGTACAATTTGTTACCTGTAGAAAACCTGGAGTGGTGGTGACAACTGCCATCCTGTGTGGACAGGATAATGTGCCTTTGTTCAGCATAGTGCTCTGTCTCTGCCCAGTAATTAGTAGATGGAAGAACACTTCTACACCGTGTTTATTTGAATGTAAAAGCTTGCAATGATCGATAGACAGACTTCAGCACAGAGGTCAGATCTGCAGCACCCAGCAGATGTAGCTATCTCCTGAGTAGCATGAGGATACCAGTAAATAAGCACAAATCCCTGAGAAAATGATGCTGTGTTTGAGGGGATGTGTGTTATCTCCTTTTATCAGCCCCTGAGCCGCTGTTGTTGTGCTCTCTACATGGGATTAGTAATAGTGGGATTAGTAATAACATACTCTTAACTAGGCAGAGGGAGGGGAGATGGCACATTCTAAAGCTGCAGAGTGCCTCCAGGAGGTGTTCTGATTGGGAAGAGCTCAGCTGTTTAGGCTATGTTTGGTATGGGGATTTTGTTGAGGACAGAAAGGACAGCTGTTGCCATTGACAGTTGTAATAAAAATCATAATAGGCTTGTTTTAAATGGCCAAGTGTTTGGTCCTTTGCCCTTCTCCTCTATGAGATGCTGTATTTTCAATTTCTGCTTTCCCCAGTGATTTGGGAAGGGAAGAGGTTGTTTCTTAAGGCTTTGTTCTTGTCCCCTTTGCTCTTCACCTTGACCTTCAGGCAATTTCTTCAATTCACAGCTGAATCAATGGTAGCTGAGGCTATCATCTCTGTGCAGATCATTTGTAAAAGTGTCTCTGTTCCCTGCTAAACTTCTGCTTTTTGATCTTGAATATTGGCTTGTTTTTGTAAAATGCCTTACAAATGTCTTCTCAGAGCAAGTAGAGTGTTACAGAAACCTCAGCATCTCATTTGGCTCAGGACCACACCAGACAGGTTATTCTGAATTTTCTCCATCTCTCCAGGGTGTTTTCTTGTTCAGGCATTTTTCTGCTAACCTGTTCTGATTACTATGTATTAAGTAAATCTGTCTTCTCAGTCCTCATCATTGCTCCTGTTGGTCCAGCCAAAACACTTGTACTAACCCACTTGTTCATGAAATTCCTTTCTAGAAATCCCCTATAAACTTCACATCCAGTTACTGTATCTGATGGATACTTTTTGTCAGCCTTGAAAGCTATACCGAGCTGTGACCCTCCCCGTTTAGCATCGCTTGCTGGGCTTGCCGAGATCCCCTGTCACTTCTGCTGTGCTCCTTGCCTGTCAGATACTTCATGGTGCATCTTTGTGCTGCCTTCTCTGTGACTCCCTATGTGTTAATTTGTGACCTCCCTGCTTTCATCTGCACAGGTCTCTATCCTGTGTGCTGAGCCCCTCCTGAAGACCTGTGTGTGCCACGCTGCTCCGTGAGCTGAGCTGACAGACACACAAACTGCTGACTGCTCCCTGAATCAAGGTTCAGGAAAGGGTTTGGAAAATGCTTGGCATCTGTATTTGCTGGCAGCACCCACAAAGCAATAATACTTGAAGTGGAAATCAGTCTGACTTCTTGGTACAACCTCTCCACTTGTAACTCCTGGCATGGATGGCTGAATCATCTTTGTCTAAATAGACAGTGCTGCGAACAGATGGTAAATAATTCACGAAAAGTGTAGCTATGAGCAGGCCTAAGAGTGAACTTTGTGTCATATCTTTCTTACTGTCATAGATGTAGACTTGCAGCTCTGAATCACTGCAGACTATGCTCCATTTATAAGATGAATTTTAAATCATTCAAGAGTAAATGAGACAAAGCTGAATTTCTTGATTTAGGCTAATAACAGGCAATGATCCCCCAGAACAAAGGACTGTGGAGGGACTGAAAATCATTGCCAGAAATTCATCTTCTGCCTCTACTCACAAGCCCTGGTCTAAAGTAATGCTGAAGCCACTTGTCATTTTCACTTCAGCTGTTCCACTGACATGTTCAAACCCAGCACTAGATGCTGTGTCACAAAGTTGCTTCATGTTTGAAAAAACAGCATTAACTGTGAATTTGGGAAGATACTGCAGGAGGAATAAATTCAGAATTTTAGAAGTGAGGGGCTGTGTTAGTAACTGTGTGTTACCTCTGTAAACATGAGGTGACTTTGATAATGGCCCCCACTGTCCAGGGTCACAGCATCTGCCTCAAGAGATGAGTGCACAGGTCTGCAGTCTCTGTAAATTACAAACCTCTTCCTGGTTGTAATAAGGGACTGAAGGTACTAAATGATGTTATTCCTGAGTTTGTTACAGGTAAGCTTGTAGTCATGTGTTTTTGGTTGATGTGTGGTGTGTACAACTCCCCCCATACCCCTCAGTTTACATAACACTGGTTCTCTCAAAACTGTTTTAGGGGAAACACAGAGCATTAGGGCTCGTTTGATATCATACATTTAATATCATACATCAGTATGTAGAGCACAAATCACCTTCCAGGCCTCATGTGACTGTTTTGAAAGCAGAACCAAGATAGAAAGGAAGGGCTGCCCTGGCAGTCAGCAGAGCATGTTTGTGAAAGTTGCATTGTCTTGGTGCCACATTCCCAGTGGGCAGAACTGGTACCAGCTCTTGCAGGGAGAAGGGGATCTGAGTCAGCAGAACAGATCTTGGAGAAAAAGAAAGGCAAGCAAAGTGGTACAGTCTGTTTTCTCCTGTTGTTTTGATCAGTCAGGTCTGTCCAGATGTTTTGTGTCTTCCACAGCAGTTGAGGTATTGGCTGGGAATAGCTGCCCAGTTGCTCCCTGCAGCACCTGTCTGTCAGAGGGTGTTGGCTGAGGATGCCTGATCTCCTCGATATAAAAATGAGTGTATCATTGCTGAAGTCAGCAGGCTGATTATTGACTTTTATGGCTTGAAGTAGTCACTGCTATCTTGAATTCCCTGTTCTAGAAGAGACCATGACTGACCTTTGGAGGATTCTGCCACTCCTTGTCTCCTGATGTGGGCACTTTTTCCACCAAAGATCTGATTTTTGGTAATGCCTATGGATTTGTTGACAGGGCTTAGTGGAACCATTGCTTAATCACTGCCTGCCAAGTCTAGCCATTCTTTGTATCAATACCTGCAGCTGCCCTGACTGATTTGCTCACTTTGGAGTATATGTAAAATAGAGGGTGTGTAACCCCTTGAACAAGTGCTTTCTTATTTACAGAGCCACAGCACTCCAGAGAAAAAATAGCTGGTAATGTTTGCTAGGAGTAAACACAGTCCAAATGGTATCTGACATACTGTAGTCAGTGTTTAGCTCTGAGATGTCATCACAGAAGGGAGTTTTATGGTGATTGATATGTGAAAAGTCTGAGATTCAGTTGTGGATTATACACTTTTTTTTAGAGTGTTTCATAAATATTCGTTGAACCTGAACTTTTTAATTAAAAAACAAACAGTGGTAGGGCTGTTCCACACTAGTAACAACAGCTCACTAGTTGTGAAGACAGACATAGATTTCAGTCAAACTGATGAGTAGAAATTTTGTTTGGAAGTGATAATTTTGTTAAGGTAGTGATAATATAGAAGTTTTATCACAGGAATGGGTAATTTTGTTATTTGTTTTCTCTTTGGTACAACTTGGATGCTTGTTCCTGCATAAAGGGAAAAAGAGTGTAGTTCTGCCAAATAAGTAGTTACATGACTCATTACAAGGATCCTTAATTTTCCTTATTAATTTTTTAGGAGTAATTTGTGAAATCTATTAAGCATGGTAGCCCTGATGAAAACAGTGTGATCTGAAAATCAGAAAAATTCTCAGAATTATTTTTGAGATGAGTGCTATCCTGTGCTAAAAATACGTTGCGCTACTGCAATCATTTTGTAGCTGGATTCACTCCATCACACAAGCTCTTTATCTGAAATTGCTATAAGCCATAACATAAAGCTTTTTACTTGCTCACATCTAATTGAGGGAATATTTATTTGGTGCATATTAAATTCAAACTGGCCTACTTCTGAAGGAATATTTATTACTTTAAATCTCAGTGCTTTGAAGAGAGAAGTTTTAGAACAACTCTTTTTCATGTGACAAAGTTAATTAGAAGCTTGTATTTTAGTTCCTGTAATATTTGAAAGGGAGTAGTGTAGTGTTTGACAGATAGGTATAGTAAATCAAGATTTGTTGACAAAGTTAAACTGTAAATGAAAATTTAACTTTTATTGTGCACATTTTGAAACAGTTTTCAGGATATGTATGGAACTCCACAGACAAATCTGGTGTGTTATAGCACAGAGCTTATAACGCAACTACGTCTATTCTGGCTTTTACAGCTTTTCATGCATTATGGATACATTGGAAAATGGGGACATGTTCCCTGCTGTTGGCTTGGGGAAGCAGTGTGGCTAGAAATCCCAGTGTCTTTTTATAAACTCTAGGGTTTTGTGCATATGGAACAATGTCAAGAACCAAAGCTGTGTCTCAAATATTTATTAAATACAAGCCAACCTGTTAGCTCTCTCTATGGCCATAAAGTTATGCTTGTGATCCTTGAGCAGATCCTGCAGCACAGACCTGGCTTCTACCATGGGGGATTTCCCAGCTCTCTGCCATCACAGCCACTTGCCTCCTGCTCTGCAGCAGCAGTACCAGGAGTGTATTTTGGGAGAAAGCCATCTTCCAGTCAACTCTGCTCTCTTGCTGATGATAAGGATCAAACTTCAGTGCTAGAAATCAGCAGTAATGAGCAGCAATTATTGGGCAGAGCCAGCTGTAGTTGTGTGCAGCACATGTTTTAAAATAGAGGAGAGAAGCAGTTCATTGGTAAGTTACATAACGTGGCAGAACTTTGATGTTGCACATCTTACACAGCCGTGTTGTACTGAGCTGCTTGTGCCCTGGGCAGGGCTGTGCTTGGGACTCAGAGCTCTTTGCTCTCTGCCTGCAGCTCCCGTCCACCCAAACAGGAGCTTTTAGCCCTAAGTGTGCTAAACCCCACACAGTGTATTCAGGATGCTGCTTGTTCATGGTAGAGTGGGCTTGGATGGAGGTTTGGTGCAGCTTATGTGAGTTGCTGTGTTTGACATGGATCACTTGTTAATATTTTCCCTAATTTACTCATTTATTTGCTTGTGGTGTTCTTAAAAATGGCTGAAGTCTGAAAAAGGTTCTTTGCTACTGTTGAAGTTCTGAAGAAGGATTTTTTTTCAGTAATCAGTGGGAAGGGTTCCAGAAAAAGCAAATCTTTTCCTCCAGACCCTTGCTTGCTATGAGGCTGACAACCATAGGAACTACATTTTCTATGGAGAATCAACATGATAAAACAAGAGAAAACTTCTCTCCCTACATGAACTGAGAAAAGATCTGTTCCAGAGGCGGTAATTCAACTACAGGTCAAAGTGTTGCCCTTTGTATGGTCAGTGGGAAAGAAATGAAAGGGATAGGGGGGGAAGGTGTTCTAAAGGTTTTGTTCTGATTCCTGATTATTATTATTCCTATTTTAAGTCTGTTAATAAATTCTCTTTATATCCCTAAAGTGTAAATCTACTTTTTACTCCTATTCATCCTTATCTCACAACAAAAATCAAGTAATTTTGGTAAGTGTGCTGGCGTTTAGCCAGAAACTCAAATAGGGGAATTAAAACCACTACAAATTAGTGTTTCCGCCCAGTTTTGATTCCCCAAACCTCTAAACTGCAGCACCCACTTGGGAACTAACACAGGCCAAGGAGAAGAAGATGTTGAGGTAGTACCTGCTTAGACTATCCAAGGTCTTGACCTTCCGTCAAAGAGCTCTGGAGTATCTGGTAGAGGCTCACCTTATGCTCTGGATGTCTCCTAAATTATTTAGAGGTCATTAATATGTGTTGGACTTATCTGAGACTGATTTTAAATATAAATGTAACAATTCAAAATGCAGTGGAAATAGGACATGAAGCCCAAGTGAAGGTTACAATGCATGAAAGGCAGTTTGGGGTAGAAGGGGTGCCACAAAAACAGGAAAGCTGAACACACATGTGAGAGTTTGTAGCAGTTTTTGTGCCAGCCTGTTTAAACCTTTTGTTCCTGGGATTTCTCGTATATTTTTCTTCCTCTGGTTTGGTATTTTTGAATTTCACACTGCAGTGGTTCAGCTTACAGGCTACTAAAGCAGAGACTCGCATCTTGCAGTGAACCATCAAGAAGATTTTTCTAAAATGCTGAAAACCATATGCTTACAGAAGTAGCCTATCACAAGTAACTGGAAGGTGAAAGCCGTACAATATGTTCTGCATCTTTAACTATGTAATCACAGCAGAAATGGGTCTGCTGCTAAAACAGATATCCCAGCAACAAATTCAAGGAGCCATTGGTTTTTTGCTGTTTATTTTAAACTCATAGTTGAATTCAGCCTCAGAATATTATGGAAAAGGGAGCAGTAATATGGCTGAGTGATCTCTGCAGGTGGGGAGAAAAACTGAAAGTAGCCAGAGAAATGCCAGTGAACCAGGCTAAGCTGCTGAGTAAATATTGGCCATAACTAAATGGGAAGCAAACATGGGAAGAGCAGACCTACCGTGGAAGTATAGAAATAATGTTTGGTTGACAGGCTTAAGTGAAAAACCCCAGTGATATTCCTGAGAAAGTTACAGACTTCAGATGCTGAATGCATGGATTTCACTGACCTTGTGCTTTAATTACTGACTGTCTTTAGCCCTTTCAGTGGTTACAGCCAACTGCCCTCCAGGTGGTGGTTGTTCAAGTAGGAAGTTGTCCTCTGCTCTTGCTACATCCTACTTGTTAAGGAACCTTGTTTTCACTTTTTTGGAACGTGTGAAGCCTGTTGTACATCTGGGTCCTTAGAGCTAACTGTGAAATCAAAAGTTTAATAAATAAAAATAATAATAACTTCTGTCGGTTCCAAATGAGCATCAGTCACTGCTAGAGACAGTATGGGACTCAGAAATGTGGGTGTGCTCCTGGAGCAGTGTGAAGCAGAATGTGATTGGGGATTGAAGTCATGCAAGTGGAAACTCTCGAATATTCTGCCAACAGTAGCTTGGTTTTTTTTAACATAATGTCACTTGCACAGAAGTTGCTTCTCCAAGTTACAGAAGGTATTTGAGGTGAAGGGAATGAGGAACGTTAGACTGGATATTACACCAGTGCTGTAACACACTGATTTTAAATTTTTTAAAAACAATTTCTCACTGGAAGATCTGCTCAGGGCATGGTTCAGACATTCTTTTGAGAAAACCTGGAGATTAGAAGGACCCTCACTACAATGGCTTGCTTCTCATGGAACAGCACAGTTTTTCAAAATTGCCTCAGTCAGGACTGGGGGTGTGTTTGTGGACAAATGTGAGCTCAGGCTCTGCTTCCAGCAGCTGTGGCTGTGCTCTGAGCTCTAACAGGTAGCTGTGGCTGTGAGTTAGCACAGCGGATTATTGGCTAAAGTGAGGAAATCCAGTTTGGCTGCACAGGCTCTGGTCCAGGCAAGCCTGGATCTGCCTGCAGAAGACTGTGAACAACCCATGGGGAAGAGCAAACTTCCCTGCTGCTTCCCCATCTCCTCCTCTGACAACTGCTGCCTGTGCCGAGCACTGCGTGACAAAACTCAGCAACAACACAGCAGGTCCTGCCAGGACAGCACACGTGGTTGTACAGAGAGAAAAGGCTCAGAAAGCTGCATCCTGGCACTTCTTAAGATTCTGAGTCAGTCCGCACTAGGAACAGGCAGGTTGTGAGATCTTGACCCTCCTGGGTGTATGTGGAACTCCAGAAATCTTGCTGTCTTCAGTGGGATTATTTGTGATGTAAGGGAGTGTGTAACACAAGTAAGGGATATCACAATCTGTCGCCTTAAATTAGCAATCTGTTACAAGGATGATATTAAAATGAAGGTCAAATTTCCTTTCTCCCATGCATGTATTTGGCTGATACGCAAGTCACCAAGAGTTCTGTGTGCGACTCAAGATACAATTTGGCCCTAAATTAATTTCATTAGTAAAGCTGAAACTCAAACATGGTGTGAATGAGACATCTGTTAGTCTGCTGATTCATGTCTAAAGAGAAATGTCATAAAGGATTTTTAGAATGCGATGCTTCACACGAGGCAGCTGCACTGATGCTGCAGATCAATCTGTTTCAAATGGAGTCTTAAACAACAACCCCTTCTGTAAACCTTTGTGTTGTGAATGTATGCCTTCAAAAATGCAGAGAAATTAAGGTGTAACAGTGAAAATGAAGAATGCAATGAAAAAAACTACAGAAGCTTCCCACTGATGTTGAACCATCATGTAATTTGTCCCTGTCCGTGTAACCTAACTCCCCTTAAATCCTCTTGGTGTTTTCTACTTTCACCTCCTTGAAGAGGAGGACTAGTTAGGTGTGGCAGCACAGAGTCGTGAAAAATCATGTACTTGGGAAATATTAGCTTAAAATTACAGTCTCTTCTTGTTTGAGCTGACTAATCACAGAATGATTTGGGGTGAGGGGGGACCTCTGGAGACAATCTAGCCCGAATCCTTTGCTAAACAGGTCCACCTAGAGCAGGTTGCAGAGGATCTCATCCAGGATTTTGCATATCCAGAGAAGAAGACTGCACAGCTTCTCTGGGCAGCCTGTTCCAGTGCTCTGATCTGCCTTTTCCATTCAATTTTGTTCTATCTATTTATCTATCTACTTTTCTTTTGTTGGAGTTGTATTTGCTCCTATTGAATACTCACATAATCACAAACCTTCACTAATGGTGACAAAATGTTATTTATTTATGTTTATTTGTTTTTTATTGGCTTTTATAGCATCTGTTTCCTTTGGCATGTGAGCTTCTTTGCTACTAAAACAGGGATTTCAAGAACGTGAGCTGAAACTGCAGTGAGGTTGCATTTAAAACTCCCTTTAATTTTTTTTATTTTTTTTTTTATGGGAGCCTGGGTGTGCAGGGATGGCAGGGTAGGTAACAGTCCTCTTCCAGTGAGAATAAACAACAGGAACACAAGAATGTCAGAGCAATAACAATCCTGTTTTCATGCAAAATTCCCAGGAGTAAGAGAGGCATATTGTAGATGACACATTAACAGGCTTGTCTTTAAATAGAATTTTTTTTCAAAGTCTTCCTGGGGGCACCAGTGACTGTTTAATGCAACATTAATGGATGCATTTTCTTGGTAGAATAACAAGGATTTGGAGACTGAAAGAGACATTAAACTTGCCTTCTGTCAGATTTTGTACAACTCTGTTTTTCCTCTGAATATGTACCTGGATTGAGGACTTGCTGTCTCACAGCAGGGGAAAATCCACCCTCATGTCTGCAGTGCCAGTGACCTCTTCCAGGAGCACTTCTCCTGTGTACATTTGAGAGATTGTGAGTAACTGGAGCAGGAACAGCAGCTGCTCCCACTGATTTGAATCAGGAGATGTACATTCCAGCAGCTGGGGATGGGAAGTGTCTCCTGAACATGGCTGTGGTGATGGAAGGATGATAAAGAGCCTGTACATTAATGCAGTTGTAGAACCCACAGGTGCTGTCCACTGGATCAGTTCTGCTCCATCCTGCAGCAGCCTCTCAGCTCCCACGAGTTCATGCAGTGATGGAAGTGAAAAGCAACTTTGGCCTTCTTTTGAAGAGTGATGTATATTTCCTCTCCTCCTGCCCAAAGAAAGTTTCCGTCTTGCCTCATATTAATCAAATAATTTAGCTCTCCTTTCCAAAATACTTCACCATTTATCTAGTCATCCCTCTTGTTCTCTTTATCCTTGCTCTCTTTTTATACCCTTCAAAACTGGGAAATTTGAAGGGTATCTCTTCACTTATTGAAGAGGGCACTACAAATCAGTTAGGGCACTAAAATTCATCCTTTCACTCATCTCCTATTTCCTCTGCGTTGTCGTTGCAACACCCCTTTAAGACCTGTGCTCTCTGATCCGGCTGTGGGAAGACTGCATGGAGTAGCATTTTAGCAGCAGCAGGGTTTCACTGGTTGTGATGATTTGGCACAATTTCCATCTGTGTTATGCATGATTTCCAGGTCTCTTTATGTCACAGGGACAAGATGTGTTCTGTATTTTGACAGCTGTCTGTTGTTTGTGTTTTAATTTACTTACTGGGATGAAGTCATCAGCTTGTCTGGATGAAGGTGGCAATAGTCAGCATATCCACAGATTGCTACAGTGGTGTTCCAGGGACACTAAATATTTCAAGCCTATCAAATATGTTTTCTGCCCTTCCAGGTTAGGCCTTTTGTTAGTTACTTTCCACTGAAGCTCTTCTATTCTGCTTAGTTTAAATACTCATTTTAGCAGAACCTGGAAATTGAGTTCTCTCCTCTTCCCATTTTTCTGCCTGTGGCAAATTCTCCAAGCACCAGACAATTGAGCCTTTTTCTGATCCAATGAATATTTAAATATTTTATGCAAATATTTGCTATATATTATTTGAGAACAAGTGAGCAAACAAGAATATCTCCATATGCTGATGCCTAGTATAGTTTATTGGTAGTGGGGGAACAGGAGCTCCAGCACATGCTTTTGCAAGTAGTTGTTAGGCAGAATGAGTAGCTTTGATGTGGGGCTGCCCTTAGAATATCCTGTAGCTCTGTAGTGTAAGGACATTTGGTGAGTAGGAGATCCAGATCTGCCAGAAAGGAGGTTTCAACCTGCTTGTCTGCAGGTGAATGTTGTAATTGCTTACCTAAGTTTCAGTTCATGCACAATTTTTGTTCCTTAAATCCATATTTTTGGATTTTTTTGACTCTTGGAGGGAGGAGGAGGAGTGATTTTTTTTTTTTTTTGGTACTGAAAAGGACCATTTTGGATCTCAGCTTATGCTACAACAGTCACCTATAATTCTGAGGCTGTCCTTGCTTCTACAGAAGCCTGGAAGAGCAGGGAAGTGCTAACACAAACCTCCATAAGATTGAAATGCTCCAATACACTCTAAGTAGTCCTTTTTAAGAACACAAAAATTAGAATGGGCCATATATGATAATTTAAATTATATTGCTTATTTCATGACTTGGTGTCTCTGAAATGCTACAGCAACCTGTAGAGAGTCATACACCATTTCAGCCATTGATTTCTTTGCCATAACCCCCTTCTCTCTGAAGTAAAAGTGGCAAGAGGAAATAAAAGCAACTAAATGAAAAAGGAGCAGCTAACCTTTTTTCTGTTGTTTTATATTCGTAGCCAATGTGAAAGTAATAATTAATTAATGTTCCTGCTCTATGTTCCAGCATGTAGGTGTGTTTAAATGTCAGTCTCTTGTCAAGCAACCACCTCTGGCTATTACTGATCTGTTAACTTAGAGTGAACAAAAAGGCTTCTGAGGAAAAAATAACAGAGCAAAGTTCTTGTGTGTGTGGGATTTTGTTTACCTTGTTCCTTCACAGAACTGTGAGAAGCCCGGTGAGAGAGTGCATGGCAGAGCACACTGCCAAGGGCTCCGTGGCTTGGGAAGTATCTTGGTTATATAAGAAGGTTGCTTGTCTGTGTTGCCAATCCCAATTATTCTTCATTGAATGATAGGGTAGAGCCTTCTGATGTTTTTCACTCTAGTCTTGGACTTTCAGGACTGAAACCCATTATTTTACTGTCTACTAATTCCTGCTGTTAGTGTTAACCCATGGAGACTTTTTTCAGCAGTTAAGGATCTCCATGAACACACAAGCCTGGCAATCACCTTGCTGGCAATGCTGCAGGAAACAATAAAACATACCAGTAGGAATATTGCTCTTACTGCCTCCCATGGAATTGAACCCAGTGGCTCAGGCTCATCACTCACTGAAGGAAGGTGCTGATACAGTTTGTGTATCTCCTGTTACATAAAAAAGACCCAAAGAAAACTTGTTCTCCTGAGGGCCAGTTATTTAACTTGGCTGATCCTAACAGCATTTCTGAATTGTTCTGCCAACATGAAGGTGAGAAAAATGATGCAACAAAAACTCTTCCCAAAACAAGTTTCTAATTTAGTATATTTGTTTGAGCTGAAAGAGACATCAGAGCTGGCAAGTTTTGAAACACTGTATTTTCCAGCTTAATGAAGCATTTGCTTTTAAAGCTAATTATTCCCCAGTCCCAAGTTAAACCTCACCTTCAATCAAAACCAGAATTCCAATAACACACTTGTATGGAGCTGGAGCAGCTGCCTTGGTCAAGGACTGGGGATTTTGTCCTTTATTTTCTCTTCTGACCATCCTCCAGAAGGGTAACCCAGAACATACAAACCCATTAAGAAGCAAGACTCCCCAATAAGTAATCAATTATGTGTTGATAAACCATGTTAGTTCTTCAGAGGGTAATCAGGAGGGCTTATCTTTGGAAGTGAGAAGCGTTAGATTTCTGGCTTCTTCTGGATCTCCAAGAACAGTTGCTTGACCTTAACAAGTCAATTAAAAGGAGAACTTTTATTAACCTGACAAAAGTCAAGAACTTTTGAGCATCTCTGAAGGTGGAGCAACTTAGAATCAGGTAGTAGAGCTGCTTCTTTTAAATTAAAAAGAAAATTTTTTTTTTTTTTGAGTTAGCAAAAGTCTGAAGAATTTTTAGGTCAATGCTTTTAGGAAAACTTGTTTTGCACAGTTTTACCAGTAATTTTTAAGAACAGTTCACTGAGACCACTTTAGAATGCCTTTAGCAGTCTTATACAACATAACAGTATTATAGAAACAGTTTTGAGATATATTAATATTCAGCAGTATATGATATAATCTCACAAATTAATTGATAAAATGGTTCTGCAAATAAGAAAGCTTAATTTTCCCATCTCTGCTAAAAGCCTCGAAACTGTTGTTGCCTGAAATCCGTGTCAGTGTGGGAACTGGGCTATGAACAGTCTGGTGACACAGAGCAGGAACAGGGTATTTCACACTGTTGCTCGGTTTAGTCCTGGCTTTGTATCACCATTTGACAGTCGGGTGCATCAGAAACACCCTTCTAGAGCAGCAGACAGTTCTGGAGCTCTCAGCTTTGCTGCTTTACCTTTTTTAATTCGTGCCTTACTGTTTTGAGAGACCTGCATCCGACGGCAGAAAGCGCCTGGGTTTGTGCTTTGTCTCAGTGCTTTGGAGGTCGGTGTGCTCCAGGGAGGGGGAAAGCTGCTTGCTGAGCAGCCTGGGGCACCTTTGAGGTGGAGATTCAGCTTGTGCAGGAGGCAAGATCCTGAGCTAGACATGGCACTTCAGACAGGAGGCTTTGCACAGTCTGCGGCACAGCCAGCTCCCAGGGCAGGGCTGCTTCCAGTGCTTGATTTCTCCCTGAGCCAGCAGCTTTAGGAGGTTTGTGCCACTGATTGCAAGTGCTCTGTGCTGCTGGTTAAATTAGCCCAGGAAACCATGGCACTGAGGGGAGTTTTTGAAGGGGATTTAAACACAAATTTAACATTAAACATAAGTTTATGTTTGAGCAAGCCAAGCGCTTGCTGGAGCGCTTACATAGGATGCACTCAGCAGTCTTTGTGCAGCTTTGTGGCTGATCCTCTCCCCAAACTGGGGATGAAGCAGAAGTGCCTTTGTGGGAGAGCATAGTTTATTACCCAGTAGGTGCAATTTAAAAAGATCTGAGGGAGAGGTGGCAGATGTATGGAGAACTTATGTCCAAGTAAGGTCATTTCTATTTAGATGCCCTGGTATATTTGTGTTTTGAAATGTCTTTTTGAGAAGTAGCAGTCTTAAGAGGAAGAGCAAAGCCTTGCCAAACAACATGCTGTTTGATTTTACATCAAACCTTTAAGACAGGATAATATTCACTCCAGGGAGAAAGAACAGCTAAATAAACATGTAGAAACTTAAAAGGTACTGAGGTTTGGAGTAATCAGTGTGCAGTATCCAGTGATGTCTGCTGAAATGTACTGAGACAGCTCTGTGAATTTAGTCAGCAGAATTTAACCTACACTGTAATTACAGGGTTTTACAGAGGCAGTTGCCTCTGACAGGTTTGTATCAAAGTTTGTTAAGCCTGTGTTGTTTGTTTTTTTTCAGTGACCCATGACTCTGCCCTTTCTAAGTCCTCAGTCCTAACCCCCAGCCAATATTGCCGAACGTTTTCAGCAAGTCCCTCAGGTCTTTGCCTTCTCCACTGCTTTGATGACCTAAACTGAGCACTTACATAACTGCCTGATGTGGTCTTCTGTGCCTTCTCCCTCTGGCATCTTCACCTCTTACCTTTGCTTCTAAAGCAGAGTAGCAGCTCCTTGAGAGGGCACCAGAGTGTCTCTGCGGCTGTGCAAGACTGAGCCTGCTGGATTTCTGGTCATGGTCAGGGCCTGTGAGCTGTGATTTATTTTTTTAAGAACGTGCTTTATTCACTAATGAAACAACTAATGGGAGAAAAAAACCCTGATGGAATGAAAACAAGTGGCAAAGAATTAGAAAAATACTGCTAGGAGATTAACAGATGATCCTTCTGTGTTTTTCCTTGCCAATTTAATATTTTGTGGTAGACAGTTGAGGGGTTTTTCCCCATAATGTGAAATTCTTGGCAGCCATATAATGAAGTGTTCATTTTTAATAGTGTTTTTTGTTGGGTTTTTTTTTGTTTTTAGTTTTCATTAGGGTTAGCCTGTTTGGCTGTTTGTTGGTGGGTTTTTTTCTAATTCATATGCAGCCTGACTTATGCTATGAGATCCTCTCAAATTTAAAGAACTTTCCCCTCCCCTCTCATCGCTGGTACATCCTTGTTTACTACCTTAGGTCTCTGGCTTAGAAGAGCCAGAGCTGGTTTTGCTTCTCTCCTGTTGTCCATCTGACCAGTGCTGCTCTCTGCCAGTGTGAGGGAAGGCCTGGAGTGCCAGCAGCCAAGTTGTGAGCAGCACGGAGCAAATCCATCTTTTTTGGTATTAGCTACCAGTAGGGATCCGACACACTTCTCTTCTCCCTGCACCCCCTACCTACAACTCATTTTCTGCTGTTCTGTGTTCAGTTTTATTTACCACATGGTGCTGCTGCTGCTTTCTAGTCATGGGGACAAATTTGGGCCACCCTTGGTGCCAGAATTGTTGCACGTCCTCCTGGGAAGCCCCTGGTGTGGTGTTCATGATTCCACACCACGCTTTTCCTGTGTGTTAGAGCACAGCAATTCATAGGGGATGAAGAGGACAGAGGGGAGTGTAGGAAGGAGGCTGTTTCAGGGCTTAATGACCTACTGTGGCCTGGCTCTTTTGTACTGGTTATTCCAATTTTTATGATATTTAATCAGAAACCTGCAGTACTGCTTCCCTGAAAGGCCTGGTTCCTGGAGACACAAGGGTTTTTTCTATTCATCTGTGAGTTGTTTGCCTGTTAGTGGAGACAGAATCCTTGGCCCTTGGAGAAAAACTTTAAAAATGTCACCCAATAAGGTTCTAAACCCAAAGGGAAGATTTAAAAACTGATTTAGTATTTCTGTACAAAACACACAACAAGGAAAAAAATCCCTCTGCAACTCTTAAGCTGTTTGTGAACAGTCTGGGCTATGGTGCACTCTGGGAGGAGAGTGTGGAGAAGACCCTGCAGATTTGGATCTTGTGTTGCTTTACCCCTTTTCTGAAAAGAAGCAGGATGAGGGAGAAATAACAAAGAAGTCTTCGAAGGGGAATTGTTCTTGAGGAGGGTATTGTGGATGTCTTAAAAAGAACAATCCTCTGCAAACAGCTGCTGCTCCTCTTTCTGTTTTTAAGTAGCTTTAAAATCAGGAGCTTGATAGTGGGGAGGGTGGCATCTTTGCCTACTTCTAGCTCAGAAATGAATATTTAGTCGTGTACAAAGGGTTTATGAAAGCAGATTCCCTTTGCAAAGATGATTGTCACAGTAGCTTAAATTGTCTGCCAAGCATCGTAATGGAGTTTTACTACTGTAGGAAAACAAAAGCAAAAGATAAGCTTAACTCAGTGAAACAAAAGAGAACAAAGGAGGCAGAACAGCAAAGAGCCTCCGTGATGACAGGAGAGCACAGTGATTTCCTTGCAAGTAACAACTCAAAAGGGGCTCCTAAAATTAGGTTAATACACTGAACAGCTGCAGAGGCTGGAACAGGGCTAAGATAGTGCAGTAACAAGTGTGGGCAAACAGGTTTGTGGGCTCCAGAGCAAAGCCACCCTCCTGTTCTCCAGGGAGGGGCTCTGAAGGAGCATCACCTAAGGCCACATGCCCATCAAAAAGTTTTGCTGAGCAGAGAAGGAAAGAAATTCCCAAGTGGGAGGAATCATGAAGTGATGAGGACATGGCCCAATACAATTGCTGACAATTTCTTGCCATCCTTGTTCCTCTGGTGGAACACTTGGCTAATCTCGCCCTTCTCCTGTTTTCAGTTGTACTAAAGGCATGACTTAGGTCAAAAGATGATTTGAGAGATGGTGCCTGGGTAAGGCAGTTGGAAATATTTGCCTTTGAGTTAAGCAGTTACGAGGCACTGGCACTGTCAGGAAGCCAGAGCTCACTATCAGTCCTAAAATGTCACGTATAGTTTCTGCCTCACCCTTGCAGTCTCTGGCTTCCTATTTTGCTTGCATTCCTAAAATTGTTTATAAATATTCATTATTGAATGTGAAATGAAGGAGTGAATATCAACCAGGTAAATAATTCCTAGACTGTAAGACATACTGTCTATTGGGATGTGGCAAGCAATCTTGGTTCCCAGAAATTCAGCTCTGATCCTGCATATGCTGAGACATTTAGGCTTCCTGTAGAGAGCATTTGTGTGTCCAGACCTAAACATAGGACATGAGTCTGTGTGTTGCACCATTATGCTGAAATATGGAAAGACTTGCCAGGACTGTACTGCAGTTCTTCATGAAACACCCTGAGAGCTTCACTTTCCCTATGAAAATGGAAAAGAATATATGGTACAAAGCCTTAAAAGCCTAAAAACAGCTTGACCATGCTACTTCTCCTTTTCAAATGTTGTATTTGTGATGGTTTTTTTGTTGTTGTTGTTGCTTTATTTTTACATTAGCAGACTATGTATTGAAAGTAACTACTAGCAGAATGGCAAGTGTGTGGCAGATGTTCACCCCAAACTCTCCTACCCCATGGAGTCTGTGGTGATGCTGCAGGTAGGGGGATTGGACCTTGTGTTTAGATTTGTATAATTAATTTATCTCTTTCCTTGAAAATGCATCCCTAACACGCACTCCAGAGCAGTCGTGATAACCCTGCTGATTCTGCCCTTTGCCACTGCCTGCATGAAGGACTGAGATAAAAGGGTTGATCAGGTGGCACCTGGATGCAGAGAGGCAGCAGGATGAGCTGCAGGGCCTGTGTGGCCCAGGCTGCTTCTGGGACTCTTGTGTGAGCAGCTTTACTTTGGCCATTTGTCATTAATGTGCATTTTCAGTGTAACTTCATAACCAGCTGATACCCTACTGCAGTTACCCTGTCTTGCTGGTCATTTGACAGGTATATGTCAAATTTGCTCTACAAATTTGGAGATAAAGGAGAGGCAATTTTTACAGATATTGACATCAGTGTCTTGCTTGGGTGTTGGATGCAAACCTGGCTAGATAATGGTCATGAGAGTGATGAAAAGTTATTTATTGTGGTTTTTTTTCAGAAATGTATGGGATAATGTACTGAGCATGGCTTAGAAAAAGTCTGTCCTGGCACCAGTTGAGTTCAATATTTCTGTTGTCATAATGACTCGGATGATGTAGAAGGGAGTGTCCTTATTAAGCTTGCAGATGATGTGAAGCTGGGCTGGGCTGTAAATACATCACATAAATAATCTTTAAAAAAATGGATGTGATTCATTGAAGAGAAACATAGAACAATCACTTGGATTTGTGCAGAAGTCTTGCAGAAAAAGATCTGGAGCTGTGGTGTGTCACAAGCTGAACGTGAGTCAGCAATGCCATTGCTGTGAGAGCACTTTCCACAGAAATCAAAACTCCTTGTTGTGAGAAACAGCCATCACATCACGTTGGCTGTGCTGCCTGCAGGTCAACTGGTGTCATCGTGCTGCTTCGTGCTGTTCCTGAGACCCGTGGGAATTCTCAGTGCCTCGTTTGGGGTGCTGAGCTTCAAGGGAAAAAGGGGAGTGACTGAGTGGACTTGAGGCTGGTTACCCTGAAGAAGGTGCCAGGAGGTGCAGTAATAGGCTTCAAGAGAGAAATCTGTTCTCTCTATTCCTGGTGCAAGAAACTTAGCTTTTCCACTTGATTAAATTTAAACAGTAAGGCTGGGAGGATTTGGGAAGATTGTCTGAGAGGCCATGGGGTCTGTTTGACAGCCTTTAGCAACAGGCAGGTGAGGTGTGTTGGGTTTATGGAGAGCTTTGGTGCCTTGTTTCCTATGGATTACTGGGGCTGTTCCAGCCATGCTGAGTCCTGGCCTTTCTGTGCAGGAAAGGCACCATCAGCAGCTCTGGCTGTGTTGTGAACCCCAGACAAGAACTCACTTAGCCTTGGGAACTCAAGGAGGATGCTGCAACCAAGAGGCAAGCTGAGATGAGGGGGAATGTGCTCTATCTCTATCCATATTTCTGTTCAGTCCCAATACAAACAGTTGTGTTGAAAGGCTTTACAAATCCCCATTTATAAACTCCCAGTTCTCCTGCTGTTGCACATATCCAGGGATGTCATGGTGAGTCTGTACCTAAGTGCTGGGGGTTGTATTTACATCTATGGTTTCTGTGAGGGTCAGCTTCTGTCTGGAGAACTTGTCATGGCTGGGATTGGTGCTACAAAGCTGTGGGGGGCTCTTCTCCATGCAGGAAATGCAGACAGGAGTCAATGACATCCCAGCACAGAGCATGGTTTGCAGCCTTTCTGATATGGGGGCAGTGCATGTTCCTTCTGCTGCTGCCTCCTTGTCCCTTGTGCTGGCAGCACTTCAGCCACCACGTGATGTTTACAGGCCCCACAGTGACCCCAGTCAATGAAATCAGCTAAACTAAACACAACCATTAAAGAAAACCTTCATTTTGCTCAAGGCTTTTTTTGGCTTAAATGTGGTTCCCCACTTGAACCCACAGACAGCTGCACCAGCCCAAGTGGGTTTTTTTGAGCAGGGACAGGAATGAATGGAATGGGAGAGCTTGGAGAATGCCTGAACTTTTACTTGTGCCAGGAAAGCATGCCTTGCTACAGCCCAAAGGCTCCCCACACCCAGAGCAAATGGCTCAAATCCAACTGCTTTGGAATCTGTGGATTTCAGGTGTGCCCCAGAGGCTGTGTGTACCACGCAGGTGTAGTGCCTGTCAAGGAGCAAGCATGTAATTTGTATTCTGTCGCCTATGTAAGCATTAAATTACATGCTGTTAGAGTTTTGAAGGAAGGTATTTAAAGCCATCTAAACTTTAATAGAAACAAGATTTCAATTATTCTTGTAATGATAAGGATGAAAGTTTTCTAGTTTATCTAGAAAAAGCCCTGTTCTTTAATGAACCTCTGTAATTAGAAATGCACTGGTCTATAACTGAATTTCTAATGAATAATCTATAGATTTAGCAGCTTCTGTCTTTTTTTCCCCTTGTCCTTTATAAAAAGTTCCAGTAAGCTACGTATTTCCCACTGTGCACTCATAGAGCATTCTACTGTCTTGCCATATGGTTGCTTTCCACTAGCAATTAATAGGACTGCAAAGGCCCCTGAATCTTTGGGGACTCTGTATTTGCTTGTGGTCTTGTCAGAACATGCAGCATTTCGAAAGGCAATTTCTCACATTTATGTCCACTGAATAACAAGTTTCCCCCAAAACCAGCATAGCAGAACTTAAACAGAGCAATTTGGTTTATGCAATAAAAAAAAAGGCTAAAAAAACCAAACCAGAGTGGCTGTATCATCTCAAATTTCTTAGGTCACGTTCAAGAACTAGTTTTTATGGCTGGGTGCATGTTGCATGGATGCATGTAATCAGTTTCTTGGCAAATGTATTTACAAGGACATTGTTGACAGTCATTTTTTCCCTGCATTATTTAAAAATTAATATGACCCCAAACAAGTAAACTCGAAGAAATCAACTAACATTTGCAGAGATGTGGTGAGGGACGGAGGAGAAAGATTATGGAATCAATAGTCAAAGGTCCCTCTTTGAAAAAGGGATTGCACAGCATTGTATTGACTTTGCTGTTGATGTGGCACCTTTAACCCAGCTACATGAGCACTGAAGCATTTAAAGAATATTTTAGATCCTTTCCACACAGGTTTTTCTACAGAGATGAAAACTATAGGCACATTTTAAGAGCAATCTTTGTCTGAATTATCTCTTCCTTGTGCTTCTGGAGCCTACTTAGATGACATTTGAAAGTGGCTACGCATGATTTCCCCTTCCCCATTGCTCTCACTGTGTGTCATGTCAGGAGCAGGTCTGCTCTGAGAGCCCCACAGCATCCAGGGGCTGGAGCTGCTCTGGTGGAGCATCACCAGTGCTACAATACCCAGATCATTGGGATTTTGTTTTGTAGGGATATCCAGGAAGTGTCTGACAGGTGGACCTGACCAAGGCTCAGTGAGAGAAGTCTTGTGTTCTTGTGCAGTGTGGAACACTCTCCTGAGGAAGAAGGTGTTTCAAGGGTGAGAATGTGGCTCAATTACTCTAATGGAAATCTAAGAACCTGGGCTTGTTCATGGCTTTTGGGCAGCTCTGAATAAGCCTCTTGCTTTAGAACTATTTAGACTGCAACTTGTGGAAGGTGGAGTGTCCCATTCTGCATATATTACTGTGAAAAGGGACTTTTTTGTCTCTAAGATAATATTAAGGATATCTTTCTGGGTGGAGTTCAGCCCTGCCAGGGGAAGTGGAATGTAGGAAAGATTTATCACATCTTCCACACAGAAATCTGTCCAACCCTGGGGACACTGTGGGTTAACAAAGCTGGCACTCTGAGGAAGCCAGGAGGTGTTTTAGTGCACCAGCATTATGGTGATTTGAGTGCTTGCTTACCTGCCCAGTCTTCAGGAGGTTGTTCAAACCTCATTTTTTGTCAGTATATCAGGAAAGGGAAGCAGAGGGAGGATGATGGCAACTAATCCTCTTGTGGTGCTGGAGATGATGACTTCATTAAATCTGTTAGGTTGCAGTGGGTCTGCCTGGAAACTGGCTCAGGGCAGGGGATTACAGAGCTTGAACTGACGATCAGATGCAGAGTTGCAGTGCTCTGCCAGGGGGTCTCACCTCAGATCCTGCTTAAGGTCAAGGCAGCACGTCTGCTTTGTGTGCAAACCTTGACTCCAGGAGACCTCCTAAGCACCTTGGGGAAAACTTCTCCTCACACCTCCAGCTTATCTCTGAAAGGTCAGCATCTGTATTTTTTCTTTTTCCTCTGCTGTCCCTGCACCCTGGAATGGAAACAAGAGTGTGCCACATTCAGCTGTGCTCTGTGAACATCAGGTAGTTTTGGGCAGATGCAAAGAATGCCAGGTAAATATCTCTCTGCAAACCTGTTGAATCTACATCAGAAAATTTGGCCAGGGGTTTTAGTACAGCAAATGTGGCTGTTGCTCTGTTGTTGCTGTTCAAGATGCTTATATGATCTGACAATGTTAATGAGTGGGTAACATCAGCTAAGTCTAAAAAGCTATTGCACAGGAAGAATCCATTAAATTTCATGGTTATGGACACATTTCGCCTTTTTAGCTACCCTAATGAGGAAAGAAAGTGATTTATTTTGGAGTAACCCAAATGAATTTGGAGCAGTTGAGCAGTTGATCCTTTCCCATTAAAAGTCTTCAAGTAATACCTTGGCTGGAAGTAACTAGAATGCTGTGGTGCTTCAAGAAAAGTTGATGTGTTTATAATTATATCTGGTACAAGAACATCAAACAGCAAATGAGTGAATAGGAGCTGTACTTTTATTTTGGGCTTTTTGGCATGTGAGTGGTGGGGAGGTGTCAGCCCCCTTCTGTAGTGGCTAATTACATTTCCCACATGACATTTCTCTCTCCTTGACATATCCCATCATTCGCATCAGTGGTGATTGTCACCAGCCCCCCCGGCATCTCCTGTGCTTGCTTGAAATATGAAGCCATTTGTTTAGGGAAAAAAAATCCCAGGGGTTTTTTTTTCCGCTGTCCTAATTTTCTCACCAACTTAGTAGGGATATTCTGTGAGGGTTTTATTCTCATAAATAAGCTTATTCTCCAGATAGGCTTTTTACAGATGTCCCAGTTAGGTACCTTAGTTTCCATGTGTTTGTTACCTGCAAGAGGAGTGTATTGGACATGGTATTTTTGTAAATAGAAAAACATATTTATATTCCATACTTAATAGAATACAACTGTTCTGTGTCTTGTGTCTGAGCTGGTGAAGCTTTTTTTAAGAAGGCATTCTCTGCATGTCTGAGTGTCCAAACAGAAATATTCTGTGTACATAATGTATTAAAAAGTGACACCAGCTTCTTGTCTTCTGGAGGACAAGAAGGTTTTTGTCATTTTAAAGGCCACTCAAGGAAATGAAACAATACAGTTGTAGTGATTTATTTATGTTGCTGCTGTTGTACCAGTATCCCATTTAAATGGTTTTATTCCAGAACAAGGATCCACATTGGAGGTAACAGCAATTGCAATAGCTATTCCAGGAGCTGTTGTCACAGAAGTGAATGCAGTGCACCTTCCTGGGAAGATGCTGAGCTTTTGGTCTGGTACAGAGTAGCCCTTCTGCCCAGTCTTCTTCAAGTACAGTCTCAGAAGAATGGGATCTGCACTGTGACTTAGAGGAGAGTGCTGCCTGACTTCAGCATGAGCATAGCTAAAAGCTGCTCAGAATCTCTGACTTTGTTTTTATTAATGAAAATAATTTCCTATGATGTTGCCAAACTATGTTGAAAAGTTGTTTCCCCTTTACTTAGGCACTGCTGTGCCAGCAGATGTCCAGTTTCTGCCTCTCTAATTGCCTTTTAAACTCTTCCTCATTAACCAACTCCCACCTTCTTAAATATTCCAGGATATGTGAATCTTAGTGGGTTTTTTTTACCTCAGAAGTCAGGACTGAAACCTGGCCAAGCAATGGAACATTAGATTTAGATCTGGGAAAAGGTTCCCTGTGCTCTTTACAAACATGCATTTAATGTTTGTGTGTGAGCTGCAAAAGGGGACAGGAAACATTGCAGAATTATTTAGGTTGGGATTGAGGAGGGTCAGGGATACCTGGGGGTCAGAAGGGTGGTGGGTGCAGTGCAGGGCACTCAGCACAGGAGGAATTAGACCCAAGGCTGAACCTTGCTGGCTCCTGATTCAGCAGGAGTCTCATGGTGACACCAGACTTGGACATTAAGGGGAGCTGCTCAGTCCAATGTGGCAGTGAATTCTTGATGGCAGTTATTGATTTAGGTCTCAGAAACTGGCATATATATTGGATTTTAGAGGTGATACGTTGTGCTATTGGAGAGGAGCAGTTTTAGCTCTCCCCCTGACAAGTGGATTCAGTCTTAAAAGCAGCAATTGCAAGACATTAAACTTGAATGGATCTAACTGACTGGGGCAATTAGGGTGTTGCTCTTCTGGAGGGTGTGTTTGTCTGAGTAGGGAAAAACTCTTTGGAGGTTGGAAAAGCAAAAAAAGAAGCAGAACTTAAAACCATTCAAGTTTTTGCCCTTTGCCAAAGGCACTGCTGAAAAATACAGTAAAGGAAGTTGAGGGAATGTCTCATATATGAGAGTATGTATGTATAAGATACATATAAATATTTTTATTATGGGGACAGCAGAGGGAATTTGCAAGGTTGTTACTCTTGGGAGCACACAACACATCTCATCTTTTGAGCTGGTAAACTGATACCAGGTGAGCTCCCATATATCTCTGAAGATCTTGCTCCTGAAAAAGTCTGTCAGCCTTCTCCTCTTGTACTGAAGTGTAAGATATGTGACATGCTGCATATCCATCTTAATCTTTTTTTATTCCTGGTTAAACAGAAATGTTCCAAATGTGCTCTTAGTCTGTCTGACCTTGGGCTCATGCTCCCCAAGGATGTGTGCAGCTAATCAAAACTATGCTGGACCTACATGGTGAGAAGTGCCTGATGCTGTATCAGGGCAGTATACTTTGAACACGTTCTAAAAGTGAGTTACAGTTAACCTGGAACTCTGCAAGCAGGTACCAGGATAGCAGAGTTGCCCTGTCTGTGATAAATTGGTGGCCTCAGGGACTCAAGATTTAGTTAATGAAAAACTCTGTTGTTGCCTTCTGCTGTTTCCTCAACTGGCAAAATCCTTCAAGACTTTGAAGAGGAGCCTGGGAAGTCTGGTAGGTGGAAAGGCAGAAGGGCTGGAGGTATGGAGGGAACCCCCAGCTGCACTTGCTGTCTGTGACATTTTACAGAATAAGGCACAGCACTGAAATACCATTCAACTGTAATGCAGTAAACTTTAACTGAGGTGTAACAATGGTTTGGGGATTTCTGCTCTTACTGGTCTAAATCTGTAGATTCATTTGGGGTTATTCTATTTCAGAATTGTGCAGTTGAGAAAAAACTATGGTCTGCTCCTCTATTTCTTTAGAGCTTTGTGTATCAGAGCACTCAAGGTAAATCACGTCCTTCTTGAAGTCAATGGCAAAGCTCATGCTTCTTTTGATGGTGTCAGGTTTTATCCATCAGAAATTGCTGAACATTTTAGAATTCAGTCAGATGTAATCAAAACATAAATGCAAATTGGTATCATCTCATAATGTAGCAAATACGGGGGGAGTATCTTTCTAGTGGTGGTGTGAAAGACACATCTGTGCATATTTTTAATGCACCTATGCTGTGATGAACAGATTTAGATACTCTGTCATTATGATCACAGGGGAGAGACATTTGCATTGTCATTGACTGATTGCTCCTGCTCAGTTCTCGTTCTTTCATCAAAACGAGTCTGGGGATTATGATGGACAGGGCAGAAAAAAATATGTAGCTGTTTGCTGTGGTTTCAGATGCTGGTGACCTTCTCTCCACCACTGGGATGTCAGATGCACAGTGAGTGGTGAGAGGAGGGAGAAAAAGTACCTGTGCATTATCTGGGAGTTAACTGTGATAAAATTACTGAGTGCTGATTTCAGAGTCCTGAATGGATCTCCTTAAAGCACTGTCATACTGGATAGGGTTTTGAGATAGTTTCTCAAAATATTTGAGGTAATTTCTTAAAATACAAGGAATATATTCAGAAGATTAATCTGATTTTTCACAATGCTTTCCAGAGAAAAACTTCTCAGAACATGATGTGCTGATGGTGGGATTTAGGTTCTTTACTTGGTACAATCAGTCAATTCACTAATTAAACTCTTCTTGAACCTTTAGGAAAATCATAAGTTAAACAGAACTGCTATTTTAAAACTCAGCCTTTAAAAACATTGAGGGGGAAGACTACCTCTTCCAAGTTATCTGAGTCAGCGTGGGAACCTTTGTTATCCAATGTGATTCACGTTAGGGAATGCAGCTTGTGAATCAGAAATGGGGCTAGGGTGTTGAAGGGGGGGGAGGAAAGTATCCTATTTTATCTTCCAAGCAAGAATTTTAACTTGGAAGCTAGTTCTTTTCTCTACTTCCCTGCTAATATAATGGGACATAGCAGTGGAGGAGAAGTATGAAAAAGCTACTTGGCAGAGTTGTAGGCAAGTTGGACAGTGATGAGATAGTTTTGGAAATGGTTGTGTGAAGTTGCATAAGCAAATGGGATCAGCCTGTTCCTTCAGCATGAACCAGTGTGCCTGGATGGGCTATGAGGAGGAGAGCAGGTGGGGTGTGCAGACACTTTGGGATTAAATGAGCTATATATTTGTGGTCTGTTATTTAGGAAGCTTTGATTAACAGCTCTCCGTGAGGTTTCACAGTCTGCTCAGCATTTCTGTCACCAAGCATTGTGGGAATGAGGAGAGTGTTCCTGCTGTTAAGGCAGTCATAAAAGAATGTGTAAAGTAAGTATTTCTGGTAACATGGTGAGTCTCCTCACCTGGGGTTTTGAATTAAAATTTCTCCATGAACGTGTATGGTGGTCAAAGGAGAGACATCTGTAAGACTTTTGAGAAAGAGCTAATACATGGTGCTGACACCTGCAACAGTGTGACATGAGATTCCTTTTATGCTTTCTCACCATGACTAGAGGTGTTCCCTTCCTTTGTAGTGGCATTTGGAAGCTAACCAGGAGATAGGAGCTTATGTCTCATTTCTGTTATGTAAATTCTGAGTGCTGCTGGGGGGCTTTTAACAGTTAACTGCTTCCATGTCAACTTATTAAGCTGCAGGGTGTCCCTTAGGTAAATGCAAATTATCCTAATAATAAATTTAAAAAATATTTCATAGGAGTGTACCTACACGAGCAGGATGGAGAGTGGGGAGGAGGAGAAAAAGGAAGGCAGTGGGGTTTTGGCTGGGCTTCTAATAAAACTTGTATAATTGAATATGTACTAAATGAGAGCAGCATCTAATGAGAGTGGATGAGCAGAATGACAATTGAGGCTATGTACTTCAAGCTTAAAACCAGCAATGAGGGCAGTAAACATACCTGGTATTTAGGTAGCCAGATAACAGAAAGTTTAAGACTTAATAAAAATGAGCAATGTTCTTTCTTCAGGAGCACAAAAAAGATTCCTGTAGCATTGTATCATGTCCTTTCTTTGTCCTTAATCAGCTGCAGCAGAGCCTTGGAGTTCAATACATATTGACTTAAAGCATATGCTGAAGTCTGAACTACTTGGGTTTCAAAACTTCGATTGTCAGGAGCAGCATACTAATCTTGGTTAAGTTATCTGTTCTTTTAAAGTTAATTCTGCAGTGTAGTCACACTTTTAATTCTAACATATTAAACTTTGAGCTGTTTAAAAATCCATGCATCCCTACCACTGAGCAGCTTGTTGGAAGAGCAAGCATATAACTTATTACAGAACTCTGATTGCCTTGGGAGCAGCATTGCCTGTGTCCATTAATCTCAGTAACATTATATACACATAATATATTGATAAAATGTTAATGACCTAACTTAATGCCAATAAGAGCTGGAAATGAGGGTGTAGGAGTTCAAAGTGTAGCACTCTTTAGCCTTCAGTCATTCTGGTTGGTTTATTTGTTTGCTTACTGATTAGTCTTTTTAAATCTCTCCCTTCCCCCCCACGCTGCCACCAGACTGTCCACAAAAGCACAGGTTGTGCCCAGATTCTAAACTAGCTATTCACACATCAGAGGATGAGAAATGTCCTCAGACTGGCCACTGCACAAGCATTTTGATATTCTGCTCTCCTGTGCCAACTTGTGCAGTTCTTCAGGCACCTTCTGCGCACTGCGCTCGTTGCGCCAGTGCCTCAGCCAAGAGCTGCTGCCTGCCCAGCCCCGGCTGGCATCCGAGACTGAGCTGTCTCCTGACATGCCAATCACTTAGTCCTGACTTAAAAGGCAGCTGGTAGAGTAGCAGGTCTGCCACTGTGAGGAGGAGCACACCAAGTGGAACGGTCTGGTTTGGAGTCTCTCAGAGTGTCTGTGCTGTAAAACCAGCAGCAAGCGCTTCTCAATTGCCGCTGAGCCAAGCTCTGCTGCTGGTGCTGCCACAGCTCTGGGAAGCCTGATGGATTTCTGGAGCTGGAACACTGAGAAAAATGCAGCCTGGGCAAGGTATTAAGGCTTCCAAGTATTTCAATTAAAGCTTAAATCTGAACTCTGCAACGCATCGAATGGACGGAGGAGAAACTGAGCAACAAAAATCAATATAAAAAATAGTTCATGCTAATGACATTTAACAGCCCTGCCCTGCAGTGTGTGGTCATCTGGGGAGGAGGCTGGTCTGTTGGCTATTGAAGTCTTACATAAAGTGTGAAATGAAGGATACGTGCTGGAGGGCATCAATATAAAACTCATAATATATTTCTCCCCTCCTGATTAAACCAAATTAAGCTTATGGTGATCCTCGTAGGACATTTCTTGAGAAGAGGGAAAAATAAACTGAGTCTAGATTCTGTATGTTGAAGGTTAATTCTAATAAATCAGAAAGCAAAGATCTTGTAATAGGAAAGTATTTTCTGCACTCACCCAATTAAATGTTAGAAGCTGGATAATGGAATAATTGTAGTTAGTCAATTGCTACAAAGTCGTAATAGCTTCAGTACAACTAAGACTCCAAGGCAGTAAAATGCCAGCGTTAAAATAATAAAACCATTATTTCAATAATAATCTCAAGTTAATTAGAATAAGGCAGTGCAACGTATTTTTAATATTAGACAAAAACAATTAGCATAGTACTTAGTAACAACAATATCCTTATTATCTGAAAGACAAAATAGGATTAATACAGCAGTAAAGCATTGAAATCATATGTCAACAAAAGAACACAGAGGAAAAATGACTTTTTAAATAGCCTGAGCTCCAGCACAAGTAATGGAAACTTCCACGTCCAAGGAGAGGAAAATTTGGTTGTAGCAGATGTATGGATGAGTTTCTTAATACAAGTATGGTCTTTTCCCTGTGCCAAATGTTTATCTGTGTGGCTTCTTCACAGAAAGTCTTGAGTATGTTCTGATTATTCCTCCCTCTTCTTTTTCCTGACAAGATTGAGACATGATATATTCCCACATGCCTTCCTGAGTACAAAATAACTAGAAATTAAGGCTAGAGGGATTATTTAAATTATGATGTGACCTCCTGCAAAGCACAGACCAGGGAATTCTGCCCTGTTACTCCCACGTTATCAGGCTGACATTTGAAGCAGATGTGTGTTGTGGGTGCCCCAAGTTTCAGGACTATTTTACAGCTTGTGTCAGTCAGTACTGTGACCCCGTCACTTCTTAATAGGGTGAAAAAAAGTGCAGTTGATTTTGTTGCAGTTGCCCTGGTGGAGATCTGGAAGGCTGAGAAAACATTAAGCATTCAAACCAAGCCTCATCCTACGGCTGTAGCCAGCCTTCCATGGGGACGTGTGAACACAGGCTTTCTACTTGCAGGGAACAGTCAAGAACAAAATGCTGCTTCTTGTTCTTAAAATCTTTTTAGTTGCCTTCAAGATGATCTACTGAGTGTTAAGGCACTTTCACTGTGGTGCTTTTGGGTTGTCATTACACGTTCAGGTTTTGAGGTGGAGCACACACTCCTGCTCAGCCTTACCTGCACTGTTGCTCCTGAGGAAAATGAGGTACTGCTTCTGCAAGGAGGAAAAACTAGTTCAAGTCCTCTAAGCTTCACTGTCTTGTTGCCTCTGGGCAGCAGAGGGGGGACCTGGGCTGAGTTGGAAATGGTGACCTAAATGGGAAAAGCCTTGCAGAGTTGTGGTGTAGAGAAGGGATGGGGAAGGGGCTCAGGGAAAGTGAGAACATGCAGCTCTTGGAGCCTCCTCACTGTGCAATAGATCCGGAGTGATGAATGTCTGTGAGCTAGACCCAATTCTTTGGAAAATAAGTTCTTCCTTGAAAACCTTGATCTTTTTGCTTTCTGTGTGTATTGTACTCAGAAATACACATGCTTGCGTTCTGGCAGACTCCTCATTAGTACTGGTAGAAGAAAGGTTCTGTTTCTGGAGAAACTTGGCTGTTCAGAGAAATACCAAGAATTCGTGCACAGCTACCAATATCTGCATTATAATAGCTGCCACGTTGCAATAATATTTTGTAATTTAAGCCCAAGGACATAAATTCAGGAACTGCAGTATAGTCAATAAACTAAAAAATTGCTTGGTGTAGATAATTACGGCACTGATCTTGCATTACATTTTAACCTACACGAGACCCTGCTGACTTGACAGTGTTAGTTACTTCCTTCTCTTGTAATGCAAGTTACACTGCTTTGGTCTAGCATAGTGGCCAAAAAGGCCATGGATCTGTTCCAGTGTGTGCAGTTCTAATTTACAGTGCAGCTGTTTGATAACCACTCTATTTTACACTACAGCTATTTGATAACCACTGACTAGTTTGTATTCCTGGAAAAATCCAGGAGATGCGCTGTAGGAAGAAATGCTCTCAAAGCATAACTTCAGTTTTTTAGAATTGGCTGCTAGCATTTTATTCCTTTTCGTTATCAGTTAAATTTTTGTTGTGAGTTGTGTATTCCCCTTGGGTTTTATCACTGGGAATAATGCCTGACATTTTGTTGGGGAGCACAGGGTGGTGGAGAAGAAGATGAAGAAGAAGAACTGAAAACTTCCTTGTTTTCAGTTATGGCAGTTTCCAGTTTAATCTAGATAAAATAAGAATCCCAAGGAGATGTGTCCTATGATTAATTTGTAGCTTTTTGCCTCCTGTTAATTATAACCTGCTGTCTGGGGAATAGGTAAGAGAGGGTAAAGTCTCTCACAGAATCAAGCATTTGAAAGAATCAAAATATATAAGCTAATTTCCACAGACCTATCTCAAAGAGAGAGGCATCTCCCAAAGGCCCTTTACACAATGGGAAAGCTCCTATTTTCTGCAACATCCTTGAGTGTTGTTTGAGATTCTCATGATGCTGTCAGCTGCTGCAGACATATGGCTCCAATTGATTTGTCCTGACAATAACAGTTACCAGCACTCATTTCTCCACACCAAGAATGAGGCACATCTGTTATAAATTTGTTGACTGTCAAGGACCAGTAAAGACCTATCTGAAGAACATCCTTTTTTTTGTCTTGTACCTCTCCCACCCTCCCTGCTCCCTCTGAAGCATGGTTGTGGCCTGCTGTCCAAGACTGGCTGTTCAAAGGTCATTTCCATGGAATGGTGCATGTCATAAGCATTAATTTTATCAAGAATATATAGCTGTGAATAAATAATTTCTAAGCACACTTTCTTATTTTATTCTGGGAATTCTTTGCTGTACAGAAAGGGTTTTGGAGTCTGGTTTGGTTTCTATTCAGACAGTGATTTTTCCCCTTAGTCCCATTTCAGGCTGTAAGTGATTATTTTAGTGTGCACTTTTGTCCTTGAATGCCTAAAACATTTGTTTTATTTTGAGTCTGGGCTAGAAGATTCCTGCAAACTATATTGGGACCTAGTAGAAGTGAAAAAAAGGCATTATCTTTTGCAATATGTCAAATATACATAGAAATGCTCCTCCAGGATAAGGCCATTCCTCTGCCACCCAGACCCCTTTGTTTCATGTACATTTCTTATGGGTCTCTTCTGTGGCTGAATGCCTGGGTGCACAGAGCAGTCTGTGACCTTCTTTTATCACCTTGGGTTTAACTTTGAAGGACACATTGGTGCAACTGCCTGGATGGAATATTCCACTGGCATTCAGGTCTGATCCTGCATTTTAATTCTGGTTTGACTGATGGCCATCAGATGATACCAGGTAATGATTTGTCTTCTCTGCACCTCTGTTTTTCCAGTGCTGACTGTCTTTGCAAGATGCTGTGGTATCTCACATTGTGCAGGACTGTGTTAGAGCAGTTTTACCCAGCTGTGAGAGCTCCATGACATGGTGGGAGCAAGGGAATGGGACTTTCCACTGCAGGCTCCAGTGTGTTGATCTCATTCCCCAGAATCAGAAAATATAAATATCTAACAGGTATGGGAAGTTTGTCTCTGTGGGCACTGCAAGCAAGACATTGCTGCCTTCCAGGTGGAAGGATGAGAAGGATGGACAGGCACTGCAGATATTTTGCTTCTTCTCTGGCTGGCACAACTCACTGGAGGGTGATTTCTGCTCCTTTGCTCTGCCCTTCACCTGCCCTAGGGATGGCTGGAATAAGACAGAGCAACAGCATCTCCTTGTTACCCTCCCCTTCAGCAGGAGGAATGGGCACCTTGCCTTAGGGCCTTTACCCTTAGACTATGCAAAGATTCAAGTTTTGGCTTTACAGGTATATTTGAGGCCTAATGAAGTTTAGTTTTGACTTTTCTTTGAGTTTGCATAAAAATGATAAAGTTTCCTTTCCTGCTTCTCATTCAATAGCACAAGCTGGGATTCATAACACTGCAAGGGAAATATTAATTTAAAAGAAAAATCCTTTTCCTCCATTTTAAATTAAATTTAAAATGAAGAAAGACATCTCTATTCCTCCCATGGTAATATTTCTTTTGTTTTTAATACAACTTATTATAACGTCATAAATAGAAATGTAATCTTATTAAAAGGCATGCAGCAAGTGCTACTTTATTAGAAACTTTTTTAAAAGAATCATTTACCAAGTTGAAATATTAATGTAGCTGGCTGGAAATTGGAGATTTTTACTAGGGCACAGTCATTCTTTTAAAAAGCAAATTAAAGTAGATATATTTTCAAGAAGTGAAATTTCCGATAGTGCCAGCTTTTATTAGCATATTCTGGCACCACTATATATTTTTAATTTTTTTTTCTTAAAGCACTAATATTTATTCAAATATAAAGTTAAAAAAATTTTAAAATATGTTTTTGCCCCCTCTTCCCCCTGTATTCTGCATTGTCTGTAAGTGGAGTACAGACAAAATTATCTTAAATCTCAATTTGAGTGTCACTTGGCTTTTGTATAGTACAAATAAACTTACATCAACCCAGAGCCCTTGCCTGTGAATGACATAGTGTGTGTGTAACACCTTCTCACTTACCTAATTCTAAGGGGCAGAAATGCAGAGTCTGCTGAATATCTCAGCTGCCTCAGACCTCAGTGGCAATTAAGAACCTGCAGCTCTTTCAAGGATTTCTTCTTTCCTGACTTGATATATTCCTTACTGTGACCTGAGAAGCACCTTTTTCCTTTTTCCTTTCCTTACCTATACTGAAAATAATGAATAGTTATTGATTACATGTTGCTTAATGGGCTCCAATAAATTTACACTTAAAGTAAAATTCTCCAATGGAGTGTTTCCAGCTAAATCAGGGCCTAGTTCCTTTGCACTTTACACCACTCTGCTGCAGTGGAGTGGCTAAAGATTGCAAAAGCAGCCTCCTGCTCTGTGTTTTTTTTTTTTTTTGTTATTGTAGTGTTTAGACTTAGAGAGTGGGTTCCTGGTAAGAAAATGGTCAGTGCCATTGCAAGTCATGCCTGGTCCCAGCCCCACGTGCACCCATCCGTGTGATGTTTCTGTGCCCTGTATTGGGTGCTCCCCTCCTTGCCCTGTCCCCAGTGTGCCCTGGCAGAGCTGCTCTGCAGTCCTGGCTCCCTGTCACTGCCCTTCTGCCCCAGCTGCCTGGAGCCAGGGGAGGCTGTTGTGTTTCTGTCCCAAAACATTTTGTTTTTGTGAGCAGTGCTGTGAGCAGTGCCCTTGTCCTACTGACCTGTCAGATCTGCCACCTGAACGGGGTCTGCAAGCCAGACCAGAATGAGTCTGGGTGTTTTGTGTTCTTTCTGTGTAGCATCCCTGAGAAACGGTCCTGTGGCTCCATTCACCCACCACAACTCCCAGGATGCTGTCCCTTAGCAGGATCTTTGCTGGTCTTGTGTCTGTTTAGAAAGCTGATGGGGTGACTTGTTCCCAAGCCTGTCTCTGAGTCTGGGACTGGTTTTCTCTATTGCACCAACCTCCTTCACCTTCCCTGTGGCTCAGTCTCATCCCTGATCCCTTCTCCCTGAGACTGGCTCTGGCCCCTTGCTGCTGTTCAGCCTCAGCCTCTGTGTCTCTTTTCTGCATATCCTGTGTTTTTTGGGGGTGAAAATGAGGATTGTTTGCTGGGGGTTGTTTTTGGGTATTCGGTGATTGTTTTGGACTTCCAAAATCCTGTCAAGTCCTAGTATCCGTCTTAATAGGATAATGGCTTGAGCCATCTCAGTTGGAAGCTAAGCTTCTTGCAGTTGCTTGGTATTTCAACAGATCTGCTTAAACTAACTCCTTATCTCATGTTTGTATCTTTTATTTCCCATCAGAGCAGTGCAGTAAACAGAGGGATACAGTCCACGTGAGCAAAGATGATCTTTGTGTATGCTTTGTGTTAAGATGGATCATATCAGTTGCCAAGTGTGCTCTACATCAGTCTTTATATTCCTGCACCTTCAAGTCTGATCACAGGCAGTAGATGATATTTCCTAATCATTGTTACCTTTTTTTTGTAGCTATTTCAAGTCCTGTGTTCAAATCGGATTTGGTTGTCAGCTGGCAAGGAGCTTGAGTATATGGATGCCTCTTTGTAATACATCAGTTTGTTCATCAGAGGAAATTACAATGTCAAGAGTCCTCTTCCTCACCCTCCCTGAAATTTTGATGCATGTTTTGCAGAAGTCATGAAAGGATTTAAATCCAAAGCTGAAAAGCCTGACTGGAACTGATTGCTTTGAGCTTCTTGTTTACAAAATATGAATTGGGGGTTAAAAAAAGAAAGACAACACAAGGTTTTCTTATGAATAGACTTACTTCTGATTTCTCTAGCAAAGACTGTGGTGTGTATGGAGAATGTTAATAGCAATAAAAGCATATTTAATGGTGAGCAGTTTTTTTTGAGGAAAACTCATTTTTGATAGTCTGTGCAGCATTCATAGAAGTTCTTTGTAGTTGTAAGATGCAGCTTTGCTGATCCCTGTCATGGATAGGAGGAGGAATGTTGTTACAGAGCAAACGCTGATATGTTGTCAATATTTAATGCATTTGTTATTTAAAAAGTAATTTCCTTATTTTAATGTATTTTTAAATTGCTAAGAGTAAGAGAGGATATCTGTTTTGATATGAATATCTCCTTTTTGTGGACAAACTAGAACACAGAATATCACCATGAAGAAATCTTTTTAAGTATCACATAAAAGGGTGAATCTGTTTTTCAGCACTGACACTGGCTATATGGGAGATGGAATATTCCCACAGTTCACTGTGAAAGCATAAAAGAAGCATAAAATACAGAAATAACAACTGTGGAACACATGTGCACTCCTTGGAATTAACTCGCCCAGGGGGAGTTATTTTCTTGAGTAATTAAACTTTCTGTGGGTATTGAGGACCATTCTGGGGCTTTCTGAGTCAAGTGGGGACTCAGTACAAAGCTGTATTGTAATTAAATAGCCAAGCAATCTGCTGGGGAAGTGAGAAACCTGCAGCAGTCAACAACCTTGTTTCCTGCAGGTGGGCTGAAGTCTTCATGAGGATTCTTATGATCCTTACAAAAACAATTATATTTGTCAGGCTGCGGGCTGTACACCAGATTTGTCCGGCCTTTCAAGGCACAATGCTTTTGTTGTGTTTTTTTTAGTAATTTAAGTGCTTGTAGGATTAGCAGCACTGGAAATGAGAATGTTGCAGAGAGGTTGAGGCTGCAGTGGGAAGGGAGAGATGTTCTGTGCCTGAGCCTTCCTGGGAAGAGGAGCTCTGGGGGAAGCCAAGGCTTGGACATGGAGTGTGCAGCTCTTGGCTGTTTTCCTCCCATGCCAGAACTGAGGTGTCTCCTGCTGGCCTGGCAGGGTGGGACCTGCTGAGGCTGGTTGGGAATGATGTGTGCCTCTCTCCTGCCTTCCTGGCTGGGTGGGAATCTGCTGAGGCTGGTTGGGAATGCTGTGTGCCTCTCTCCTGCTGCTGAGGCTGCTTGGGAATGCTGTGTGCCTCTCTCCTGCTGCTGATATTGGTCAGGAATGCTGTGTGCCTCTCTCCTGCTGCTGATGTTGGCTGGGAATACTCTGTGCCTCTCTCCTGTTGGCCTGGCAGGGTGGGATATCCACAGAGGTTGGTTGGGAATGCTCTGTGCCTCTCTCCTGTTGGCCTGGTAGTGTGAGGTATCTGCTGAGGTTGGCTGGGAATGCTCTGTGCCTCTCTCCTGCTGTTCTGGCAGTGTGGGATATCTGCTCAGGCTGGTTGGGAATGCTCTGTGCCTCTCTCCTGCTTTCCTGTCAGGGTGGGATATCCACAGAGGTTGGTTGGGAATGCTGTGTGCCTCTCTCCTGCTTTCCTGGCAGGGCAGGATATCTCCTGAGGTTGGTTGGGAATGCTGTGTGCCTCTCCTGCTGGCCTGGCAGGGTGGGACCTGCTGAGGCTGGTTGGGAATGATGTGTGCCTCTCTCCTGCCTTCCTGGCTGGGTGGGAATCTGCTGAGGCTGGTTGGGAATGCTGTGTGCCTCTCCTGCTGGCCTGGCAGGGTGGGATATCTGNTGTGCCTCTCTCCTGCTGCTGAGGCTGCTTGGGAATGCTGTGTGCCTCTCTCCTGCTGCTGATATTGGTCAGGAATGCTGTGTGCCTCTCTCCTGCTGCTGATGTTGGCTGGGAATACAGCCAGGGCTGCTCTGACAGTGCCACTCAAGCAAAGTGTGTGTTGTTTCCAGCACTTGTGTGCACTGAGCTCCTCCTCTCAAACCTGCCCCTTGCTTAAATCGTGTTGTTCATTTGAGCTCCCCCGGGCCGGAAAAAGGTGAAAGCATCCCTTTGTTCCTTACAGAGCTCTTCATCTCCTCCTCTTTCACTCTTGTGCTGTGAGAGCACTTCTTGCCTGAAGATCACCATTTCTGAGTACTCTAAAATCTAGCTCTTTATGAGGCTTGTTATGAAAATTGATGTATGAAACAAGGAGGCAGAGGGTGGAGTGAGGCTCTGGAGAGGGTGATGATGAGAGCACCAAGGCACGGCCAGGCAGGGCTGAGCAGCCTGGGCTGAGGCTGCCCCAGCACAGAATAGGAGGGCACAAGGTTGGTGTTAAAGGTGCTTTGACTAATTTCATGTGCCATGTGTCATCCTCCGTCGTCCTCCCCTCCCCTGCCCCAGGTCTTAGATTTTTTGCTAAAAATGAATTTTACTTTTTTTTTGAGTAATAGGCCTCAAACAGCATGTGGCACTGCAGTGACAGCCTTGCCAAAAACTGTCTAAAACTGAATTATTGCTTCCAGTATCTCTGTGCATGTGGCCCAGGATAGCAATTGTCTTTTTCTGCAGTGGTACTGCAGCATGAACTTTCGTCTAATTCATTATCCACCCTAATACTCAAGTCTTTCTGCATTATTGCTTTCTAAACAGCACTCTCTCCCTTCATTCCTGCACTGATTATTATTTCCCCCCACTGCATAGCCTTACATTTATCTTCAGTGGAATGTCTCACTTACATCAGCCCATTTCACTGAGCTTGCCAGGCAGCTGAATATTTTTGAGACATTCTTGCTAGCTTCTCCTCCTCTTAGTTTAGCATCATTTACATTTATGGAGTGTGGGGTTAGCTTTGTCCTCCAGAAGGTTCAATTGTTGGATAGGAAAGAAGAGTGACCCTGTGCCCTTTCAGCCTGTGCTGCATACCACCACTGTATCATTGCAAAGTGAGCAGCACTGCTGGTAATTTTGGTCTATTTACTTCATCTGAGCTCTGTTACTGATTTTTTTGTTGTTTTGTTTGTTTGTTTTCTGTTGTTGATTTTTGATTGTTATTTGTGTGTTTGTTTTCTTCTTGCTGCCAAAGGCCTTAATGCTCTTGCTCTTAGTAGCATGAGGTTCTGTGTCAAAATCTTTATTGAATTCTCTGGAGACAAATGACCAACAAACCCAAGCTTTAGTTTGGGATTCTAAACAGCACCAGACCTTCTTGCTGGGAAATTTCCAGAAAAAAGTCTTGCCTGGGTATAAAAACTAATGGGGGACTGAAAAGCCGAGATGGAAGTTTGATTCAGTTTACAGATCAGCTCTGTACTATTCAGTGTCTTCTCCCTTTGAACAGTGCAACTTGTTTGGAATGAAAGGAGAGAGTTCTCAGAGTGGTGGGTCCTGTTTTTGGGGCATATATCCCAGACTAGCAACTTGTTCAGTCAGCACTAAACAAATCTCTATTTATGTCAGTTTCCACTTTAGATTTGTATTTTGGGAAATAAATGTGGATGAAACCCTTTGCTACAAAATCTGTGTGTAATGCAAGCTGTCAGCATAAAAAAAGATGAACAAACCTTGTTTTGTAGATCATAAGCCAAATTAAATACATTTTTACTCAAATAAAAATGGATGTTTGCTTGTTTAGTTCTACTCAGCTTTTAAGTTTGATCCCAAAATAATTTTTGTGAATCTGGCTGGAATTGCTGTCCCATGCCAGAGGCACTGCATCTTGGCTACCTGGGCACTACTGATGTGTTTCAGCACAGAATGGTACAAATCTCAAGTTATTTCTGCTCAGTCCAGGGGAGCATGCACATTTATGATCTTCCATCTTTCCTCCAGGAGATTGTGCAGCTAGAGGTGGCGAGACCTGACTGCAAACTGAGAGGAAGACATTTCACAGTGGGACTAGAGCATTTCTCCTTTCTTTTCTTAAATAGTTCTTTATTGAGCTTCCCACCTTCAGCATTAATTTGAGAGCCGGAACCAAATAACCAGGAAGAGATTGATGTGGCCTCACTTTATTTCCCACAGTCAATAAATTGTTAAATGGGCCTGAGGACACAGGTTAAAAAAATCGTTTTCTATGAAGAATGAAGGATTTTTATTAGATGATGAGCCCCTGTCTGTGAAGACTTGATAATGGGACATGTTTGATCTCATGTCATGCAGAGGAGCAGCTTTGTTGGCTTCATAAAGAGCCTCAGTGTTCTCCATGGGACTGAAATCAGCACTGTGCCCTGCATCTTCTGCTGGATGAATGCTGGGTGTGCTGTTCCTTCAGAGTTAGAGGAGGGTGGGTTTGGAGGGATGCCTTGGAGTGAGGACTCCGTGAGCCCTCGGAGCAGGGAGTGCAGAGGGGAGGCTCTTGCATGAGAACAGGTGTCCTCTGGGGACTGCACAGACCCTGGTTTGTAGATGCATGTTTGTCTCTACTGATGGACTGCAAAGGGGGTTTTAATGGGATGATGGGATGAGAAATGAAATTATAGGCTGCCTACAGGGAGGCAGGAATATGTCTGGAAAGATGGCAGTGGGTGGACAGAAGTCATGCACAAAGCATGTCTGTGTCCCACAGTCCTTGCCATGCTTCTTTGGATGAGTCTAATTTTTTTTTTACCAAGATACTTCATGTACTTAGGGGAATCCATTTTGAAAATGTAATAAGGCTGTCCTGCCACAAATGCTGGCAGTGGATGCAAGCAAATTACATCTAGAGCAGAGAGGTGGAACTGCTGATTGTGCATAAGCTTGTGTGTTTTTGTGAGTACTGCTGGATTTAGTGAAATGATAATGGTATGATTCTGCATTAAGCAAGGCATTGGAAGTACAGAATACTCCATTAAGGTCATGTTTATTTGCTGTTCAGAGGGTGCTCTTTTAACACCATGCGTGCTGCAGCACCTGATTATGTGAGGATAAGAGTGGGCTGCGTGGTTCTGGCCAAAGCATTTTCTGTTGCAAAACCCTTAAATTTTGTGTACTTGCAGTAAGGCAAGAAGTGAAATAAAGCTCCCTTTTGCCATTGTTAATCCATTGTACAAACTCTATTATACGTGTGTGGTTTATACATTTCCTGAATAAACCATGCTGTGAATGAAGAGACCAAAGCAGCCCCTTCTCAGAGTGCCTGGGCTGATGGATTCAATCTCTTCTGCACAAATATGCCGGGCTGCCTCTGGATTCCAGCTTGTTCCAAGTTTGGCCTCAAGCTTGTCCTTGGGGAAACAGCGCAGAGATGCTGGAGCTGGCTGTGTGAGCAGTGATTTTGCCCCCATATCTGGGTTTTCATTGCCTTGGCTCATTCTGACCAGGCTACCTGAGAATGGAGTTTCTGTTTTCTCCCAAGTACCTGCTGTGATTCTGTCAGTACTGGCTGAGGAAGCAGCAGCTTCCCTGTGGAGGTCAGCCTGGCATATGAACCTCTGCTCTGAAGTTTCATTTCTGTGTTTGCATCACTCATTGCTACAAATAAAATTCAGAGGTGACAGGACCCTTGTGAAGTGCAGTGGGGAGAGACGATGAACAAGGATGAGGATTCCTCCTTTTAAGAAATGCAGATAATGATGGTTAACAGAAGTCTGAGGGACTGTGAAGGATGCACAGACCAAGAGTATTCAAGTTTTCAGGTGCTCCCAATTATTTTTCTGTCTGACTGCCAAAATCAGAAGTGTCTAAAAGGACTCCAGTTTTTAGAATGTAATGTGCTTTAGGCTTCTTTAAGGTATCTCAGCTTAAATGCCTGGAATACCAGTCTGTTTGAAAACTTTGTCTTAAAGGTAAATGGAATGTATTTCTGCATGCAGGGAAGTGTCAAAGAACAGTTTGGTGGAATAAGAGGTTTACATACAGCTGACTTTGATGTGTCTGCAGTTCCCAGAGTTGGGGGATGAATGTTTCTGGGCTGCTCAGACTTCATTTCTTCAGCTGTTGCAGTGTGACACAAACAGCAGACCCTCCTTCCTGGAGGAGTGGTGCAGTTGTCTGGGCTATTTTTTCTGCACTTTCTTCAGGGGGAAAAATACCAGGCTGGTTTGTTTGGTTCTTTTTTCATTACACATAGCTCACACATGGGTAGATGGGAGCTCAGGTACCACAGACTGAGAACCCTTAGTCTCAGGGTATTCTGCAGGTTCTCTGGCAGAAGCTTTCCTGCAGGCCACCATCCTCTTGGAAGAGGCAATGTTGCAGTTGGTTTATTTTGTGTGGTTTTAGCTTGAGGTGAAAGTTGTTGGCACTGTTTGTTATCTGCCTGACTGCTTATTCTGAGCACAAGTGCTGCAGGTGATGCTGGTTGACATCAGTGGTCCAAATTTACCAGCTATGTCAGTCTTGCACAGCTGATGCCAGCAAAGTGTAAGCCATGAAAATGCAAAATCAAGCCCTTTCTAATCATCCAGCAGCATCTGTCTCTTCCTGGCCTCCCAAGCTTCTTTCTCTGAGTCCCCTTAGTGGAGCATCATTAGTGCAACTTGAAGTTGCCTTACTGTCTTGCTAATAAGCTTTGCTCATCTCGCTTATAGAGCCAGGCAGGCTGAGAGCAGGAGCTGTGGGAACTGGTGGCTGAAGAGCCTGGTTTGCTTCTCCTTGGGAGGGCATCTGCTCTGGGGGAGAGTGGCTGATGGCACTGGGCATCACAGCACAGTGCATGCCCGAGGCCTGGTTTGGCATCACTCTGGCTCTGATGGAGGAGACCTTCTTGTCACCCTTAAACTCCATCCCTTGTAATACAAGGAAAAGACTGCTGCAAATCTCTTTTCCATTCCTTGTCCACATCAGCTCTGCTGCTCCTGGGACTTGCATTATGTTGATCTGTTGGAGTATTACAAAATTGCACTGCACTTAACTCGTGGCTTCGAACACAACAGGTTAGCAAGGGTCACACCTGGTGACTGCTGGATTCATGTTTGGGATAAGGGCTTTTAATTCTGCTAGTTAATTTAATCCCCACAGTTTGACAGCGTGTTCCTTGGACTGTTTTTCATCTTCAAATTGCATTCTGCTGGTTAGTTCCTGTAGAGGCCTGCTGTGCTCTGCATTTATGTTCTTGTTCTTAGGATTTGTGCTGTTACCACATCATCTATCAGACACGTGAGCAACAGAGAATGAATGGTGTGAAAAGTCTCTGTGTCAGTTTTACGAATAGACCTGTGGATTCCACTCGCACAGGAATTAAGGGGCTGTCTGGGTGACTGTCATCTGGGAAAGGGACATATGTCTCTTGGCAGATGTAGCATCTGGGTATCTGCTATTTCACTTTGGTTGTGAGAAACTCGTCATTTTTAACTCCCGTATTTCATTAATGGAAAGCTGTGGAAATTGCCTGTGTGTTCATAGCAGAGCAGATTCTAGCTTTTTTCTGATAATCAGAAGAAATCTCTGCAGCTTTATCTAAGGATGAAGTCTCATTCAGAATATAATTTGTTGATGCTGTCTGACCATTATATGTTGTTGTAACTTCCATCCCTCTTTGGCAAGATATAAAATAATCTGCAAAATACGAAGATCCGTGTCTGAAGAGTCTGTTTAAAAGTAATGCACTATCAAAATGGATTAGCTGTGTCTGAAATATTTCTAGATTTATTAGCTGTCACAGGGTGGTAAAATATTTAAGGCAAATAGCCTAGTTGTGTTTAGGAATTTGACCATGAAAGAGCCTAGGGAGATGAATTTAAGTATTATTTATACTAATTGTGCAAAATATTTTAATTGTCCAATATTATAAATTTATAATCTATCAGTTGTCCCCCCACCTTTCTTCTTTCCTTCTGGCTTATTTGGCAACATTAATTCTAATAAATTGCCTGGAAGCCTGAGCTCGTTTCAGCAGTGTGTGTGTTACAGTGCATAGCATTGCAATGTCTCCTGCTTACCTGCTTCTCTGTAGCACAGTCCAATTAAAATACAGTGGATGCACCTAGATAAAGAAGCTACTTTTTTCTGGTGAGGCTTGCATGAAGCTTTAGGCTTGCAGATGGGTGTCTTGGATCACTCATCTCTTTATCTCCATTTAAGAGATGGTATAAAAGCCCTTGAAGTGATGTCTCTGTGCTTTCACCCCTTTTTAAAATGCAGTGCTGTGCAGTCTTCAAGGAAAGAATGGTTTTCTTCTTTTTGAAAAGTTGCTTTTCTGCAGGCATTGGTTTGATACAGAACTAATTGCTAGAATTCTTTATGATTTTGTGCTGTTTTTGTTGCACACTAACAAGATCTTTTCTTTAACTCCCCTGCTTTAAGTGTTCTCATAGTGAGACACTATTCCAGACTCCAATAGTCAAGGCTCTGTCTCCAAAGGCTGGCTTGTAGCTCCATGTTGAACTACTCAGTTAAGAAATTCATACACATTAGGGACTAGGAATAAAACTGTGTTTCAGCTGCTACTATAGTCCAGGGTGGCAAGTCAGAATGATTATGAGGTGGGCAATGTGTGCACCTTTTTATTTTTCCCATTTTAATTGTGAGAGCTGAAAACAGATCTGTGTGCAACCCTTGTATTCAAAGAAAGCTTATAAGAATATGAGTGTGGCACACAATCTAGTTAATCTACCATTATAACTAATGATTTCACCATTCAGACATATCATATCGATCTTAAAGGATTTTTCTTACATAGCTGATGGCTTGATACCTTTTAAACACTAATGCCGAGGGTATAATCTCTCTGAATAGTGTAATAGCTTTATATTTAAGGTAGATAGGGGATAAAATTTTGTGTTTTCATGTGAGCTATGAATACCAGCAAGGTACTCAGGCAGGAATTACCTTATCGTACCTTTGAGGGCACTTATCAAATAATTTTTATTGGAAAGTTAATATGTTGAGACAGAGTGAATGGGAAGCTGCTCGGGATGCTGAGTGCAGCCAGCACCGCTTTGCTTTCGCCGTCTGCAGATCTGCGGCCCGGGCTGATTCATTTAGCACATCATCGGAAATCATGTAGCGTTCAGCGCCACTTAAAATTATATGAAATTGTGTGTGAGAGATTCCTCCACGTTGGCTTTGAGGGATGCTCTGCTCCTTGCAGGAGCAGGTCTGCAGGGCCAGCACAGCTGCACAGGCTGCGGGGGTTACGCTCGGCAGACGCCGACGCTGCACCGGCAGCCAGGGGAGTTGCTCAGGATTTAATTTCACGCTTGTATATCTGAGTGTGCAGTCGCTCCCTTTCTCTTTCAGTCGTCTATCTGCAAGCCTCAGACCATGTATTGTGGTGTTCATTCCCACTCTGCCATCAGCACTGGCATGATGGATCAGAGGAAATCTTGCAAGGCAAGGGATTCTGCTGTGCCTTCTCTTCATCTCTCCCTCCTGCTCTGTGTGCCTCTATTCCACCCCTCTAATCTGGCTGCTCCATGTTGAGCCTTCCTGAAGCATGTTCCTGCACCTCCTATTGTCCCAATTTCCACTTCCCCAACTTTTGCAGGGTTCCCACAAGAGAGGAGCCTCTCCTGTTTGCTCCCTGTTGGACCAGCCTAATTGCTGGCTTTTCTCCAGCATCGAGCTCTGCAGGAGTGGAGCAGGAAACCACTTGGCTGCTCCCTGTTCTGGAGCTCTTAACTGTCTCCCAGCTGAGAAAAGACTTTTGGAATCCTGTAGTATTTTGGTGCTATTCTAACTTAAATATTTTCTCAAAAACATAAACTTTCATTGGTGTTGTCGGGTTGTTTTGATCAGAAGGTACATCCCCACCTCCCCTTCCCCAAAATCTGGAAAAAGTAGTGATTCTACCTCAAACATAAGATTATTTTGATGTATGAAGCTCTTCCTTTTTTTGAAAGAACTTGATTTGAATGCCTTGGCTCTTCCACGTTTTTATCTGAAAACCCACTGTGTGCTCTGCTCTATAACTTACACCTCTTGAGGATGAGAGTCCACTGAACCCAGTCAACACCAAAGAACAGAAGCACCATGAAATTGAGTCTGGTTTTCTGATGGCTTTACCAGTATGAGATATTGCCAACAACAGCTGTTTGTTCACAACAATACCTGTGTTTTCTTGGAGTGTTTTTGTGGCCTCATGAAGAAATGCCTGGTTGTACTGTGAGTGGGCTGAGGGAGGAAGGTGGTGTTGTGTCATGATTTTTGCAAAAGCCAGACATCACCTTTTCCAGTTCACAGCATGACCAGAGACCCTGAGCTCTCATCCTTTTCCCAGAGTTTCTGCAGCTACCCAATACATGTGTATCTTCTCTAAATTGCTGATGACTACTGAATTACTGCATGTTTGTAAGGGATTATTGATGTTAATGTTGGGCTTTCTAGCAGTGGTGCAGGATTTTATTTAGAACAGGATGTGCCAATTTGTTTCTTTTTCAGTCCTGCAGAAGCTATTTAGCAACCAGCAAGTCCCTTCCCATAGTTCTCTTGCAAAGTACTTGAGCTCCCTCCTGGTTTGTAACATCTTTAATGGTGGAAATAAATTTGTGTACAGCATGTCTCTTCACCTTTTATAAATACAGATAACTGCACAGATCTATTAAGTATCTATGCAGAAAACTAAAACTGCATATTTTCATAAGAATTTCAGGTATATAATTGCATGAATAAGATGCTGACTGAAGCAAATGTTCAATTTTGCATTAAATTTAGGCATTCATAAAGGATTTTGGATTTGCATCATTTAATTTTCTGCACAGAAGACACTGAAAGTCAGTGGTATGATTCATGGCCATCCCATGGTTACCAAGAGGCTTTTTGGTGGTTCCAGCTAGAAGTACAAAGGTGTTTACAAGCGGAGAGGTTTTGCACTGACTCAGAGCCCCTGTACCTTCAACAAATACAGATTATTTGGGCTCAGTGCATTTCTCTGGATATAAAGGCACACAGGAGGGCTTGCTGAGCAGATACCTGCAGGAGCACCTTGTTCTTTGGAAGAGGCAGTGTCCAGTCTTTCTCCTGCCTGAAGGGTTCAGACTTTTTCAGCAACAAAACCCCCACAATTACTTGCCTTTTCTCTAGAGGATGCTCAGGAGAAAGCTGCTTTCATTTTGTAACACGGAGAGGCTTTAGGTGTATTTGTCAGCACATGTGATTTTTTAAGTGAATAAGTGGGCCTGTTTTTTCTGATAGCCTTTCCAGCCATCTGCTATTTCATTGTTCTCTTCCTTGGGATTTTCATGGTCTCTTATCTTTGTTCAGTTTTGGATTTTTTTGCCAAGAATGTTTGAGTCTCCACATCCCACACCCGTTCTTTCCTGTTGAAATGAGTGCCTGTTGCCTCCCAACCACATAGATATATAAAAGTAAATAAAAAGGAAAAAAAAAGACTAAAGTAAGATGTTTAATTTAGTATTTTTAGAGAGGAAAACAAGGTATGTGAGGTCATGTTGCCTGCAAATCCTGGTGGCATGATGTGTTCCAGAGTTTCTAATTCACAACCTAGAGTGAATTAACATTTAGAAAGTTGCCAGGGAATCTGGAAAACTCATTCAAATGGCACAATTAGTACCTTTGCTCGCACAAGAGAAGATTTGGCAGGGCCAAACCTGTACTGCCTTTCCTGAAATTGCACTTTTCCTGCCACTTCAGGATCCCAAAACCTGCAGAAATCCACATTGCAGAGGGAGGGTTGTCCACAGAGCTGTGTAGCACTCGTGGATAACCCCAGGCACAGCAGGCTCTCTGCTACTGTGGTGCAAGTGTGGTGCCTCCCAGAAGCTTTTCCAAAGGGAAAGAAAGGCAAATTCTGAATTACTGGTGTATCATGGTGTTCAATAAAGTCCTGGTACAGGCTTCTCTCCAGCCCAGCTGGAATTGGCCTGGGAATAGAAGGAAATGCAGTGCTTGGTGACTGCGTATGGGTAGCAGTGCTTTTCTGAAGCTTTAATTTGAATTATTCAGCTAGTTCCTTAATGATCAAATAAGTGGTTTGAGAGAAGTTGGGCTTAAATTTCCATAAAGCCATTTGGTGCATACTTGTTCCTCACATTCCATGTCTGTGGATCTAAGGTGGTTTTTGTTTTGTGTGCATTTATTATAGTGCTCTGAGAAATGTAGTTGAATTTATTACAGACTTTCTACTGACATTTGTGAATTTACACACCTCCACTTTGGTTCAATCAGATGCATAGAAACAATAAGCAAAATGTGCACATAAAAAGCCCAAATACCCCACATCCTCATGGAAGGAATTCATTCCTTTACAGGAGAAAAAATAAGAAATATTGGAGGTATAAAAGAAAAGTCCTGGGATGAAATGTAGGATGTGGGTTATTTTCTGGTTTACTTGAATTTAACACCTTCTAGCTTGTGGAGTTTTACAAATATTTCTCCATTCCTGTCCTCTCCCTTTCACACTGTAAGGCATTGGTATTGCCCACCAGGTGTTTTTACAGACAGTTTGGTAATCACTGGCAAAGTAAACTTATCTTCTGGGTCTAAACAGAGAAACTTTGGTCATATATGAAGGCTCATATTGTTGGTTTGTGTACATCAGAATTTCCTTATAGAAATTACTGGAGTAGCACAGGCATCCAGAGCAGAATAATGGCATCAGTGAGTCCTGGCTTCTCCTTTGGACGGGGGGAGGTTTCAGGAACATGTCTGGTAAATTCTTTTAAGCAATACCCCATTTGTAGCCTGTGCTCAGCTAAGGTTTAACCTTCACTGTGCAAACTCCAGAGAGCCATTACCACTTTGTTAACGATTCCTGGTTCTCTTCCCAGCTCTGACCGAGGGTTATGTGGGCTCTCTGCACGAGAGCAGGCATGGGAGTTCTGTGCAGATCCGGAGGAGAAAGGCGTCGGGGGACCCTTACTGGGCATACTCGGGTGAGTCACCTGTCTTCTTCAGAGCACTAAAACGTGAAATGTCTCCAGAATCTAATTGTTTGCTTGCTTTTTATTACCACTGTGCTCAGTTTAAATTAGTTTTACTGTATTTTCTTTTTCTGCCTTCCTTGCAAATTCCCCCTGTACACATGCCCTCCTTTCTTGCATTTCTGCCACTTTACCTGCAGGATTTGCTTTATTATTCTCTTCCTTCTCTCAGTCTTGTTTTAGTTTCTTGACATGCCCTTGGTCAGGCATACTCCCAAACTTCTCTTTGCTCTTCTGGTCCAATCAGTACATTCCCAAGCTCACCATTTGCTTCCCATTTTGGGCCTTCTAGGAACACTGTAAGCATCTATATATATATATCCAGATTGAAAAAAAAACAAAACAAAAACCCAACACCCCAGAAATTTTACAATTATTTGTTTCTGTGCATGTATTTTTGTGGTAGTGTATAATGACAACAATGAGACTTGTCAGTGCATCAAGCCAGGATGTGTGGTGCTGAAAAGATACGATACTGGAAGGGTATTTTATTGTTTGTCCCACTGCTTTTGTAAAAAGCTCTTATGGGAGAGCTCGTGTACCTGCACAATTTCAAAATACCACAAATAAAAAACACTTCAGAATAATGTGTTTGATTTGCTGGTTGCTGTGTTCTAGAAATGGTGTTAATAGCTATGTTGGCTCTTTGGAGGATAGCAAATATCTAAAAAGGTTTTATGAAGATTTCAAGCATTCTATTGAACCTGTATGTGTACTTTTCTGGAAGATCTGAGACACATTTCAGACATTTGTTATTTGTCCAAGAGGGTTGTTGTGCAGGGCTAGTTTTAGCTGAAGGAAAAATATTACTTTATAAGAGATCTGAATTCTGTTACTTTTTGACTCCCCTCTTTTACCCAGACCATTTATTTCATTGGGAGTGAATGATTATAGGTAAGTGTAGAGGTTTTTTCCATCAATATGCACAAGTGATCTCTATTAGATTTCAAAATACAATCTATCTCGTTTGCAAATGGGGTCAGGCAAGTAAAATAAATCTAAACATTTTAGTAATGTAGGACAAATGACCACTTTTGATTTTCAGCCAGTTCAGCCTCTCTTCTCTGATGCAATATTGTCCATATTTGCTCACTGAGGGGACCAGAGCTAATGAAAATGCTGAGCTTCTCAGTTTAGGTTGAAAGTGGGAATAAATGGGGGGTGGCAGAGCCCAGATGCCAGACAGATGTTTGTTTCTAGCTGGGCACAGTGAGGAGGATGATCATGTTATCTGTTTCTTTCTCCTTGCTTCCTCATTCCCCAGGATATTTCCCAGGAACCCTGAGCAGGGCTTGGCTAAGCAGTTGATGTACTAACGTTTGTCCTGTGGGTAGGGTTTTGGACATGACTGGGAAGTTTACATCAAATGAGCCTACAGAGAGGGGAAACTTCACTCTGCAGTAAGCAATTAGCCCGTGTCAGTGGTTTCCAAGCTCTTTTACAGACATTATCTGGTAGGCTGCTTCCCTTCCCTATCCTCAGATGGTCAGGCCAGCTCCCCTCCAGTTATTTGTACAACAGCTGCTGGCCCAGCCCCAGCAATTATGGGCAGGGAAGGAGGCTCTGCTGGGCTGAGGGCTGGTGAGTCTGGAGTTTCTTCTGAGTGAATTTGCCAAGGGGAGCAAACAAGACCAGGATAGCTCCTGACAGCCGTCAGTGGAGAGCCTCTGCTGAGCCCCAGCACAGACCATGTGTGTGAGCCTGAGCTACAGCTTTACATTGATTTCACTTGAACAGAACTGATTTACAGCAGCATAGACCTCTCTCTTTTTATGGCTGTGCCTGCCTGCTTGCAGAGCTTTTGTATTTTTGGGCTTAAGATTTCTGTGATAAATCCTGAGGTGGGGGTGGAGAGGTCCAAAAGCAGGCGGCCAGTTGTGGTTTTCCTGCTTGGGGGTGGAAAAAGGGCACAGCTGTGTTGCAGAGAGCCCTCAAATATCCATCTTCCACAGGATATATCTGTCCTACACTGTGCTTTTAGATTAATTCCTCAGTAGCCTGTAGGAAACCGTTCTGCTGCTTGGAGCTCTTGCAGAGGGTGAATGGTCCAGGATCTGATTTAAACTCTGGAGATCAGGAATTTCCCTGGTTTCATGAGTGATCTGTAGCATTACCCTGTGCTGCCTGGTCATATTGATCCTCTCAGGCACAAGAGTTTAGAGAGGAGAAACTTCAGCCATTGATCAGGTGTTGAACAACCTGGACCTGTAACATTTGTATAAGGCACCCACATCCCTAAAAGAGCCTGTGACCTGTGAACTCCAGTGCCTTGTGCACAAAGCTGCACCACACTTCTCCTTTCACTGGTTGGAAAGGAAAGGATTTTTAAGCCTTCTAAAATAACCCTGGTGTCTACAGACACAATTCTGACTATAACATTTATTTTAGTTCAGAAATAAAACTTGCAAAAATAAAGACTAGATAATTAAATGAAGAAGGCCCGTTTTGAATGGGTTCTGTCAAAAAGATAGCAGGAAACACAATCAGCCCTTTAGAAGAAACTTCATTAAGTCTATGCTAGCAGCTCTTTAAACCAAATTCAGAAGTGAGCAAACGCTGAAAACAGAAGACTAGCTTGTCTTTAAATAGGAACAGCAAGACTGAAATCTCCTAGATGTTCTTTTTAGGATTTTTAAGAAGCTCAAATGACATTTCTAGGGGGAATTCTCTGCGCATATATATTCATGTATGTTTTGGCAAAGTATTTATTCCATGATTGCGTCTTACAGTTTGCCAAAGACTTCCTAAACTGGGACTGGCCACATTACTGTTAGTGCAACAGAAATGTGGAATAGGCACAGCACAGTCACAAGAAGTAGGTGTGGATCCTGAATGTGTTTCACTGCAGTCTTTGCTTTTTCAAGTCATCTTTTCTGTTAGGCTAACCACTGAATGAACAGGTTTGAAATTATTTTTAGCACATCTTTATAATTGCCACAGAACTCAAGATGTTTCTAGTACCCATCATAGTGACAGATAGTAGCAGTTCAGGTGCTTTTTCATCAGTGTGGACATATTTTTGTAAATATGTAAACTGGCTTTTAAACAAAAAACCAAAACAATACTTGAAAGAAAAGCCTACAGAAATATGCAATTGAAATATCTACTAGATCCAAGGCTTTCTGGCTGACCCTCCCTTGTGTAATGTATGCATCTACCCAGAGCATAATATTCCAGACATTTAAAGATGCCTCTCAGTGTCAAGTGTTGCATCTGTCAGTTCCCTAGTTTGCCTTGCACTAGCCCAAAAATGAGTAGCTTCAGGGTCAGGGCCTTAAGAGGAGATTACAGTGTGAGATGCTGATGCAGAAACTTGTACCTTAAGTGATGGTAACTCTGCAGGACCTGTATCTACTCATACCTGTTCTTCTGAAAAGCTGTTGTGTAAAATTAATGTGACAATCATTGCATGAGATTGTGGAGAACCAGGAGTAGCAAGGGGCTTACCCAAATCAGGCAACTCCTTTGTGAGTCTTCAGGTAAAAGATGTGATGTCTAATTATTCCCAGTGTTAATTTGTGTGATTATTGGTAAGGAATGGGTCTGCACTGTTCTGGGCAGGATGTTGCAGGCGATGGTGCTTTTGTCACTGGAGTTTCCCAGCTGAGCTGGGGTGCTGGCACTGGCAGGGCTGGTGTGCCTTCCTCCCTTGATGACTGCTCTGCTGATCAGCTTCAGTGTTGTGAGCTGACTCATTCAAGAAATACTCTTTTAAACCATTTGGGCTTCTCAGAGAACAAAAAAGCAGACATTGGCCAAGGATGTAGATGTGTTCTTTTTAGATGTTTATCTAACTGTGGCTTTGTAAAGAGAATCCTGTATAAAAAACTCATACAATTGTTTTTTCCCTTTAATCTTGTGGTGCATTCAAGGCATCTTTTTCCTCTTTGTACCTTTAGTCTCTCATATTCTATGTGAAATTATTAGCACGGTTTATGATGCATCTGTTATTTGTGCATGTCCTTACTGCAGGTGTTTTTTCTGTCTAAAATGTTGAATTCTTTCTCTCCAAGATTCTGTGCAGCTGCCGTGAACATTAGGAGAAGCTAATAGAAAAAAAATAGACTTTACAAGAGCAGAGATGACCCTGTGAGTGGGGAAAGGTGTCCATTAAGAACAGGAACTTTGGCCCTGCTGTCAAGCTAGTGGACACTATCAGCGTGTGAATGCTTTGTGCTACAACACTTAGGCAGTTATTGCTGTCCTTTAAGATGCTATTATTTAAAGTATAACCGGTGGTGAATGTAAGAATTGAGTGTTCTTCTCAAAAGCAATTGCTGGCATTAAAACAGGAATGATGGGTAATGGTTATTTCCTGAAAGAACAGCAAATGGTGTTAACTGTGATGGAATGTAACTTGGATATCCTTTGTAAATGTGTGAATTTCTCTCTTTGCTTAGATTGTTCTCATTAAATAAGCTGCTAATGTGAATTGGACAGGAAATAATCAGCACATAGTAAGGAAAGCATCAAGACTTATTGAACTGAGAGGTAACTAATGGGCTATTTGCCCTGGTCAGTATTTCACTCCTTCAGTCCCTAAGAATAATAAATCTTGATATTGACCAAAACTCTGGCACACCATGTGCTCAGTTATCATTCCTCTGTAAAAGTACTCATCTTCCTTAAATGCAGGATGCTCAAAATGAGCAGGTTCTGGCTCTCTTGCTTTCTCACTCTTTTGAGCTGACTTTCTGAAGAGGAGCTAAGCTGAGAGAAGTAGGAAAAACATTCCCATTAATATCTGATCTGATCAGTAAACTGAGCTTTGAATATTTTTATCTGCATTCATCAGAGATGAATAGTAGTCTTCAGTGAACCCTGCTGGAACCAGCTGCAAGGCATTCGTTTCCATATGCATCTTATTAGAGGAACAGTTGTTCCAGAAATCAATGCTACACTCTTTCATAAGGGGAACACAGGAAACCATAGCTTGAGAGTTTGCTGCTACTGTCTGAGCATGAGCCCTGATTCTGAATGTGCACAGCTAAAGCAACTGCTGTGTGTTTTCTCAAATAAACACGAATTACCATCTGTATATTTTGATTGTTTCTGTTCTGACGGTTCTGGTTCATGAGTCCTCATGCCCACGACACTGGACAGATGTGCACGAGACACATCTGGGTCTGCAGAATCTGCATCTAGACATGCACATACTCAGAGGATGTCAAGGAGAATGCTTTTTATCTTTCCTTAGCTGTTCTGCCCCTGTGAAGGAACCACTACAAAATACTATCTTTTGTTTCTGTTCTGAGCATGAAGAAATGAGCTGTCACATTCCTATCCCAGAGAACAGGATAAATCTTCCCAACCATAAGCGAGCATGAATAAAGAATTCACAATCACGCTTGTGTTGGGTATTTACCATTAGCAGTTCCCTGAGGAGAGCCAGCCTTGCCAGAAGCAGCCCAAGTAGTCTGTATCATTTTTACTGAGCCATATTGCTGGGGAACACAGCTCTGATTGAGAGTCTTGTCATTTACTTTGTTTGTCTATTGGCAAGTTTCTAAATAATCTGCTAAGGAAACCTCAGATAGTAATTTAGTTTCTACTTAGACACAGACACGATTTCATTATTGAATACCATTAATACTGTTTACTCTCTCTCTTGCCACCTTTTCTTGTGTGCCACGCTAACAGTTTATTCCAAGTACTGTCATAGTCAATCCTGGTATCCTGCCTATATTGAAATGCTTCACTGGATTTTTCAAAGTTGGATGCAGATATGGTGAAATTCCCTTTTTTCTTTTTTTTTTGGCAAGGTTCTCACTAGAATTTTATTGGTTTTCGTGCTTAAGTACATTAAAGCAAATCTTTGATATTTGAGTGCTCTGAATTTTTTCTTTACTGTTTCTGACCAGATAGGCCACTGGCAGATGAACAGCTTTGAGAGGCTGAAATATAAGATGTGCAAGGAGCCAGTCCCCTCAACTTCCACTCTTTGATGAAATTTTTTCCCTAGCACAGCACAGAAGTGTAAAATAACAGCAGCAGATGCTAGATGAAATCTTCAGAGCTTCAGATACAGTTGTTCCAAAAGTGCATCAAAAGTATTTTTACTTTGCACTGCTGCAATCCTGGCTGTGGTCATCTCCCCTCACATGAGGGAGCACAAAGAGCTGCTTTAGCTGGGGAGGGGAGACCTCTCACTTCTTTAAATGTACTGTGCTTTTTGTTGCATTTTCTTTCAATGTGAACACTGGGACATTTGTGGAAAACCTCTGGAATTACAACAACCAGTGCACTGTTTCAAAGGACTGAGAATGTGCTGAAGTGCAGCAAAAAGTTGTCAATTTAGTTGATCTCTAGGCACTGAAATAAGCAACAGGATGAAATATTTGAAGTTCTTTAGACATAAGAACATGGGAAATGCCTATATTTTAAGCACGCAAAAGAAAGATGGAGTATTTGAGTAGCAGCTGTGATACAAGCTCAGCAAATGGTCTGGAGAATACTCAGAAAGTTGGAGTCTGCTGTTTTTGATGTTCTTGAATGATTGCAGTGATACATTGACGTTCCAATCTTGATTTCATATGTAACTGAACACATATAGGAGAATAAAAGCGAGGAAAGAAGTATGTGAACAGCAAGGGTACTTCAGTGAGAAACAAAGCAAGCACGGAAGCTCTGAATAGTCTTGTAGTGTGTGGGCAAAAAAAAAAGTAGCTTGGCACAAACATTATTGCAATAGTCCAAGCATGAAATAATCAAGGAATGAATCAGAATTCTAGTTGCAGGATATAAGCAGAGTTTTTGTATGAAATGGCTGAGCCAGGCCAGTACTGCAGTTGATGCAGTAGATGTAGAGTTACTCCCATTATTTTTGTTGGCTTCTTAATATGTTTCCAGTCACTGCTCAGAAGATAATCTTTTTTTCAGTATCTCTGCCCCAGTAATTGCCCCGTGTCTCCCCTTTCCCAAAAAGCATCTCCATCTTGCAGAATGTGGCATTGCAGATTTACAGTTAATAATCATTATGATCCTTGACAAGCAGCCCCTGCCTGCACAAGGAGCAGATCAGCCAGGCTGGGCTCCCTTGCAGGGGCAGGAGTGAGTGGGGCAGGGCTGGACATTGCACCAGCCTGGGCAGGTCTGCCCTGGGATGGAGGTGCCATGTGTTTATTCTGTGTCAAATGTCACATGTCTGCTGGAGAAAGGAAGACTCAAAGAGACTCTCATCTAGATCCTTTGGTGCTGCAGAATGAGTGCTGAGCAGCTGAAGGAATTGTAATTTTCCCAGTGTCTCTGAGGGGGATGTGTTTGCATGGTGGGGCCTGAGGGACAGGGCAGTGTAAGGAACTCTTGAATATTCCACACACAGCAGAGTGGGAAATTCAGTGTGAGTCCCAGTGCTGTGCTGTCTCTGAGGCCACACATCCCACCTCATCAGGTGCTAATTGAAGACACCTTGGTTGCCTTGGAGACTGCCTCCTTTGGGGGGACCATGGTGGTAGCACAGGTGTTGTGAAGCTCCTGAGCTAACAGAAGGTCTTCTGGAGGTGATCAGGCTTTGGAGCTTAATTCTTCCTTCATCAGCAAACTCGATTTCTCCCTGTGCTGGTGCTCTGTTGAAGCTCTCAGTCTGTTTGATGCTTTCAGTTTTTTCCAGTGGGTTTGAGGAAGATCACGTTCTTTTCCTATTCAATACACTGAACGTTTGGCTTTAAGTAACAAAGTTTTTTTTTTAAATACCTCATCTGCCCGAAAAGTTGGATGAGCACACTTTTAACTTGTCAAATTAAATAAATATGAAATCCTGCAATGGAGTGCAGAGCTGTGCATATAAATTACATCTTTAAACAGCACTTGAGTGATTTTCTGGAAATGTTTTCAACTCTCCTCTGAACTTTTAAGGGTCATCTCTATAGCCTTTCTATCTGAGGGAGGCTATTGGCACTGGAATGATTTATTGAAGAGGTATGTTGCTCTGCAGTGTAAAAGTAATGTCAAGCCTTACTGAGAACCTGAGTATCAAGCTTCTGTTTTTGTAAGGCTGGGAAGGCAAGTGGGTTTAATTCAACTGAACCCTGAATGAATGTTTCCTAAGTGTGTGTTCCCACCCACTCCCATCTCTTTACACTGCCCAGCTGTGGGATGAGTGGGACTGTGGGTTGATAATGTTTTCAGGATAATTAGTGAGATGAGCAGTTTCATTCAGAACCCTTTGTCCCTGTTGCAGAGATAAAAGGATTGGCACTTGACCTGCCATTAGTAAGGGCTGGTGGGTTTTGCTTACTCATGGAGCCCTTGTGGCTGAGCCCTCACTAGGGTGAGGTATTTTTGAAACACATAACTCCTTTAAAAATATCTAAGACTTGACCAGCAAGTAACTCTTCCACTGAAGGAGTCTTTGCTGCCATGAGCATTAGGCCTTCTATCTTCCTCCTTCTCCATCCTGCCTGTTTTCTTCCAAGCAGCACTTGCTGAGTTTAACCTAAGCCAGTCTGTTCTGGCCAAGGCTGAAGTGAACCCTCTCCCCTGCACTCCCGTTTGAATGCAGTCTCACTCCATGCACGTTTCCTCCACGCTGCTGTAGGATTACAGCCCTGCAGGCACGAACACAGATGCCATCCCTGCTCAGCACAGCTGCTGTGAGGTGAGCTCATGCTGTGATCACAGCTGGAAAGACCAGGAGGGCACAGGAAGGCTGGGTGCCATGTCTCACATCACCCCAGTGTGGCTGAACTGAGGTCTCTGATGCTGGCTCATGCTGCCTTTTTTAGCTTGATGCAAATTAAAGCGTTCAGGCCAACATCTAAGTTGTGCAGCTGGCAGAAAGCTCAGGAGGAGCTATTCCACATGGGGTTCTTGATTTCTGACTCTCTTGCGAGGTTTTCAGCACTGTCTTGGTGTATAAATTTCCTCAGAAATGAACAAAAGAGGAAAAGCCCCTGCAGTTGAATGCCTGAAGGTGCTGAGTATTGGCATATGACTGCAGTTTCTGTTGCTTTCCTTGTGTGGAATAGTGAAACAAATGTTTCCTGTGTGTCCCAACTCCCCATAATACACTCACAGCTAGAGCTGAGGTGACAAAAGTCCCTTAAATGCTGATCATTTTCTTTTGCACTGGGTTTTGTGCTGGGTTGGGACCTCAGAGGGCCTCTCTGCTGTATTTCACATCATCTGGTCCTTGACAACTGGGGTCCATCCCGTGTGCTGGGCTCCTGTACAAACAAACCACTGAGTGGACATGCTCAGAATGAAGCAGTGAATGTTATGTGATTTGCTTTGTGTTTGTGTGAACGTATTTCCCAAGCACAGAAATAAGATTTACCCAGAGGTAGCACAGCAGTGAAGTCATGGAGAGTTTGGATCAGTTCATGTTCAGTTTTACATGCTCTCTTCTGCTCCTGAGGTGTGGTGGTGTGTCTCAGGCTGCTGAGCTCAGGCTGCTGCCGGAGCCTTCCGGCCCCTTGGGCTATGAAAAGCCATTTTACATGCCAGATGCTAGTCTGCTCCTAACCAGAGGTGACGTGAACTTTTCAGATAGATTCCAGCTTGGAAGTTTCTGTGGCACTTCAGATCATGTTTTTCATTTATATTTGTGTTGCTGGCGACATGAAATTGAGACGCTTCATGATACACTATTAGCATATGCTGATCTCTGAGGAGGGGGGTTTGCTCTATGAAGGTGTTTGCAGAGAATTGGATGTGACTTTTGTAAAGAAGGGCTCAGTGTGTGTAGTTCAGTTACTGCTTGTATTGCACAAGGGCTCCCCAGATGCCTGCAGGACATAATTGCTCTCAGTGCAAACATAGAAAAGTTACCTCTACCTTAAATTTGTGCAAGTCACCTGAGAGGTGGCTTGGTGTTAAATGCATCGATGGCTGAAGCAGAGTGTAATGAGGTGAAGACTATGAGCTGGAGAAGGTACTGAGAGCTTCCTTTTCTCTGCTGTTAAAACACCAGAGCTGTACAGCTCTGTGAACAGTTAAGTGTTTCCTGTTCCTGTGAAAAGTCTCCAGTGCCTCTGAAGCTCTGAGCTTATTTCATGGCCTCCAGTTGTGCTCTGTGCCACTGTTCCCTGTGTTGATGCTTGTGCATCACTAAGCCAGTGGCTGTGCTCTATCTGTAAGGCCACCCCTTCCTTTCAGGTTGGGTCAGGGCTACCCAGCAAGTTTGAAAGTTGTGGTGGGAGGGAAGGGGAGTCAGTAGCCCAGATGCAGCAGAAGGCTCAAATATTTAAGCCTATTTCCTTAGGAAATGAGGCTAATCCATGATGGGCCCCTATTGAAAATGGCAAGTGCTCACAAGTAGCTTTTGAGAACATGTGCCAGTGAAGTTCTGCTCCTGCGAGGAAACCCCCGCGAGTTTGGCAGATGGGTTCTGAAGGCTGAAAAATGTCTGGGTGGTTCAAGTGATCAAAATATTAGTCATAATTCTATCCTGTTGTGCTAAGTGAAGTATAACTGTTCAAAGGAAATAGTCCAAGTCCAGCCTTTCCATTTGATGCCATCCATACTCCTGATCATCCGTGCCAATGGAGGAGGTCTGCATGGGAGCCCTTGGAAGGGAGATTTGTAGGCAACCATCTGTTTGGCATTAGCAGAAGACCTTAAATGAAGGGAAGGTGTTGTGGTGTGGCACCTGAACACATCATTTAACATCACATCTTACGATTTCAGTACGAACACGAGTGCAGGGTATGGTAAACATTTGCAGCATTTTCCCCCAAAGTACTATTGGAAACTGTAATAAAAAGTAACTGCTGGGAAAGTAGTTTTGCTGAGTTATGCTATTTCTGAAAATGCATAATGCTCCATAGGCTTTTAAGTGATGCTGGGCATATTTAACATTCTTTGATGTTAATTTCCTGGCATATGGACATCTCGACTTATTAAAATAAATAAGTACTTTCAAATTTAATGAAATGATGGAGGAAATGGCCTTTTTTCACATTCACGTCCGCTTCACTGGATAATTTAATGTTTTAAAATGTAAGTTCATATTAAAGTTTAAAATTCAAGTATTGGTTTTTGAAATTCTGTAATAAAAAGGTTTTGCTGTGGGAGAGCTGTATGAATTACTGAGCATGATAACACGATTAGCAAAGTCTAGATGGTGATTTCCTTGGTACAAAATGCGAGCTGTAAATCTTCCCACTAGGACCTACAGCACTGGTGGGAACTTGTGGTACTGATGACTCTTCCATTCCTGGGGCATTACTCTGCAGCCTGGCACACTTGCCAGTTGTCTGTATTCCAGAGTGAAGGTACAGCTGTGGAAAAGGTCTCCTACATCACACACACATTTTATTCTCTCTTAGAGTTGACATTTTAAGCTTCTTGGGACAGAGATGTGCATTTGTTAATATTAGCTCCCAAAAAGATCTTCCTGTTTTCTTTTATACTAAATGTGTATATTTGCTTCCAAGTCTTTGCATCTAGTGGGAAATATATTCTTTAGAGGTGTTACTGTGTTATTATTAAGTGCAGGAAATGCACTTTGGTCCTCTCTTCTGTGCTGAGGGAGAGCAAGAATTCCCTGGAGAATAAGTAATGTACAACATAATTGACTGGATATAAATATTTGAGTCCTAAATATTTAATGAAAATCATTGTGTTTGAATGTAGCAATACACAGATGATGGAAGTTTGCTCTGTGTCTTGCATGTCTTGAGAGACTGCTCACGTGCTGTGTTGAAGCCAAGGGTGGCTTTATTTCATTTCAAGGCAGACTAGAAACTGAAGAACTTATTTTCAGGGAGAAAAATGGCAAGAGACCCGAATGAAAAACCTGCTCAGCTGAAGCAGAGGTGACAAAGTTCACTGTGATTATATTGATTTTAAATTACTGTGTAGAGCTAGGACTAGCCTGTGTCTAGTCCTGCTCATGATGAGAAGAAGAAAAGAAAAAGACATGAATACTTGTCCCCTCTGCTTCCAAACATTTTGTTACCAGTATGAAAATCTGTGAGCAGCTTTGTCCTCCTGACGTTCCCAACAGGCAAAATAAAGGTGTTCCAGCATCCTCAGTGGAGCTGAAAGGCGATGAGAGGCACAGTGAGATCCAAACCTGTTTTTTCTCCCTCAGCAGCCTACCCCTGTGCCCTGGCTCCTGAAGGGAGGAGCACACAGTGCCCTGTTCAGTGTGTAACAGATGCCTGCAGTCTGTGTGTGCCCCCAGCTCTGCCAGAGATGACGTTAATAGGAAACAGAGCATGTCCTGAGTTTGATGCATTTTTGGTGAAAAGTACTGCCTATACCACAAATTAAAACCAAGCTGGAATTAATGGCAATTAACAGCCTCTATATTCATCTACTAGAAGTTTTACGGAGGAGTCATTACTGTTTAACTTTATGTAGTTTGCATCTGTTTCACTGTCAACGAGAAAATTATCCAGTCATTTAGAGTTAACCATTTATTTTAGACCAGTCATGTGTTTTAGTATCTAATGTCTCTTTGGGGAACAAGAATTTAGAGCAAATAAAGCTAATTGTGGTAAAAAATTGTTATATTATTATCAATGATATCTATATTATTGTAATGAAACTCTTAGTTGCCACATGACTGAAAGATCACAGGGGTCTGTCTCGTACCTGCAGTAAATCCAGCGAAATTTTGACGGAGATGTTGAACCTCCTTGTTTGGTGTGATGGAGAGAATGCCTGAGGCACTTGGGTAGGGAAGATGACTATTTCTGTTCCTTCCCCATGGTTTTTCAGCAGTCTGACATAGTGTGCATTCCTGGGCCCATGCCAAGCAGAGATGCAGCCTCCAAGTGCGACTTTATTACTTCAGTCGTAGATGATTAATTTTGTACCAAACCGTATGGGCCTGATTAACCCAGAACACAGCAATAATGCTGTTTTAAAGATCTTTAGTGCATCCATTACTTCTGTTTCCAGTCTGCCTTTTCACTAGGAAAAAACCCCTTGTTTCTTACCATTGAATTTTGAAGTAGGGTCTGGGCCATAAAAATCACACTGAGCTGACAGTGGCTTGTTATGTTTGACTTTGTCTTCATTGAGGGAATGTCCAAGATGTTCTTATTTGTAGCACCTTTGTAAGGCCAGAGGTTATTGCTCCCTCCACCACTGTAAGGTGTAAAAGAGAGCCATTATCTGTCCTGAGCCATCCTGGAGACTCAGGAAGCAGAGACCAGAGTCCAAACCAGGGTTTGTAGATGTTCTTCATCCCTGTCAAGACACAGCCCTCTCTGTGTGTGGCAGCACACCTGTCTGAGCCACACAGGTGTGTTATTCCCTGGCTGGGAAGGCTCCAGCTCTTTGGAGCAGGTTATTCTTGCAGTGCAGGAGGATGCTCCCTGCCTGTGAGTGTTGGGTCTGTGCGAGTGGAAGACTTGGGGTGGTTCTGCAGGCAAGGCAGGATGCTTTTGCATTCACAACTCTCTCAGCTTTTTTAATAAGATGTTTCAGTATCTTTGGGGTGTGTTTGTTGGTTTTATATGTTTTCAATTTTAAGCTCAAAAATAGCTCCACTGTAGAAGTGCAGATTAAATAATCTATCCGCATTTTGCAAATCACTGAACCTTAATACCTTTATCTAAAAGCATTTTTGGGGCTTGGCTCTTAGAAACCTGCTGTTTGTTAAATCACTCTTTAGGTTTTGTATAGTTCAGGCCTTTAAAAAATAAAAATAACAGTCTTCTATTGTCCCTGGAAAAGCCTTGTACCCTTATCAACATCCTCCGGCTTGGCTGGGGAAAGCAAATACACCCCCTCATGCCAATGGCCATGCACAGACACAGCCTGGTGTTATTTCTGTGGGACTGTGACTTCTGTGACCTCTTGCTGGTGGAGTATTTGCCTGAATAAATCCTGTGATAATGTGCTGCTGGCAGAGCTTACCCATACTGGGGGAGCAGCGATGGTGTGGAGCTGGGAGCACCCATTCAGATTCTTGCACTTGGTAAAATAAGCATTTTTTGGAAATCTGGAAGAAGAAGAACAATGTTTGTGGGAATCACTTCTGTTTCCCAACTGTGGCAGTTCTGCTTTCTGCCCAGGTCAGTACAGGTCAGTCCAGCTGAAGCTGGAGGTGATAGACTTTGGTCTCATTATCTCATCAGTCCTCAATTTTCTTGCCTTCACACATCCTTCTTCCTTGAAGATCCATGGCAAGACAGAGATCTCCAGCCAGCTACACTGTTCAGTCTCTCCCACAAAGACTTTTTGAATAATTGTGCCCTGTCTCCACAGGATTTGCTTTCACAAAAGGATCTATTGCTGACTTTTTTAGACTCTAGATCGCATTATCTTGATGCATACACGTTGTCTCCCTAAATGAAAGGGAAATTATTTTTAATCAATGAAAATATAAAAGCCATTTCTCTATAGTTTTGAACCCAAAGTGCTGGAAACAATCTGACCATGTCCTGCCAACCAGTGCCTCTGAGAGGTGTTTCTCAAGCAAGCTGCATGCCCAGGGGCTGACAGGAAAAGCTTGCTTCTTAAAATAAACCAGTTTCAAATAGTCAGGTTTTGGCTCCCTGGAAGCCTATATTTTTGCAGCCACCTGTCCTGACTGCTTCCTGGTGTGATTTAAACCTGTGCAATCTGCCACTGTATGCTGATAGAGATTGTTTTACAGTAGGCTGGGCTGCGGGACCGTGTCAAGATGTGCTCTAGGAGTATTTCACTGCCTCCTCTATGTGGAGGTGGGCAAAAACCCAAACCCCTGAGCTGAAACTCCACATGGTTTGTATGAAACTGTTAAGGCTGAGGACTTAAATGGCAGAGAGATTGAACTGTCAGAAACTGGGTCCATCTTCTCTTACAAAAAGGACAGATAAAGGAACAAGCACTGCCCGCAGGCAACTTCCATAAGTGGAATTTTATTACTTGCAGACCTCCAGGACAATCAGACAAGGATTTTGATTCATGAGATAACAGTTACCTTTACAATAGTGAAGGATGGATTCAGGAGAAGGTTGCTGTTAGATTAATTAGTGTTGATAGAACTGACACAGGTATAATGTGGAAGTGCTGCAGTGGATGGAAGTCACCAGACACAGAGCCAGGGGAAGCTCATTGGGTTAGTTTGTGTGCTCACATTATCTCTTGTGGTACAGGTGACTCATGAACAAACCTGTGTGAATGTGAAATGAGCTTTTCTGTCTTTAATGCTCTGATTAAGAGCTAAATACCTATTTTTTTATATATTTAGGAAATGCATTATCAGTTAATTTAAATGAAGTTCTTCCTTTGATAGTCAGTTTCTCTCCTCATATTCACTCATTCCTGTTGGTTGTTTTTTTACTGACTATGTATCTTAAAGCAAAGCCAACTGATGGAAAAGAGGAATATATATTCCACAGCATGAAAACAGATTGAAAGTTTTGTCTTCAATGGCATAAGAAGGCACTTTCAAGACCTTGCAGTATAAATAAATTCTGCAGACTTAAAACGGTTTTTTTGCTTGTTCAATTCAAAATGATACCAGTATCTCCTACAGAAATTGATAATACAGAGAAAATGGACTTCATTTTCAGGGCGATGAATTAGGATGAAAAAATGCTACTGGAAGGGGGAATTTGGGAGAGATCTTAATAGAAATCTCCAATTAGTTGAATGGCTGGTTATCTGTGACAAGACATAATATTTACTAGACACTGCAAGCTGCATATATATTTACAAAGAAAAATGTAAAATAATACTGAAGTTTGTGTACTGTGTGTTGTAAAATGTGGGTGATCTTTGCAAGGCTTTATGGCTTAAATAAATTTTTTAAAAAATATTGGGAGAAACATATTAGCGGAGTATGAGATTATGAAAATGACTGTGTTTGGGAGCCTTGCTAAAATCTTTGTCGAACAGCCATTTTATTACACTTGGCTCTAATTTGATAAGCAAGGCTAGCAGGATGGGGATCTTATATTTTTGTCAGTAAAGGCAGTTCTCTAAGATAAGGAGGAAGAAAATCTATCCCTTTCAGCACATAAATAAGAAGTGGAACTAACTGAAAGCTAGACAGTAAATGGTTTGAAGTGTTAACCCCTAAACTCCTTTCATCAAACACTTCAAGTTTGAAAAAAAATATTGAAATCCCACTGGAAGTAATTTAATGAAAAATAGAAGTCTTATTCTTAGTCCTGGAGATGGTTTCAATCTTGCATTGATTAGTCATAGGTGTGAGGATCGGGTGAGGTGTCATTAACTTATTTTTCATTGTAGAGGGAATTTTATAACGTAGATTGTCTGTATGAGACTGAAAATGTAAAAGAGAAAAACATGATAACTCTTGAAATGGAGTGTTACATGTGAAGTATGCTGCTTTGTCCATCTCTGACAGTGTTCCAGGTAATCTGCTAATCAGGCATTAGTTTTCAGCAATATTTCCTCCTGTCCATATCATAGTGCAATATTAATTTTGGGGTTTGTGTGTTTCTACATCTTTTCAGTAGAGGTGGAGCCCCATGGTGGCTTCCATTCTACTGTCTTGATCATAATGTTTTCACCTGGTGAAAATGGAAGACATCCAAGCCTTTGAACTGATGTGGAGTAAAACTGGGGGATGGAAATAAACCCAAGCTGCATCTTCTTTTACCATCTGAGGTTTACTGCTCTGCTGAATTTGGAATGTGCCTACATCCCACAGCAGTTGGGAGGTGAGTGTCCTTTGCTCCTGCAACAGCCTCAGGTCACTGCCTAAACCATTGCATCAGCTGTACAAACTCCTGGATGGAGGGGAAAAGGGGAAAAGGGGTGATAATTAATTTTATGGGGTTTTTTTTCAAGTCAGAGAAGAAAATAAGAGGCCATTGACATGATGGCCAATGACTGATTATCACCTGTTGCTCCCACAGGAGCTGAACAGGGGATTAGCATTCCCTGTGCTCCCCCTGCTACTCCTGCCCTCAACTGGAATTTTTTTCAAACCATGTTTCAGATGAAAATGCAGGAGTCTGGCATGAATGAACACCGATATAGATCTGTCTTAAGCTCCTTTCTCACTTCAAACTCAGTGATAGTTAAGACAGGATTATAAAGAGGCAAGAAAAATCAGCTCAGAAGTCTTGAAATCAAAGCAGTTCAGTAAAAGAAAGGTATTCTCAAACCTTTGTGCCAATTAACACGGGGCTGTGACAGCAGAGTCTCTTTTACCTCATAAAAATTCGAACTTGTGCTTATTTGGGTGGGTGGATTTAAGCAGTGGGAACCTGTAAGGCTTACTTTTGATTAGCTTTCCCCAGGCGCTGGGTCAGATCAAGCAATGCTTGACAGCTGGATTTTTATCACTTCAAAGAAGAAAATATTTAGCATGATACAGAGATTAGATGCCCATGCTGATGCTGTTAACTGTGCTGAGGACACCTCTTTTTCAGCCAAATACGTGTCCCACAGGAGGTGTTTCTGGCTACCCATCAGAAGCATTTAAATTTGGAAAAATTTCTACAGATTTTGGTTCAAATCCTACTTACAGGGAATGAATTCCAGAGCTCAATTTTTACAGTCACTTAAACAATCATGAAATTTGATTTGTATCAGTCATTCTGTAAAACTGTACCTGGTGATTATGAATTACACTGCATATATGCTCTTAATAATGTCAGGGCACTGACGTCAAACTGTGCATGAAATAAATAAATATAAATACTGTTGTAATCTTCTTCAAGCTTGTTTAAATATTATTGATTAAACCCAAGTAACATCATTACGGATACAGTAGGTGTTTTTATAGTGCACCTTTTCCATTTCCAAATTCAATTAATCATGGTATGGTGTAATTAATTTTTTTATTGTATTCATTCCAGGGAAAGAAATAATTGGTTGCTTTTGCAAGATGTACTTGCTTTAAAGGAAAAAAAAATCCAAAATCAAATTAGAACATTTTCCAACTACCTAGGATCCCCTGAGAGTAATTACGTTACAATATACAGAGTTCACTCCATGCACAGCTGCAATGTGGTCAGCCAATTCCACAGTGAAATGAAAGAACCATTTAACAATGCTTAAGAACAGCACAGAACAGATCAGTACATGGAGTGAAGAATATTAAACTTCACTGAAAGTTTTAGGTGTAGAGAACGTCATTACTAAAATTGAAATTGTCAGGCTCCTGGGATTAATACCTCTGCACTTACAAAAATCGCTGTAATGTCAACGGCCACAAGTAGTCATGACCTTGGTTCTATTTGGAGGGCTTTTAAAGGTCTCCCATTGACCTTAAAAACCCAATTTCCAACATTTTAGGTGAGCCCATTATTGCCAAGATAGGAACACAGAAGGATCCATACTGGAGCAGCAATTAGGTGCCTGAGTTCAGTGTTACTGCCCAGCTGTGGCCAGCGGTTCGTGCTTGTGAATTTTTTATGAAATAAAAGCAGTTGGTACCTGGCTGCAAATCCCCTCCGTGTGCTGCTGCTTTGTGCAGGGCTCGGGCTGCCAGTGGAGTTTGCAGAGAGAAGGAGCTGTTGCCATGGGAATTTTGAAAGCTGTCATTGTTTCCCCCTTTGCCAGCAATTGTGGAGAAACAGGACTCGCTGGAGCAAATTCTTCCTGGGGTGTAACTGCTGAGCCGTGCCGAGATGCCTGGCACACATGGAGGCTGGGACAGCTGCAGAGGTGGACAAGAAGGGGGAGGCTTCCTTTCCCCTGCCCCAACCCCTAGCAGAGCTCACAAGTAACAGATTTGGAAATTCATGAGTACTGGGGTTATTGGGCAATCTTGTTCTTTTCCCAGGGCTTGTGCTTCTCCAGCAGTCTCCAGGAGGAGGTTTTCAAAGGACTTCTCTATTGCTATAGAAATAGGAAAATGTGAAAATGAAAAACTCTTTCGTAAAGGTCAGCCTGAGCAGGGTGCTGGGTTGACATTTATGTCTTTCAGAAGTTCCTCTGAGTTGTTGCTTTGTTATACACTATGAAGAAACTTACTTAGAGGGCACTAGGCAATTCTGGTTTATTGTTTTGTTTACTTGTCAGTTTTTTTGGTTCTAGCACCTGTTCAATACCTCTCTGGGCAATACTATTACGGGCAGCTGCTCTTGTGGTGCAAACCCAGATTTTCCTGGCAAAATTCTCTTTCAGTCTAACACTTCACAAGCTTTTCCCAAGCCACAGATGAATGAATACTCTTGGAAAGTCTGCTAAGATTCTTTAGCCTGCTATTTTCTGTGCTGTCTAAGAATTTAATCCAATAACCATTTCTAGTGGCTGTGTCATGCTTTTGGATCAGACCCAAAGCATGCCAAAAAAAAAGGTTTAGATGTGTTTGAGAAACATTCTTCTGTGGCAACAGGATATTGGAGCTGTGTTTGGGTGTATCCTCCTAATTTCTTGTGTTTCTTATGTGTGCTCAGGAATTCCCCTTATTTCTTGTGTGCCCCTTAGCTCAAAAGAGATGGAAAGAGAACACTACTTTTCCTCCCTTGCCTGTCACCTTTGGTCTCCTAAGAAAGCAATGGTTTGACTTCCTCCTTTGTGCTCTCACTTTTCACTTTTTTTCCTTTCACTTTTTTCCCAGTTTGCTCACTGGCACTAGATTGATAGTGCAGTGAGACATGGAAGTGATTCCCCAGTATTTCTGTTTAAAGCCTGAAAACTTCTTGCAGGTCTTTACAAACCTCTTTATCAGGCTGCAAATGGATGCCATCACCAAGCTGTTTGCTAGATGGTTGATACCTTGCTCTTGTTCCATTTTCTGTGACTTTGTGGATGGATGGAAGTTTTGAGCTTGCTGTCAACATATCCTACATGTGAATTCAGAAACCAAAAAGAAATCAGAACCTGTTTCCTTATGCTGCTGCCTTCTTTCTTATCTACAAAGTATTTGTGGCAATGAAATTAAGCAGATGAAGAGCCCTGTCTTTCATTAATCCATGAGAAAAGGCAGAGCTTTGCTTATGAAAACTTTTGCTCCAGCCCACATGTGCCTTGGTGAAGAAATCAGTGCCTGATCTGCTAATTTTAGTCGTGTACTTATTTGCCCATTTACTTTCCCCCAAGCAAAGGATGACTTCTTCATTGAAGGCTGTTTTTCCTCAGTTATCAGAGCACAAAATAAAGCAGCTGTTTATACCAATTTCTTTTACACTGTAAGGATCATTTAGGATGCAGGAGACCAGAAACTTCACATGCACGACAAGAAATCATGTGAGTCTAATGATGCCATTTAACAGACAGTGTTTTTCTTGGCATAAATTGAGACCCCTCAGAAAAAGTTTGTAAAAATTGAAAGAAGCTGTGTTGTCTGAGGATGATGAAACAAAGGAGTGGACTGAGGAAGACAGTTTTTTGGTTTTAAGAGCTGATAAATCTTCAGCTGAGTAAGAAATTTATGTTGCTTAAGTTCAAGAATTGCTGTTTTCTCAGTTGAGATGAAGTTCCTCTGTTTATGGAGCGGCATTAAGTAGAAGAGGGTTTTTTAGTCTAGATTCCTGTAGTTCTAGGGCACTGACTTCTGACTCCTGAGAGAAGACATTGCAGAGGAGGCAGTGTCTCAATTACAAGAGCTTTTCAGAAAGTAGGTAGGAAGAATTCATATTTCTAATACAGACACGCAAAACATATGCTAAAAAGGTTGATTAAAGTGGCTACCCACATAAACGTGACAGCTAGAGCTCTGTTGTGCCTGCAGCCTGAATTCTTCAAGGGAAATTCCTTTCTTGAGTTCATGTTCTCTATTTTTGTAGGTATAATTGACTGATGTTTCCATTGGTTTTGGTTCCCCACTTCACTGGGCTGTCTAGAATTTCAAGAGGTTTCCCACTGCTGTCATATGCAGCACCTTCTCTACAAGACAATCCTCAAAATCTCTTTTCTTAGGCTGTCATTCAGAGCAAAGTCAGACTGATTGACTGATTTGTTTTTAATAGTAACATCCCAGAATCCCATCCCCTGTTCTTCTGGCATCAATTAGCTCTCTGTTAACTCGGGGGTGCTGTTACATTCAGCATGTCTTCAGAAAGATAATTGTTAACCTAAATGCCAATAGGACTTTAGCAAAGGCTTGTTTAGAGCTCAAAGGTTTCAGCAGTAATTGATTTGATAAAATAATGGCTTCTGTTCCCATGTTGAGAGAGTTTGGTCTTTTCAGGCACTGTTTGTTGAATGGAGGGAAATGGTCATCAGATCTATGGGCAGTAGAAGCTGCTGAAAGCAATTGTGGCATGTTCCCTGTAGTTTGCATCTTTGAATCCTTTTCATTCTGGAAGTGGAACAGAAGCAAAAATTTTGTTTAAACCTCTCAGTACTGTTCAGATGCTCATCAGAGCATTCTATACCACGTGTTTCAATTCAATCCAAGAGCATGCAATTTTATTTTTTTTTCACTAAGGTTTCACTGTTTAAACTCTTGACAGATGTAGGTGCTGGCTGTATTCAGCATGTTTTAAAACCTGGCAAAAAGTGTCTCTAATTGACATCTAAATGTTCGTGCACACCTCCTGCATAGCCTGTTAGGGATGTCTCCATGCTGCTGTGACAGCCTGCTGTTATTATACAATTACCTGCAGTGGCCTGCTCAGGTAGGAGGGCTTGGCAAGCCAAAGGGGTGTGTATCTGTATTTAAGTGCTCTATTGTCACATCCCCTGTATTAAGTGGTGCTGCTGCTGCTCCTGTCCCCTTTAACCCCCACGTTACAGGCAGTGGAGCTGAACACTTCCCTGCTGCTCTTTGCAAGCAGTTGGTTTTGCTCCAGGGGAGCTCTGACGTCGGTTTGGCTTTTTCATTTTGAATCCATGTGTTGCAGTTTGAAAGATAAAATATCCAGTTCTAGCTAACTGCCAAAAGAGTGTATCACTTTCTGTAAGAAATCACCTCTCTACCTTTTAATTTGCCCTAGGTGAGAAGTGAGAATGCTGAGATGTGCTACCAGGTTGGGAACTTGCTGGAAGATTTGAGGGAAGCAGAGGGAGAAGGCTTTTCTCAGCTCCCTGCTTTTCCCGAGATTGCTAGCAATGTGTTGGGAAGAAGTTTCATTTAACCTTTCCCTTTTGTGCTCTTCTTAATCAAATTTGTTCTTTTGTTTGGAACTCGCTCCTGAGCATGGGAGTATCCACACACACTTAGGAGGATTTTCAGTGAGGAGGAGTGAATGGTAGCAGACCCCGTATTTCTGTGTTTGGCAGCAGAGCTGAGCTTTCTGACCCACAATCAGGGGTCTGAAGGAGGAAGGAAGTACAGGAACCCATCACTCACCTGACACTTCTCTCTGCTTGACTACTCAGGGTCAAGCTGTGACCACAGGCTACAGAGTTCTTCCAGATTTTTAATAGCACAAACACGTTTTTACAAATTCTACTAATACATCATAGTTAGTTTTGACTAAAACACTGTCAGGAAAATTTACCATCATAGTGTCTATTTCTGTGATGTGACAGAGAAGAGTTTAATAGTTTTAAAATGAATGAATTTAAAATTGGATAGTTGAAGGTCAGAACTTACAGTGATAACTCAGCTAATGTAATATTCATACCTTGGTCTAAAATAGTGCTGTATATCAATATGTTGTCCCTGTCTGATTATCTAGGGTAGAAATACATTTGTGTACTGACAAATACCTAAGGGAGAAAGAGACAGGGTATTACACTGACAGTGCACAGGAGAATTCAGGAGTGAATGAGGCACTTGGAAGAATTCATAGGCCACAAACCATTTGTCTCTTCTGACTAAAACAAACTCTGTTGTTTAAGCATTAACTACTGTCAATACTTGCCACAGTAGAATTACCTGAACCATCCTTCAGCTGGTTCTATGCTCCAGATTAATGACTTGTTTTTTTTTAAAAGCACTAAACTGGGAAGAGGGAAAACACCTGATGTATTTCTGTCAGGCTTAGTTCTCAAATCAAAAATGTGGCCTAAGAACTGAAAAGTATTCCTGCCTCTCCAATATGGATGATGGACAAAATCAAACAGGATGTATGAGATATGGATCCACTAATACCAAACACCAGCCTAATACAGGTCAGCATCCAGTCTGTTCCAGGTCTGAGAAGCAAAAATTCATGCAGGGATGTCTTTTTAAATTTCTGACGTTTTCAAGTTTTACAGAGTTTGTGCTGGCAAGGATTTCTTGGACACTTCATTGACTTCTGTCTCTCACTGTCATCTCAGAGCTGTATTGACTGGCTAGGGAATCTTTCAGTGTGTTCAAAATCTTGTTTATCCTTTCTTATCCTAAAGTAAAATTGTGATATATTTCATGAATTGTTACCCATTGTTCAAATGAGAATGATTTGCCTCCTTGGTTTTAAGAAAAGTAGCATGCCTTGCTCTAAAGAGGCATAAGATGAAACTACAGGACAGGGTCAGTTTGGATCCCATGATTTCCAAAGAATAAGGAGGGATTGCATTTACTTGGAGAAAAATATATAAAAAAAAAATCAACATTTATCTACAAACTCCAGTGAATTGCTGACCAAGTAGACTTAGCCTCTGAATTAATTATAAACACTCAGCCTGCAGCTGGCCAAATGAACCTTCTGTGTGCATTTATACTGTCCTGCTCCAAAAAGAGTACATGATCATTTTCTCAGTATCACAATTAAAGGTCTGAACTGCAGAGTTGAGATCTCTTGGGAGAGAAATGTCGTGTTTTGCTGAGCTGGATATGGTGGGATCAGGATTTGATATCCCTCTCTTGGTGTGCTTTTAAGTATTCAGGGCAAAAGCTGAACTTGTGCTAAAGATTTTTGGTGTTGGGTGTTTGGATTTCTGTTTGTTTTTAGTGAACTTGAGATGATTTGAGGTTCCTTTATAATCCCATGTCTCCATTCTTCCAGGTGTATTGCCAACCACATCAGTGAGGTCATTGCCAGGCTAGGAACATGACACCTCTCTGCCATCCTGACAAAAAAGGGCAGTGTGTAAGAGCTAATCCACTGCCTGAATAGGAGATGATTTATTTGTTCTGGCTTTCAAAAGAGCACTTCTTACATGAACATATGACAGAGGATCTTCTGCAAAGGAGGAGAAGCAGTTATATGAATGAAAACTGAAAAAAAAAATCTTGAAACACGTTAGACAAACCAATTTATAAATGCAAGTGTTCTTCCTCTGTTCCTGTTACCAGATTTCTCAAGAGTCAAGAAAATTAATCAAAAGTAAGCATCCTTAAGAGGATATTTAAATAGATACAGATTTTTTTAATGCACTTTGTATTTTGCACAGTTTTCTGGTTTATCAGCCCTTTTAACTCATGAAATGGGACAAAACTCATTGTGATACTTGACAGGTGGTTGCACTAATGATCAAATGCTTGTCACTTGTGATTGTGCAGCAGTAAAGGGGGGGTTTGCTTTCATGCCATCACAGAGACTACTATGGATTATTTGTATGAATATTTTGGAAAAATTATTTTATGTCCTGTATTTTAGGTACAACTAGAGTAAGATGGTCCTTTCTTTTTGAAAAGGTTATCGTCAGCTACTTTAAAAGCAACATTTGAAATGATAATAATCTCTGGGGGTTCATCTTCTGGATTTATAGAAGCAGACCTCTGTCTTAAAAGCTTGTTTCTTATACAGTAAAGACAGAATTCAAATAAAAACAACAGGTTTATTAAAATGTACTTTTCAAATTCTGGTGCCCAATAGAGAAGGAAGAAACCAGACACTTCCCCCAGATTCTCTGGTTTGCCAGGGTATCCTTTTACTCCTAGCCATGGGAAAGCTGTGTGTGTGATTTTGGGTGGCTTGATGTTCTGTTTGCCTTGGTTGGAAGCTCAGACTGAAGCTGTTGTCATCTCCCTGTTTTTTCATTTAGTCTTGAATGGTTCACAGATGTCCATCCAGGGCTTGGGAAGTTGTACAAATAACTAAAATGTGAGGCTTATCATCCTCAAGGCGAGGAAAGATGGGTCCCACAGAGAGCAGCTGTCTACCCTGTGACAACAGGAGGTTCCAATTCCAGCCTAACAGGGAATAGTTCACTGGAAGAAAGAAACCCTTCGAATAAGGACATTTATTTTCCCACTTGCTGTGAGGAATGAGAGTTCAAAGCCCATCTTCCAGTAGGATCTGTGTGATGTGGCTGTGTTGGATGGAGTTCAGTGGTGTCTTCCCTGTGTGACCAGCCTGGGGGAGCTCTCCCAGAGCCTTTCTGGTGCTCCGGGGGAGATCCCCACAGTGCTGGACACTCATTGTCCCACTGGTAGAGGAGCACATCCCACCCACCAGAGCACTCTTCACATCCCAAATGCCATTCCCTTCCTGCACTGGAGCCCTGTAGCTGGGCTCTGTACCTAGGGGGCAGCTGTGAACTCCCCCAGGCTGACACTGTGTGTGACACACTGAAAACATCCCGTGTGGCTGATGCTTTTCCTCTCTGCCACCAACACAGGGATGCATAAATAAATAAATAAATAAGCAACTCAAAAACAATTTTGTGAATTTATTGTTGGCAGCTGCATTAGGGAGAGTGTAGCAAAGTGGTAGATAATACTTTTAAGCTCCTAATGGATTTTTAGAGAAGTTCTTTCTGGTTTTTTAACCGCAGGCTGGAAAGTCACTGCTGCAAAATGTATTTGAGAGCCGTGAGATAGAACAGATAATTTTCTTTCACATAAAGCTTTAATGTTTTCTTTTTCCTAAAGTAAATAACACCTTACTGAACCGTCTTTAAGTATGCCAATTTCTTTCTGGAAAGGAGATTGCAAAGGTGTTAATTACAGTGAGCAAACTAGTTATTAATGGTATTTTTCCATTCTTGTCATCTATTGGTGGCTAAAGGAGGATGTGGGGAAGAGGTGCTACATTTGTAATACAGATTCCTTTCTACCAGCAGGAAAGGGGTGGTGAGAACAGAGAGGGGTTTAAATTATTCTGTGAGGGTTAAAGGAGCTGACATTTGGGCATGGATGGCTGGTTAAGAGAAATTCTGAAGAGTTTGCCTTTACTGCCTTTCACTTTAGTGATCTGTGAACTGAAGTGTCCCCAAGTAGGATATGACACAACAACCTGTGACTTGCTCATTAAAGGCTCATATTAGGGCCTGTCTGGGAACTCTCTAATGCCAGATCATTGAGACCATGGACTGGAACAACACCTTTGGAGCTGCTGCCATCCTTCATGGTAATGCCTCCATGCCTGGCTCCTGGGCAGGATCTACAGCACTGCTGTCTTGTGGGGCTGCTAAACACTGCTCTCAGAGCCCCTTTAAGATGAAGATGATTGATACTATGGGCTTCAGCTGGTTAATGTTCCTTTTTACCAGAAATAATCATCAGATGGCAATAGAGCCACAAGCCTGATAAGGGGTTATTGTAGCACAGTAATTCGGTATACGTAATTATAATCTCCTGACGGTGAAGTATGGCCAAACTAGGAGTTCTCTGAAGGGCTTACCTGTATGTTTACTTTGTGTTGCTGCTACATAGAACCTTGGTTTTCCTGAATCTTCAGTGCTCTTCAGTTCTAGTATTGGTACCTTGAGAAAGGCATGGCACTTACTGAAAGAACCCACCTGTGAACAAGTGTTAAAGGGAATGCACCTTTTAACACTCCTCACTCACTTTTGTGCACTTCCTAAACAGCTCCTTCAGCTGCTGCTGCAGGAGAGAGAAGAGTAGGCTGGCTGGGCATCTCTCTGAGCCACCAGGACACCCCCTCTGTCCCTACAGCCCATTAAACAGTGTTGTGCTGAAACCTGGTCACAATAAAACTTGACCAAAGCCAAATGAGACCAAACAGCAGGGAGTAACTTACATTTGAACATTAGGCTGCTTTGATCATCTAGGTCATCTCAGTATTTTTGAAAATACAGTTGTATGGTCAGCAAATGTGACTGGCAGTGCCATTTCATGCTGATGGAGCATAGAATACAGGCTGATTCTACTGAGAGGCCTTTTTTGGTGAAGAGGTGTGACAGAACAGGGGTACAATCAGTTATTCAGCTCAGAACAAATATATATGGCACTGTCTCTAATAGAAAATGGTTCTGTGGAGAGACATGTTGTAAGGAATTTCATTGTATTACAGAGAGATTAAATGCGAATACAGATATGTTTTGAGGAGGGTTGTTTAGGGTTATTTTGGGGTGGTTTCTTTTGTGCGTGGCTGTTTTCCTGGATAGCAGCACGGATTGTAGCCTTTTTGTGTTAGCAGGAACAAGGATAATCACTTCCATGCAAATGTAAAGCTTCAATTGCATTATATCTATGCTGTAGGTGTATGTAAACTGGCCTGTGTATGTTTAAGGAAATCTCTCCAAATTGCTGCATATTCAACAACTCCTCAGGCCACAGTTAGTAGCTGATGTGAAGTAACAGCAAAGCTCAAAGTTGTTGTTGCAAGATGAATGCTGGAAATGTTGAACCTGCCTTGGACAAGTCCTGAGCATTGGCAGGGCTGGGTGAGCCCCTGGAGCAAAGGGCTGTGTATGCAGAGGCATGACGGCTGGTACTCTTATGGAAGAGGGTTTGATAGGTAGAAAGTAATTTGGGGACCTAAAATATGTGTTACAATAAAGGGATTTTGAAGACTGTAGTCCTTAGTCTTGATTTCCTGATTTGAATGAGAAACATAATGATGATGTATGTTGTACTTTAGTATTTGATGAAATTATGTTGGTTCAGGATCAGAGTTAGCCATTTTCTTATCCTTACTGTCTTTTCTTGCCTCCCCTGATCCCTCAGAGTTTCGATGTTTTCTCAGTATATTGCATTTTCTTCCCACCTGCAGCTGTTCTGGTTTGGCCCTCTCTGTATGCCTTAGCATGGTGGATTGTTTGTTCCTGTGCCACTGTTATTGAATGGCCATTGGTTTTGATCTCTCTTATTTTCTTAAAGAGAGTTATTGCTTTGATAGTTATTGTTTGCTGTTAGTTAGTTAGAGGTTCTTTAGCTTTAGGTCTTCCTCAGAGACTGTGGGTCAAGCCCTTAGCTGGGTGAAATCCATGTAATCAATAGAGCACTGCTGATGCACATCAGCACAGATGAGCCCTTGTGTAACATCAGCTCAGCAGAATCCTACTCGAGCCTTTGCTTTATTTCCTAGTTCAGCTTTTGGAAGGCATTTATGGTCACAAAACACTTGTTTTCTTTCTGCAAATCCTCTGGTTTTCAAAGCATAGAGCAAACAGAACTGAGTTAAGAATGATAGCTTTCCATTAGGCACGTCAGAAATGTATCCTTTTTTCTGTACAAATAAATTGAAGCTTGGAATATTTAACAGGGAGAATTGTAATCTTTTCCCCAGTGACTGAATGTATTAGTTCACAATTCCCATATTTCAGGCATTAGCCATTTGCCATATCATGACACTTTCAAACAACATCCCTTTATGCAGAAGATAATTAGGAAAATATCTGATGCCTTTTTGCCTTTGCCTTGGCAGTAAATCCCACATACATGTGTGGGAACAAGGAGAGCCAGCAGTACTTGGCCAGCCAATTTCTCAGGACATCAACCAGCAAATGTTCCTTCTGCAATTGGTGTTCCACCGACCAGAATTTAAAACCACAGGTTTAAAAATGTGACGAAGCCACCACTAAAGAGGCAGCAGGAGGAGTGGAGCCCAGCAGTGGTGACTTTCTCTCTCCTTCTCTAACCTTTATATGTGCTGCCTCTGTGTGTCAAGAGACAGTAATACATCTTCCTAAAATAGATGGCTGCAGGATGTGCTGGTAAATTGGTTGACTGACAACATGAGCAAAATCATCCAGGGATACATGGTTGTAACCAGTGTCCTTCACCCTATCCTGGAGCATCTTCATGGGCAGTTAAGACTCTGGCAATCTTTAGTGAATTTCAGAGATGTAGCTTATTTTTAAAAATGTCCATTGTCTGCAAAGGAAGCTGTTAGGGTGGAAAGGGAGGATCTTTCAAAATATGACAGTAATTATGATTTGCTCTTGATGAAAAGCCTCTCCACTGCTGGGTGGGTACCCTGCATGGTTCCTCTGCATAGCACACCCACTACCTGTCCCTGTTTCAAAATAGGAAAGGCTTAAAACAAAGGAGGGAAGAGCACTGATTGCCAGGAAATTGCAGCATAAAATGAAGGAACAGCAGAAGAAAATTCTGTTACAAACAGGCCTCCCTTCCTGACCTGAGCTGCAGAGAGTTACAGGTCACAGCACAGAATCCAGTCCTTCATCTGGCTGCTGCTGGGGCAGGCTGCAGGGGAGTTTAGCAGGTTCCTTCTCGTGGAGGTCATATGCCAGCTGAGGTGAACTTGGCACGAAAGAAGCGAAAAAGCTAAGTTTGAGATGTGAAAGATAGAGACAACATCATATTAAATATTTGTTTTGCCTCAGTAAACTCTGAGCTTCCACCTTTGCGATATCCTCCGAAGCCTTTGCGAGAAGCAGGGCCATGATTTTCCCAAAGCACTTGTGCTTTTGAGCACGTCCTCATACGCTTCTCACATGCAGATGGAAATCTGGGCAGAAAAGTTGCCTCTCCTTTACATGACCTTGCCTTCTGCCTCAACCTGGCCTGTTGTCAAGTTTCCACAACATTTTTCAGAAATCCTGCATTTTCTCGTGGTTTTTCATGGTCAAGGCTGTGTTGTCACCAGTGAAAGAGCCCCGTTACACCATTTACTTGATAGCTTGAGAAATGAGAATAGGCTCATGATTTATAGAAAGCAGCCCAGTAGCTGTGACAGAACTCCATGCAGCATTTTCTTGAATGTTTAAGAAAATGTTGTATTTGTTGGAGGCAGCTGGTAGCTCCTTCCCAGGCTCTGAAATTGAAGTCCATTTTGTATCTGAACAACTGATACGTAAATAAGAATTAAGTGTTTTAATACCTTTGTGAATGTAACTGGTGTTTTTCCTGTTTTGGAACATTTTCTTTTTCCTTGGTTCAACTCTGAGCTTTGGTTTGAAGTGGTGCCACTTTTTCAGCTTTAGAGAAACCACATCTTCCAATCTGAAAAAACAGTATCCTAGCTTGTATTTCAGATCTATCTTTGAAGATACCCTTGATGTAATTCATCAATACCTTTAAGGAAATAGAAAGGAGACTGCTCTCAGTTAATTACAGAAAAAAAATATCATTACCTAATCATATACACACAGGGAAAATTCAGAACATTCACTGTGATTATTCATAAAATGTGTAATACTTGGCAATTAGTCTAGACTGACTTTAAGGAGTTCTGTGTCACAAATTATAGGCACAAAAAAGCCCCCACAACCACCATGTTGATGCATTTTAGATGTCTAATACTTTAAAAAATAGATTTGTTTACTTCTTTTAAAATACTCTTTAGAGCTCTTTTGAGTGCCTGAGTGTGCGTTACAGGCCTGCCAAGGTTCTTCCTGCAGTTACACATTCACTTGTTAATGACTTTGTCTTAATCAATACTTTCTCAAATGGAGATGCTTGGGTATTTCAAGAGTCACCTTAAAAGACCTCTGGCAGATAAATAATTAAACGACCTGCTGGCTGCCTTCCTGCATGCAGAGAACTTCTGGTAGAAACCTAATTGTTTGATTTCAAAAATCAAAACCTGCCAACCCCTTGAAAAAAGGCAGTTTGAGCTGTTTGAAGAATCTTACTGCTTATAGCAGGTCATTGTAGTGATGAGCCGCAGAGTGAAAAGAGAGATACTTTTGTTCATTACATTTTGTAGCTTGCAGAAGAGAAGTGGAACGAAGGGGGAAGTGTTGAAAACTAGTCCATAAAATCTCATCTTGTCAGGTTGCTAACTAAGAGCTTGATCTGGAGCTGCTCAAGTGTCTGTACAGCTTGCTGGTGTCAGTTGTGTTGGGAGCATTACGCACGTGCACGCGTGTTTAAAAAACGAGACACAGGAAATCTGAATCAGTTTCCTTTATTGCCCTGACATCAACTTCATTAAGTTCAGTGGTAATGGGGGAGTCTGAGTGTTGGGGCTGGTTGTCTCTTTCCTTTATGTCCTTCTGACCAGTGGAGCCTCTGCTCTGACTATTTTGAGCTTGACAGAAATAGCTTTGACATGGTGACAGGATGTGTGCTAAGCTGCACGAATGTGCATATTAATTTGGTAATAAAACAAGTTAGTATTTGTCACTGCTGCCTATTAGATTGATGTATTATCTATCTAGACAGAACCCTGCATCTTTTGGAGGCAGTGCTCGAGGATGACACCTGCCAGCACGGAGAAGGGGTGGAAACTGGGGTCTCAACCTCCTTATCTTCAGGAAAAAACAGTTGCCAGAACCACTCTGTTAGTAGCCTTTCTGCATTCAGTGCATCCTGTTTGTAAATCATTGCAGGCTTCAGTAGATGAGCTTAGACACCCCAGAGAGTAGACTGGGAATTTAATTATGTTATGCATATTGGATTGAATATTAAAGTGGACTGTTGGATTGTTTGGAAAATGTGGTGGCAGGTTCCTTGAGGAAGGAAGATGTGCAAATCCAGATTATTAGTTTTTAGGCAACATCTGACATACCTTTGACTTGAGAATTATGTGAATAAAGTTTCCTGCTGCTTTGAGACTCTTCTGAATGCCAAAGGCTCTGCTGACACAGCCAGGGAGCTGTGTAAACTGGGGGCATCTCTTCCCTCTGTGTACCTCATGCAGGTGACAGATCTTTAGTGCCGTGGCAGAGCCCTTCCCATGAATGGGGCTTGTAGGCAGGCAGGTAATTGGCCTTGCTGGGATGCAAATAAGCCATGTTTAGGATTCACTGGTGAGCTGTGGCAAAGGGATGCTGTGAAATTCGGTTACCCTCAGCATGATGAACAGGGGAAGGTCAGTGGATATAAGTAAGTATGTGTTAGAGAGCATCCTTTGTGCAGATTAAGTTTTAATTTTGGTTACCACTTTTTAGCTTCATCATTCATGTGTAGTACAAATATTGACTTTGCTTTGAACTGAAGATCAAAATAAAAGTGTCTCAAGGAATTAAAAGAAAAATTTAGCACAGTATCTGGAAGTAAGGAGTTTGACAATCTGTTAAAAGAAAAAAAGGTAATATAAAGGATTATACACATAAAGGATTATATCATGCTCAGTTTTCAGGGTCATTGTAGTTCATGTGTAAAGTTTTTTTAAGATTGTCAAGGTCTTAAAATTAGGAATAATTCAACTCTTTTTGTATTTTTGGATCATGACTCATGTATTATAATATATACGGTGTGTGGTCCTCCTCCCTCTGATCTATCCTCTTTCCTCTCTGCCTCAAAAATGGTGTGAGGATGCTTTTTCTGTTCAGCTGCCAAGTACTATGTTTCCCAGATAAACTGTATTTTTATTTAACTAGTCTAGAGTTTGATGTGTTTAGCTCCCTGCAGTTATCAGGAGAGCCTCTTGGTTATAGCAGCTCAATATGTACCTCGTTATTCATAAACTTGAGGAGGGTGGAACACCTGAAATCCAGCCATGCTCAGCATCTTTAAAGCTCTTTTTTCAAATATTTTTGCCATTAGCAAGAAAGCTGTTACATCAGACCTTTCCTTCTTCCCTGGTCAAGATAATTCTACTTCAGACAGAGTTGAGACTTGAACAGGGGAAAAGCTTTTGAAGTCTCCTGTCCAATTCTCTGCAGCAGTTTGGTTCTGTGGAAAAGCTCCCAGACCCTTCAGTGATGAGCTGCAATGGCAAAGCTCATGACAGGGATAGGTTGATAATTGTTACTTTATTCTACCTTTTTTGACAGGGAGGAGTGGCATTTAATGTTTAAATCACAAAGGTTCACTTTGTATGAGCTTGATTTTGAATCCTGCCTTCTGTGTTATGCAGAAATGTAGTTGCTGTTCAGTGAGAACAGTTTTGTATGTACGAGTTGCTTTCTGTGCACCCTCTAAAGCTTCCCAAAGCATTTTGTTTGTTCAGAATTCAGCAAATAATGCTTACAAGATCACCCCCTGAACATGCCTTAGGGAGCTTCATACTTCAAGCTGATGTCAGGGTTGTTTCACACCCTTTGAATCTGACATTTGATACTCATGACATATTTGTCACTTCACAACTGCTTGTCATTGCTTGTAGGAGGAAATGTTGTCTGTCAGAACGTGGCTAAAGCACCGAGCTTTGTCCCACTCTCCTCTGTAATGGGCCTGAAGATGAGTATTTTTCCCTAAACCTTGGGATTCTGTCCTCAGAGATGCTCATTTTGAGGCTGCAGTGTAGTCTTCTTGGACCAGTCAAAGCAAAGGCACAACTGAGCCCTCACTCTGTTTCCTAAGAGACTTTCACTGCTGCTTGGGACGAAGTCTCCTGTGTTCTCCTCTCCTGAGACAATTTAGATAGTACTGGAGGCTCCTGCCCTGTCCTCAGCTTGTCTGTTCCCTTAGGTACTCATGGAAATAGAGAGATCTTTGCAGACCTGATAATCCCATCATGAAGGTGAAAGATGCCTGAAAAATTTCCCTCCTCCTTCTGATATCTTGCCTCATCTCTCCAGTGAGGCTGGAAATATTCAGATTCAGGCAGTTCTCTCAGCCCTTATCCTTGAAAAGCCCAGTCAGGAGATTGGTATTAAAACCCATACTACTGAGAGGAAGGAAGAAAAATAATCCTCTGCTTTTTTTCTTTTGAGTTGTTCTCTAATTATTTTTGGGTGGCATTTATTTTGCTTTTCAGTGAAACCTGGAAAGCATTGACTTTTATTTCCCCTGCCCCATTTTCTGCCTGGAAGTTGATAAGATCGTCCTGTAACCATCCCAGATACAGGCAGGTACATGGCAACTGAATTTCCAAATCGTGGGAGGCATTACCTTCTGAAGTTTCATTTGGCTGCCACAGGCTTGAAGAGGAGTTACCAAAAGTCCACATCTCCTCTAAAGCAGTCAGTACGTGGTCGTGGCTGGTTCCTGCATTTGGGCATACAGTGCCCTCAGACCAAACCTGGTGGGGAAGCTCCACTGTGCAATGCTCTTGGTGAACTCCTCCGTGGCTGCAGCCCCAGGAGGGAGAGGGTCAGTGCTGTGTGAGCTGAGGGTTGGGCTGAGCTGTTACTCTGCTCTGTTTCCACCTCCGTGGCTGCAGGAGTCTGGCTGGACCTGCCGTGACTGCGTGTGCTCTGCAGGTCACCACGTCCAGTGATGCTCCAGTAAAAACAGTCAGGGCCAGCAGGCTCTGGCTGTGTGGTTTTCTGCTAGATGCCCTGCTCAGGGGTAGACATTCAGGCCATTTTGCTTCTTTCTAAGCAGATTTTTGTCTTTCTTTGGAAGCCTTCCAGGAGAAAATGCAAATAGAGTAGTGATGGAGCGTGTGTAACACTGATTAGTTTTATTCTGGAAATGCCATACACATGATCTCAGCTAATCATGCTATATATATATTTATAAAAAAATTATACTGTTTGTCAGTAGGGAGAAGGGTTCTTCCTCTAGAAAATCAATTTTTAATTCCTTATTCTTACTGCAAAGGTGGCATACAGTCACAGATTTAATTAAAGGTATAGCAGGCTTTGTCAATCAAGGGAAGCAGAATTAAACTTTGGTTACTTTCCAAAATGGCAGAGGCTTAAAAGCCAAACTAAAAAGCCTTCCCCACAATGTGTTAACACATTTTGACCATTATTACAGTTCACATTTGTTGTTGTTTTGCTTGTGCTGATAAGAGAATATCATTATACAGAAAATCAGATCTAACAGTTTCCAGTCATTGCTGGCTTGGAGCTTTAGATCTTTCTCTGCTTCTCTGTATAGCTTTAATTAAGCATTAGGTCAATCTTGGAGGGGGCAAAGCCTTTCAGAAAGTAATATGTAGGGAATGGTGTAATAGTATTTCTTGCATTTCAGCAGAGGTTTCATTTGTTGTCAGGGTAGGAGATGCATAAAATAATCACAAGACTGCAAGGAAGAACATATCTTCTTCTTATGATAATGGAGCTTTGTTTACCTGACCTTCCAATTAGTCAAACGAGGATTCTTGTTTGTATCCTGACTGCCTGATCTCTGTGGGTTCAGCTGGTTCAGGTACAGATGCACTTCAAAAAATAAAGAAGAGCAACCCCCTCAAAGCTGATTTCCTTCATCTCCCACCCCAGCTTGTAGAAACAAATAAGATTTCAGCATGATATTAATGAATAGTAACAGAGTGAGAATAATTGGTACCCTCCTGGTTGTGATTAGGATTCAGGGGAGTTGCTTAACAACCACTGTTTCTTAAATATGAATTCTGATTAATAACAGAGATCCTTTTCTCTCATCTACTGTGCCTGTAACTAACACACTTTGCAGCTGCAGTACTTTGAAATTAGGTATTTCTTTTTATGCACTGTCATGTCTTGAATTGTAATAATCTCAGTAGGAATTTTTGAGCAGTGTATGTCTGCGTGACCCTTGATTTTTATTTTTTGTAAAATATTTTCATTTATTTATTTACTTTTGCCTTTATGATTGAGGATCACGCTGATACTGTTTAAATCCACTGCCTTTTGTAATAGATACTGAGATAAAGGTTCTTGGTTACCTCTGGCAATAAACATGCTTTGAGAGTGGCTGTTATGTAAACACATGGATGCCTTAAGTGATTTCATTGTACTCACTGAGTAATTAGACATGAACTGTTAATGTCACAAAAGTATCTTAGGAAATAAACTTTATTGTGGGAGGGGGTTTGTGTTTGTTTGTTTTGGTTTTATGGAGGCCTTGTAGCTCAGGAAGAGCTTTGGAGCTTTGGCAGCAGCCCTTGCCATGTGTGCTGCATTAATCCCAAGCTGGCTGCCACATCCATTGCTCCCCTTGCTGTCACAGTTTGGTGCATGTCAGTCTTCATTAGCTGACTATTTTAGGAATCTCCAGCCATTCCCGGGCTACAGCTCATTAAGAGCATTCTAGTGTGAGGAGTGCAGGAGGTCAGATGCTATTTTATGAAGTGCAGTTATGTGTCCAGCAAGCCTCCAGCTGCTGCTCCAATGTGTTGTGCTGCTCTGGAAATCCGCGTGAAGCGAGGGGAATGAAAGACTCTGTCAGTGCATTTCATCTGCCCTTTTATTCCTGGGACATCGTGGGGTGCTGGACAGAGCAAGGAGCCACGACAGATCTGGCTGTTCATCAGATGTGTCAGTGCTCTGGAGGGCCAGAACTGTTCCTGTGTCTTGGCTTTTTAGAATTGGGTTTGAAAGTGTTTGAGCAAAAGTGCAGCGTGGAAAATGGATGTTTCAGGAATTTGCACCAGTATAGTAAAATTTGCTGTAAAAGGAGCAAAGTGGTGGATTTTTCATGCCTTTTGAACTTGCTAACAGGTTTTCATATAAATTTAAAAATTCCTTCACCGATGTCAGCAACAGATATTTCAGAACTTACCAGGTCAGTTACAAGCAAGAAGCACTTACTTAATAATAAAGTATTAATATTTATGGGGATTGCGTTTTTATTCAGGGATCTCAAATTGTATTACAGATTAAATGAGTTACTGCATACACCACAGGTTGAGGTGCAGAGAAGTTAAATCAAATACAAATCATCCAGGCTTGGAGCCAGTGAGGTTCTTCAGGGAGTGCAATAATTTTTATCCACAGCCTGAGCATTTGCAAGTGCTTTGTAGAATCAGGTTTAGTGAGTCTTTGGCAAGGCTGGGAATTGAGGGTTGCAGTCCTGTCTCCCCAGCCTGTGCTTTAACCAGAAGACCACTCTTCTGCACCTTACTTCATCAAACAGCAAATCCCACTCCAGATTCAACCGGGTTCTGTTAGGTAGTTTTTATTTCTAAAAAGGACTGGAAATGAAAGACTCACTCACCCAAATCATGTAGAGATGACTCGAATAGCAAACTTTTTAAATCCTCAGGCCTCTTTTTTTTAAAAAAAGGGAGGAAAAAAGAAAAGGAAAGAAAAGAAATCTGTGAACAAACTCCAAAGGAGTATCAAGAGACTTGGGTTGAAAGGAAAGTGTGTGAGCCATTCAGAGTACCATTAAAAGCTGGTGTTATGCCAACCTGTGGTCCAGCACTGTTCTTCAGTGTAATTTATTTTACTCCTAAAACAAACCAGCCCCACTAATGGCAAACAAAAAAGCTTTTTTCTTCCAGGTTTTGATTGTTGAATGAAAGGATTTGGGACTAAGCAAACCTAACCCACTTAAATTTCATGGCAGGCACCTTCACCCAGGATTTTTTTGTGTATCTCTGTTAACTTCTCCACTGTAGGCTTGTGTTGCTGTAACTGTGTCATTCAGATCAGAGTAACAGCCCAGAACCTAATCCCAGTGTATTATCTGTGTCCCACCTGGGCATTCTGGCCATGGCTTGTCAAGTGGATAAATTGGCTCCCCCTCAATGGTGTGAATAAAAGAGTATTTATGGTGATTGTAAATCCCGTTGAACTAAGGGGGTTGCTAAGTCAAAGCACATATTTGGAAGGATTTCTCTGCATTGGGGCATGAAGGAATCAGTCTTCTCAGCTTTGCCTATGTTGAGAACTAAAAACTGAGTTAAATGAATAAATGTAATTTCAATTAGGATTTGTGTTTAACAGTTTATTTTAAAGCAGAATGTGACCAGGATGTTAAACCTCTTGAAAATACAGATCTGTAAAAGAAGTGTGAGAGCTCGGAAACTTTGCAAGACTCTTGAGTAGAAATTGGGTATGAAATTAGTATTTTGGAGTCTATAAACATCCTCTGGCTGTGCTGCCCAGCCATGTCCTGAAAGATGATTGAACTGAAGTTTTCCAGAACACTATTCTTTTGATCCAGAAAATCATCAAAATTTGTATGGGGGTTTCAACTTCCCTCTTTTAGCAAAGATCTGAAAACCAAATAAATGCACTCATTAAAGAAGGGTTTGTGCAGGAGTATGTCCACAGTTACTTAGGGGGGAAAAGAGGCCTGTTAGGAGGAATTTTAAGCAAGGTACAGGTTAAAGTAATTTCAGATTCTGCATAAGCGTGTCGCTTTCTCTTCGTGCTGTTGGCATTGTTTGGTCGTTTATACCCGTGTAATTTACTCCCACACAGAAGCCATTTATGCTGCTCTTTGCCCTTTGGGAGTGGTTTAAAATGATCTTAATGTAAATGAGAGCCCAACCCTGAGGTCCAGGCTGCTCCCTGCATCTGCCTGCCTGAGGTTGCTGCAGTTACTGCAATCACTGTGACTGCAGAGGGGGGAGCAGGGCTGCAGCTCTGACCCCTAAACTGCACCTCTGGGAGCTTTCCAAAAAGAAGCTCTCAGAGCAGCATCTCATTACTTCTGCAAATTATTTTTTTAAGCAAGTGAAAGGAGGATCCTTTGTAGCCTCCAAGGAATCTTTCAAGGGTCCAATCAGACAAGGAATATAAATCAGGCAATTACAAGAAAGGAGAGAGTTCAGGTGAGAGACCCTGAAAGCTGCTCTGCATTGTCTGAGTGCCATTAGGGCTGGGCCCAGACATTTGTTTCTCTTAAATAATGAGAAGTTCTTCACACTTTGGAAGCTTTTTGGGTTTGTTTTGTTTAACTTGTCTGTAGCTTTCAGGTGTCAAGGAGATTTGATGGTCTTTTTTTTTTTTTTTTTTTTTTTTTTTTTTTTTTTTTTTTTTTTGAGTCTTCAAATCTCCTGACAGGTAAAACCTTTTCTGGCTGACCGGTCACATCAAAAATAATTTAGCCCCTGTGCTTGTTGCTTTTCCCCTGATGTTTGTACAGCTTGATTTAAGAAAGGCAGGTGGGGAGAGGCATTTCTAGAACAAGAAATAATTTGTGTTCTTACTGCAGTAATATGTTTGTCCTAGAAAATGCCATATTTTGACTTTTCCTACCAGTGGATGTAGAGCCAGGTTTCTCAGCTGAGGACCTGAACTGGGGTGAGCAACATCCTGCTACCAGTACTGGACTAGGCAGGGAAATCTTGTGAAGAAATAAAGCTTCCTGAAATTTAGTTCTTGTTGAAGGAATCAGAGTTTCAAGTGGAGAATTTTCAATGTACCTCCCCGTCACCTACTCAGGGCCTACTGGTTTGGGGGGTTTGTTTTGGGGTGGAAAGTAATAAATTTGTCACTGTGAGCCATCTCGTTATAGGTCAGATCTGTGGAGCTACTCCTGGCTTCTGCTCTTTTACTGCTCTGGTTTGCCCCTTGCAAAGGGATGGCTGCACTGGCAGCAATTGCTCCTCTTGTAGCTGGACCCACCTTTTCCTTTTGACCTCCAGTTTATCTGACTGGATGCTCCACGGTGCATCCACAATGCTTCAGAAAAGCAAAGAAGCATGCTGGGGAAAAGGTGTCAGGTGAGAGGTCCCAGCCAGCTGTGGAAATTGGAGATTTCCAATTGTTTTGTGGTTTGACTCTGCTGTCAGCATCGCAGGCAGGGAGCTGGGAGAGTGTCAGCAGCATCTGTGCTGTGGTCTGGCCTGGGAAGCTGCCACAGAAGCTGCTCCCAATGCAGCCATTCCTTGGTCACAGGTCACACTGGGTACAGACACTCAGACTCCTGGAGGTCTGGTGCTTTAAAGCTGGATCTTGCAATCACTTCCTTCTTGGCAGTAAGGTCCAGCTTCCAGGGCTGAATATGGAGCTGGAAGCCTCCATATTTTGGGCAGATGTTCTTGTTCCTTTGAACCTCATGCTACAGCACCATTTACAGAGAGATGCAGAAGGGAACCTGGGAGAAAAAATACAGTTGAAAATCTTTCTATAGGTTACACATCAAAAACATGTGCTTTGCTTAAAAGAAACCCCAACACATATTTATGAGACCAAAGCAGTTTCGTACACTACTGTACACACACACACACACACACAGATGCTGTAGCACTATATCTAACGTGTATGTTCTGCATATAAATAGAAAATGATATAGCTATCAGAAGGTTTTGCAATTGCAAATTGTTTTTCAAATTTCTGTATCATTTCCACGTAGAACTAGAAAAATATAAACCTCTCAGAAAGTAAGCAGCTCTGGTTTTCTTTGTGTTAAGATTTTTTTTTATAGAGCTTGCTTTGCCTTTAGCTGCAAAGCCTGAAATTTAAATTGCTGCAGGCTTCCTTGATTTCCATGGTTGAAATAAATGCTCTGTATCATTTTGCTATTCATGTCATTACTCCCCGTAATCACCACACTCATCCCAGCACACTGTGTAGTGTGCTCAGTTGAATATCTCTGACTTTCAGGAGGCTTCCTGGCTGGCTGTTGTTTGTTTCTGAAGCTGCACAATGACATACTCTATTGGGCTAATTTGATAGTTTGCATTCCAGTTGCTGTGAGTTACAACTTGTGTTTTCTGTTTGCCATGTAAATGAAGAATTGAAATTTACAGGGAATAATTTGCTTCTGTGGTCTCTTCACCTGAATTTACAGATTGTGATTAATGGTCCAAGTTTGGTGAAAGTTCAGAACTTTCACCTTTTTCCCCTCCCACCCCACCTCTGTAAAAGTTAATTGCAGCTGCTGCTGCTGCATATTCAGCAGGGAGCTGGGATGGAAATGCAAGAGAGTTAATTTCCTGCTGAATATGGGAGCACATCACTGCTTGGACTCTCTTCCTGTGATACAATTCATGCACTCAAGCGTTCATGTCCTTGCATTCATGGGGTGACCAGTTAATTTCCTGTGTGTGTGTGGCTGGAGCTGCTGCTGCTGGGCAGGGGAGCTGTCCCTGGGAGCAAACAGCAGTGCAGAGCTGGGAGCCAGCAGAGGCTGCAGGGTCAGACTCTCTGCTGCTCTAAGTACAAGCACTATTGTGAAACTGAGCACATGCAGCTAGGTATGTTGGTGAGAGAAAGCTATTTTACCCCAAAACACTTCTGAAAATCCTTCAGGTTTTTAGTATGGTTTGAAAAACGTTACTGCCCACCAAGCCCTTGACTCCTGCATTGCCACAAAAGGCTCAGATTGTGGCACAGATAGCAGAAGCTCAGCAAGGTGAGGAGTTCAGAGGTCAGTGCAGCTGGTAGATTTGTAAATTTTATTGGTGTAATTACAGGGGAGTGTCCCTCTTTGTGCCCCTCCAAGAGAGAGCAGGCAGAAGGCACTGCAGATGCTTCCCAGTGCTTGATGCTGGACAAAGGTTGATAAGTAGAGAATGTATTTTGGTGTATTAACTTTCTGTGGCTGTGATTTACTTCACAAACAAGGTCTCAGATGTCCATTTATTTTGCTAGAAATACTTGAGTAGCAGAATGTTTCTCAGTGTGATGAGAAGTCTCAGTCTTACGTGGCTTTAGCAGTTGCTGTTATTGTGAGGGTTAGGATGATCTGTCCATTCCCCATGTCAGAACAACTCAGCACCTGCTTACCAGGTTTGAACTAACAGTAAAACCTTTCATACTCAAAAGGAATTTTATTTTATTTCAAAGACCAACCAGCCAGTGAAAATTGTACTGGAATGACCTGCCCTTCTGGAAGAGGTGGGAGGGAAAGAAAACTGCATGTGGATGTTGTTTGCTTGTTTGAAATGATTTTTAAAGCAATCACTGAGAACTGACATCTTAGGAGTTTCCTGACCAGAGGCTGACTGACTAATTACTGTTTCTATTACAATCCTGAGATCCACATCGTGAGCAATGAGAGAAGCAAAAATAAAAGCAAATATGCCACTTGGATCCTGTTTGTTTTCTAGTGGATGAGACAAATGACTCTGTGCTCTGCTTGCCATAATGAAACAAATGGTTTTAAAAATACATGTGTGGGTAGATACACAGACACGTATATACCCAAACTCAGGTTTATAGGTTCAATCCAGAGAGGTAGGGGGGGTCTTTATCACAGAAGACAATTTAAAATAATTATATTTAAAGAGTAACACAGGGGAAGTCATGCACAGCCACGGAGCAGAAAGGCTCAGTGTGTATTGTAGCTCTGTAATAGCTATTATTTATCACAAATGTGCCGTCTGTTTGTTCACACAGAGTAATGAATGACCTTTCTGTTTCCACAGCTAGACCTGTGCAGACTTCAGCTGATGGGGGTGTAGTGCAGTAGCTATTTATCATGCTTCACTTACACTGATCACTGGTTTAAGCTGCACCACCAGGGAAATGTGTTGGACTTACGTTATGGTTCAAAAAAGTAGCTTTTATGGGGTTAACAGCTAAGAAAAGCAGCTACTTTGTGTCCCTGGCTGCTATAATTCAAAACCGACTTTGCTGGAATTTGAATCAAATTACTGCCAATATTGTCATAGGCAAATTTATCAGTCAAGGACTTGTTTACTGTGTCTTAGCAATGCAGGGCCTGATTTGATGTCTTTCTTTTTTTTCTTTTTTTTTTTTTCCCTGTTTTTTGGTGTGTGTGATTCCTTTGTAAAGCTTCAGTTTCTTACATTGATAAATGGGATCGAATATATGAATGAGAACAAGGTAGCTTGGGAGGGGTAATGCATATACATTTTAGTGCAGAAGAGGTATATGAGGAAGTTATATTTTTAGCTTCTCATACTGTTCAGAAATTAATAATGTAAAGAACAAAAAAGACTGTGTTTGGGAGGGTAGGGGAGGGGTTAAGATGGGGTGGGATGGTGAAGTGACTGAACCATTCTTAGGAACAATCAAGGTCTCCTGTTTGTTCTTGCAGATTGCTCCAATTAGTTATATTTTACTGATGCAATCCTTGGATGTCAGAAGTCAGTCTTTTCCCATGTGGCATGTTAAAAAGCAAAATGCATTATTAATGTTTGAGGTGGGACCTCTGCAACTGTGATATAAAGCGGTAAATGACATTAATTTAGACAATAATACTATCATCACACTGCTTTACAAGCCAATAACCCAGCTCTTGTTCCCCCTTGTAGTTTATCTCAAGGAGGGAAGTGGATTATAGCCTTATAAAACAGGCACAATGGTGTAGGTGCTGTTCTGCTGCCATTACTGCAGATGTTTCAGGAACACTGAACAAGAGACGTAGCTGAACAGAAGTGCAGAGAGATGGAAGACTGCAGCACTCACCCTGTGATGTGAGCTGAAAACTGCAGAACACATTCACATGTGTAAAGCCATGGTTGGGAATCTCTTCTCCAGTGTAGGAACATGGCCCAGGAGTCACTGACATTTCTTTTCTTGGATTGGAGAGAGACTGAGAGAATTTTGGCCTCGAGGCCAGGCTTGCAGTTGCAGCATCATGTTTGCTCTGGGCTGAACTTGTGCACAGTTAGAGCAGATATCAACTCTGTACTACCTGCCTGTTGGCAAAGCTCTGTCACCCAGCTTGTCCCTGATCAGCTTTTGTTATTCTAAACAACATTTACAGCCTTGGTCCAGCAAATTCCCGACTCTGCAGGGTGTTTCTGAAGGACAATATGAGGCTGAGACCAGCAAATTCAGCACTGAGGTGATGCAGGGGGCCTTGGTTTTGGAGATTCAAAGGAAAGCTGGTGGGCCCTTACCCTTGGACCTTATTTTGAGATTTGGAGAGCTGGGTAGGTGCTGCTGTAGCTCCTGCTGCTGAAGGGAGGACATGCATGGGAAATTCTCCAGAGGGAGGAATTCACTTTTCAAGGTACAAACCACTTTTCTGTTGTCTGGCAGATGAGCACTGTGTGGTTTGGCACAAAATACCTTGTAGCAGTGCTTTTCGCATGTGAAATTAATGGTCTCTCTTCTCATTTGATCTTGAACTCCTTTTCAGTAAAAGCTTTTCAATAAAAACCTTTTACAGTATTCAGCAAGATAAGTGGTAAGACAGCAGCATTCGATTATTTAACCTTCCCTGTTATTTGGAACACGGTCATGTCCCCTGACATTGGTTAATTACTCTGAAAATTACCTCGGTTATCCAAAACCTCAACTCTCCACACACATCCTGTGTCTCTGTGACATTCACATACCCAAGGTTGTTCAGTATTAGCATAAATATCTGACCAGCTCCAGAAACCAAACAGGGAGATTTTGGCTCTCATTACATTTATGTGTATTTCTGCCAGTCTCAACAAGTCTGCTGCTTTATATTCATCCATTTAAACTGGTGATTTTTGTATTATATTTAGAGCTACCCTGTGCTACATATTGCAGAAGATCATAGTATTATTATATCCCCACCTAAATTTTTGTCCCATCTGCCAATGAGGCCTCTCTAATTAATTTGTAAAAAAAATCCTGATTATTTTCCATTTACAATATTTAAATTGTATTACTGCTAATACTGCAGAAATACCCAGGAAAACTAGATAAGAAAGAGAAACTTAAAACAATTTATTTTTTGGAGTGTATTTTAAATGTTCATCTCATTTTTCCTTTGAGCAACTGTTATTTGAAAATATTTTTTGCCCTGTTTTTCAGTAAAAGCATTGGATAATGTTACTAGTTTATATTTTCAACATTGCTATGTTTGTGTTTGCAAAACCACTGAAAAAGAGTTCAATGCCATTTTGAATTGACGTTTAGGAAGTGTTTCTCTTATTATACACCATTCCATTTAATTCTGAGTCAAAAGAAACAGGGAATTAAGAAGAAACAGGAATATATTGGTACTTCTAGGTTTTGTCTCAGAAATGTTCTGCAAGTTGCAGTTTATCAAAACATTACTCAGGATATGTGAGGTGGTTTGCATGAGGCAGAATATTCTATATGTTTTTTAGATCCCATCAGAAATTACTCAAGAGAAAGTATCATGCAAGATTTGTGGGAGAACGTAAAACATTATATTGATGGATCTGAGGGTGCGGGAGGATGGAGGGGTAATTTGGAGTGATAAAGATGACAAATTTATTTTCAAACCTCAGTATGATTGGAATGAGTGTTTTATTTCTTTCCCCATAAGTAATTATAACAGGAAAAATGATTATTTGCCAGGAGGGAGCCATGCTGCTGGTGGTTTGGCTTATTGGAATGTTTGGGGTTTAGTGATTCTGTTGCCTGTTCACACCCGAACCACTCAGTGCTAGAGGTGCCTCTTCTTGTGAAGGTCACACCCTATGTGTGCAATTATTCTTTGAATAATGTATCTTGATTGTTAAATGCATCTTGATTGTTATTTTTCTCCTACTGGCATAAATAATGAACTGGTAATATATAAATTTGTTGACTTAACAGCAGTTAATAAGTGTTTTATGTGGATGAATTGGGTTGTCCTACAAGTGATGCTTAAATATAAGTGGGTTTGGAAGGGGATTTGTTTCAAATGAATTAAAGAACATGAGGCTGCCACATCCCTGCTTGGTTTTTCTTTTCCTTTGTAATACCATAGAAAAAAGCTGAATTCTCTGGAAAGACATGAATTGTAAGCAGGGCAAGCACTTCAGTAGATTTAGAACTGTAATTTCACATTCTTGATCATAGTTATTCTAAAAATAGATTGAAATCAAGGGAGCTTTTAAATCAGGAAATGAACTGATATTCATGTTATAAAATTTGGGAGGCAGGGTGATGTTACCACCCTTGTCAGAATACAGAGAACATACATATACCACTGGATCTTGTCCTCAGGAAGCTCTTCCCTGCTCACTGCCACATTCCTCTCTGTCCTTTCTCACGGCTGGGTGGCAGAGTAGAAGTTTTGCAGTGATTGCAGAGGGTGGAAACCACAGCTCTCGCTGTTCTGACTTGTGGCCTGTTGCCCAGATACCCTCCCTAAACGTGGGGATGCCAGCTGAAGGCTTGGTAGCCCCTTCTGCTCTCCTGGAGGCTGTCAGTGCTGCCCTGGAGCTGGAGGAAGGGAGCAGGACTGGTCCTTGGCTGCTCCGTGGTGTGCGGGCTCTGACTGGCAGCAGAGCTCATGTTTGTCTTCACACGCCAAGTCACGAACCAGAGCTCTGGGCTTCTGGCCCAGCTTGCCATTTCCTCCTGCATCAAGCTGAGGGACAGTGCAAGAACATCCTCAGCCTTGCAGAAGGACAGGCAGAGCACAGCTCTGAGCTCGGGGCTGCAGTGGTTGGTAGCGAGGACGTTCCAGTCCTCTGCCTGCTGCAGATCAAAGAACCTCCTCCTCCTCCTCCTCGCTCCTTCCTGAGCTGAGCTCAGGAGTTCAGTCACTCATTGCTGAACAATGGGACAGTGAACATTAAACATGTCATGTTTCTTGCTATTCCCACTTGGTCTGTTCAGTGAAATGTGAGAAGGTGGTGGGGATGGTTAGTTATTTCACAGAGCCAGGAGAATAGATGAGGAACAAAGTCAATTCCTGCTGTGGTTCTCTGTGGGAAATACCAGTTATAAGCAGCTTAGTCTTGGTCCTAAGCACCATTGAATGGGATCTGTTACCACAGTAGAACCAGAAAGGATTCCATTACTGAAAGCAGAGAGAAAAAAAGTACCTTTGTTGTATCTGACAGCAATAAAATGAAGTTCCTGTGTAAGAATTCAAATAACAAAACATGATAGTTTCTACCACCAAGTAAAAACACCATGGAAAAGGTAGTCTCCTAAGGTTAATAATGTATTATGTTTTCGTTTTCTACTTTTCTCTAAATGAACTACAATTACAAAAATCCTTTATCTTTCTGAGTAGGAGGTATCTATTAATGTTTTAATTGGGTTGAGGTTTTAACTCCAGTCAACAATATTGTTACTAGCTAAAAATGCCTGACTGACTGCATAAGGTCCAGGAAGAGGAGTTCTATTCCCTCAGCCTCTGTGCTTTTCTTTGCCTTGGCTTTAGGATGCCCACGCAGGGCTCTCAGATGAGAAGCCATTAGATGGGCTAATGGGGCATCGAGCTAACCTGAGGCAATGTACGTAGGGAACAGCTTTTCTCTTAATATCTTATTAGAACTCCCTCAAGTACAACAGGAGGGTAGAGGTAATTAAGCTAAAAATGCAAATAAACATGATGTGACCATTTTTTTTGCCAAGTGTCCAGCTAAAAATAAATATCTGCTTGGCATGAGTTGTTTCTGTGGAGCAGGGTAAATACCAGTTCACTGCTTGTGGCAGGGTCGTGATCTCCTGCTGTGGCCCAGATTGAAAGGTGAAGATTTACAATATTTATCCTTTCAGAGAGTGTCTGGGGTCCAGTTAGAGGAAAGAGAAAAAGATGGACAATTTGGTAGGTTGTTCAAGTCATCTTCCCACATTGGGCCAACTGCAGCAGAAGGGGGACAGCCGTTATCAGTGCTGGCCCTGTGAGGACAGTAAAAATGAATTGATGGCTCTACTCCAGTTCTTAATAGAGCAACTTGTTCTAATTGTGCCTCTTTGTAGACTCTACAGAGGAGAAATGTTTGGCAGAACATAGAGGATTAACTACTATTATGGCACTGAAAATCCCTGACTCTGAAGAGAGCACGATGAGCACATTCGAGGCAAGACTGTCATGCAGCAGCTTGTCTTGCGAGCCCAGTATCAGCTGAGAGAGAAACCAGTCCATCAGTTTTCACAGGCAGTACAGCATTTTCCTTAAACCTGGGCCTCCATACACCAGTGGAAGTTTTGCCCTTGGCATCCATGGTTCTGGAGTTGAAGAGCTTTTATTTTAGCCATCACACAGCTACTGATATTGGTGAATGAAATCACCTTGTGAGCCCCTCATGGAAATGACTTCATATATTCCCCCTGTTTGTGAGATCCATGTCTTCTCCTTAGGTCTCTAAGGATTGCAGTGCTGATGGTGAGCTGGTTTCTTACTGCAGTGGTTTTGAAGAGGAAGAGTCTTCCTCAGAGCTCAGCCCTTTCCTGAGCGATTGAAAGATTTGTGCAATTTTTCCTGCACTCACACTTTCTCTCAAGCATGCCAACTTGTGATTTGGGCAAGTTGTGTTTACATTAAATTTCATTCTCTCAGGAGGTATTTTCATTCAGCAACTGTCTAGCACAAGTTCACTGTAGAAATTTGCTTGATGCCAAGTGCCCTTTTCTCCTGTTGGCTTTAAAAAGACTTATGGGTACTAAGCTTCTTGCAGGATCATGTGCCATCATTTATTTTATACAACAGTCTGTTTTACATAATAAGATTTACAACATCAAAGACAGCAAGAATGTTCTTTTTAAGAAAGAGAGTGTGAACCCCTTACATGCTTAGGAAAAACATTCATATCCTGTATGTATTTTTCGCATACTGGAATGTCTGCCATTTAACAGTGTCTAGGGATTTAAATGAAAGCTGACAACAGAAATATCCTAGACATACCTCTTTTTAAAATACCTTTAACTTCTTTTAGCTGCCTGTCTTCTGGCCTTGCTTTGTCACAACAAAAGCCAAAATCTTAGAACTAGTTTGTTTACAGGATTTCCAGGGTATTCCAAATAATTTCTGTGCCTGGTGGAAACTCAATAAAGATGTATGAGAGCGCTGTCAAATGTGCACTGAGAAGAGATGTGGCACTGTGGGTTTTTCCCTCTCAGTGAAGCAGTTGCACTGCTGCTGACTTGAAATCAGACAGAACCTGGCCCTTTCCTTCACAGCTTTTGCCCAAGGAAGGAGCCATGGAGTACAGACTGTGTTTCACTGATCTTATGGGTGCTGCTGGAAGGGCAGGGGCACCCCAGGGATGTGTTTGGAGGGCAAGGTGGGGAGGGAGACCTGCCCTGCATCACCCTTGTGAGCACAGACCTTGTTCACTCCATTTGTCTGATAAGGCTTTCTTGCACAGCAATGCAGAGGAGCTTGAAACAAATCAAGGAGTATGAGTAAGATGCTTGCTGGTGAAGTGATTAAATAGACCAAATTTTAGATCGCTCTCTCATGCCCAAAGAGAAGACAGTGACATACAAAGGGTGGAAGAGGTGAACTCGTAACTTGTAATGGCTGTGGACCAGGGGGTCAGGAAGAACCACTACACAATGCAGGGATCTTTATAGGTTGTTTAAAGAGCTGTTTTGGTGGGCAGTAGGAGTGAGGGGTTAAAGTTAAGTGCAGAAGTCAGACCAGATGATTAAACCAAATAATTATCAATATATTGCTCTGTAAAAATTTTAGGCTTCCCATTCACTGGAGTCCTTTAAAGTCCTTTTCTGTTTCAGTGTCCTCTGTCATGCTTCTCATAACCTTGTGAAATGGGCTGGCTCTGCAACCTGAACAGACTTTCTGGCAGCTGCGGTACCCCAGAATTGTGCATTTTGGGATTTTGTAGCAAAAAGAGATCCATGGCAAGAAAAATCTTCATTTTTTCTTTCTTTCTTTCTTTCTTTCTTCTTTAATTTTTAGACCATTTCAGTGCAAGAAACCACGTATTCTTGCTACATCATGCATAGTTGTAGGGTTAACTATTTTTGTTAAGATCTAGAATGTGCTTTTAAATATACTCTGGAGAAAAATTTTGCCATGGCAGGCAATGAAGATGATGAACTAATCAGTTGTCATTGTCACCGGTGTTATGATTCATTTTTTATGGTGCTCTGCCTTTATGAAATCATACGAAATGTATGAAATGGTCCTTGTTTGCACGACTCTTTTAAAATGTTTTGGAATTCTTATTTGCAAGCCGTGTTTCAGCTATAAATACATTGGGAGATTAGAATTTCATTGCTGCAGTTTTTCCTAACTGCCTCAAGCACAATCTTCATGCAAATGGAATAATCCCTTTGCTTTGCAGTCTCTAGGTCAAAACTGGAAGAATGTTTGCAGGGACCTGACTGCCTTCTTTAGCTGGCTCCTAGAGAAGAACAGACAGACAGTCACTGGAACAGCTCGTGACATATGTTTGGCAGCAAAAGCACCCCTGATTCCAAGTTCCAGATTACACTCCTCAGCTATGGCTGGCCCTCTTCCTGGGCACTCATTAGCTTTTCTTTTAGTCATTTTACACCCAACAGAGGTAGTCTCCTTCTGCTGAGATTTTCCTGTTAGTTTTTTTTTTTTGCTGCAGAAGATATGATCTCTCCTGTGTAGTGGTGGGAATGTGTTGGGGTTCCCTTTGGCTGAAAGGGTGGCTGGCAGGAAACAAGTACATTTATTCTTAGCAAAGAGGGATGTGTGAGCTGGGGGGAACAGCTCAGGAGAAATCTGACATGTGTCAGTCTTCCTTTGCACTGCCTGCAGCCTCAGCTCTGCCTGCTGCTGTGGGAGTCAGGACTGTGTCACCCCCCTGCCTCAGACACCCAAGTACAGACCCAGCATTTTGTGCTTGGGCAGCAGATTTCTCTGGGACCATCTGGGTGCTGGCCCCTTTCCCAACGTGGGGTCATCTTCCATTCCTGGCTGCAGCATCCTGTGTTTCTGAAGAGCAGCACCAGGATGATGAAAAGCACCCGGAGCATTTAAAACCAGAGAAGGAATAGCAACAAGAGAAACCTCAGAATGCAGAGAGGTGACTGGCGAGGTAATTTAAAATAAAAAATGGCTCTTGTCTAGCAGCTCCTTTATAACACATAGTTACTGTCTAGAATATCTCAGGAAACCATTTTGTATTCTGCTAGTGTAAAGCTAGATAGCAGATTTATCTATAAAGATTAGGAGTTATTTGGGAAAGTTTCATTTCATTGTTGTATTAAAACCAGAACATTCCTGTCTCTTTGTCATCTAACTGTTTTATATATTAAACTAATTACTTGAGCGAGGCTAAGTTAAACAATTATTAGTCAGACTGCGTATTTGAGTCTCCTTATGGCATCAAGATAAAAATCCAGTCATCCCACATTATAAGCTCTTCCCTCAACTCCCCCAAAAAAGATTTAGGTTGTTTGGTTGTTTGTATTCTTTGAAGAATACGAAGGTTTTGCACTTCAGACAAGCCCATTTCCTTTTTTAATGGGAAAAGCTCCAAGCACTGCTTTTCAAACAGAAGGAGAGAGATTATTTTTGCAGACTTCTGTTGAGCAGTTTTGGACAACACCCTTTAACAGGAAAGCGTGGATTGTCCTAAATTTCTTCTAGATGAAGAGAGATAACCTTCCTGTTTTAAATTACTTACCACAATTAACGGTTTGAGATGATGATAGTAATGTGTAAGTTATTTTATCCTTTTCCCCTTTTTATATGAATGAGTTTAGTGCACTGTGCCACCTGAAGTTCGCTACTGAACTTATGGTATTTGAACTTGAAAGTCTTTTTGTAACAAAGAAGGGCAAAGACATCAACTCCTCATGTAAAAACATTCGAAGGAAATGGGCCTGAGAGTAGACTCAGTGTTAGGTCACAGTTGAGAATAATGGATTTAAGCATAGGTTAAAAGAAGGCCAGATCTCCAGTTAGAGATGATTGTCTGGGCCCTTAAGGAAAGAAGTGATGGAATTAAAGGGACAAATATTTAGATGTGCTGCTCAAAAATGTTTTGAACTTAGTCACGAATCTTTTCATTTTGTATCTACTGATGAGTGTAGGTCATAAAACTATTTCAGGAATGCAAACTAAACCACAACTTTACAAACTAAATATGACCACAACATATCAAGGCATTTTTGCATGTGGAATCATGCAGTGTGGTCTGGGAAAGGATATAAATGCCTATCTAATTTCTAAAACCTTTAGTTTGAGAAACAATAAGTACTAAGTACATGTAGGGCACACTGATACATGGGGACATCCACATGTATCAGTTGCAAGGGCAGAGGATCTTGTATTTCTTCTTGCTGTTCTGGCTGTTCAGGGCTATGGATGAATAGACAGGGACAGAGACTAAAACTTCCAGCTTTGCCCTGATAGGATGATAAATAATTTTGTGACACCTTTTTCTTAGTCCTGTAGTAGAATAACGTGTTTCAGCACTTGACCAAATTCCCAGTATCTGCCAGTGTGGCAATTTTAATCACAGTGATGAAGCATTAGGTCAAGATTGCAAGACATGCAGACAATGATTTGAAGATAAAACTGTTGGTACTGAAAATTTTCAGGATTTCAGATTTAGAAGAAATTGTTTTGTTTTATTAAACAGAGACTGTTAGCTATATGGGCCCAAGGCAGCCAGAAAGTTCTCACTAAGAACCAGTTCTGGGGGAAGTCAGCTTCGCCTCCAGCTTGTTCTTGGTTCATGGTATTCCATGGATGATTCATCAAGGACAGTTCCTGCTTTCAGTTAGTTTAAAAAAGAAAATTAAACATCCCAGCATCACCACCATTAAAATGTGTTATATGATGATCACATATGCATGTTTTTAAAAAGAGCATTTTTTTTTTCTGATTTCTGGATCTCCAGAACCTAACGCTAACATCCTTTCCCTTTCCTTTCCTTTTCTTCTGTTTATTTGAACGATGAGTGCAAAGCAGAAAATAGCTTTCTGGCAGTAAATGCTCTCTGGCATTGGAAAGTATTTGATGGTTAAGTTAAGAATGAAAAATATGGGATTGGAATACGTGGTGGTTGAGCTGCTCTGCTGGCTGGGCACCTTCCCGGATGGCCAGACCTGTCTTGCTGCCCTAGATTTATAATGTGGCATTCCTGCAGAAAGAGGAAGAAAAATACTCTTTGTAAATGGAAAAGGGAGAGGCTTTGAAAAGGAGAAGCTGTTTTTGCTTTGGATTTTAGATGCTTTCTGAAGTCATCGTTCATTTCTTGCCTTCTAAAAGACACCACCACTGAATAAAGGAGCGATACCTGAGAGATTGTCTTGCATGGCACTTCCTCCTGCAGAGTTCTGTGCTGTACCAGAGCTTTCCTCCTGTATGTTTGGAGAGTGTCTGGCCCACAGAAACCCAATGCTAATGGAGCCATATAGGCCACAGTACATTAATAATATTAATGCCAAGCTACCACATCTGCGTTATGTTTCCTGTGCTGTGGAATTACCCTCTTAGCCAGATAAGTGCCTGCTTTCCACTTTCCATTCCCTGCAAAAGTGAGATTCGTTTCACTGCTCACTAGCTCAGAGAGAGGCTTTGAACATGAATTTCTCCTGCAATTGCCACAGAGGGACAGCCCTCGCATAGCAGTGTAATTTGCATTGCTGTCTGAGGACACTTCCACGGTTTAAGCACTTCAGGAGCCACCAAAGCAATTTATGCACTGGGCAGCCAAGTGTGCTCTTTCCTGTACCCTGCTGTGCAGGTCTCCCTACAAAACAGAAACCCTGTGTACTGCCCCACCTTTCCTTCAGCCTCCTGCCCAGCTACACATCTTGTCTCTGGAAACAGCTTTGAAGCAGAGCTGTGTGCAGAAGTGCCCTTTGTTCCTGGAGCAATCTCCCTCCCCTTGGGGAGCTGGGGGTATGGGGAGCAGGGAGAGTGTTTGGTCCCTCTCTGTCATGATTACTTTAGTGCACACTGAGAGCTATAAAATGCTGCTGGTGATGACCTTGCACTCCCACACAGGCAGCCTGACCCAGAACATTTCCCATAGAAGAAACTTGTACTTAATTTCGAATGTCAACTTAGAAACCCACCATCTCTTTGTTACTAAATACATAGCTAATGCTACTGTGAACTTGTTCTGTGTTTTGGGACTGAAGTGCAGCTTATTTTTAACCTGAAACTGGCTTTGGTGAAGAACATCCTCCCTACATCAGCCTGTTTGCAGAGCTATGGCTGAGCAGCCACAGGAAAAAAGAATGTGGTGTTTCCTGTGAGTAACTCAGTGCCAACAGCACTGCTAGGGACCAAGACACAGTGGGGCAAATGACAGTGTGTGATTTGTTTTGTTTGATAGGAGAAAAGCAGATTTAGCAAAAGGAAAATAAATGCAAAGGTAACATCGGTTTACATGGAAATAGTGTCTTCTTATTGCATGGATAGTTGCTATTTTATAGCAATAGATGCCAAGCTTAAAGCATGGATAGCATGATTTATATTCAGGGGCCTAGCAACTGGTACTGTTTTAGGAAGAAAAGGCATATGCTTTTAATATGTTAAAATGTGTCTTAGGCAGCATAATGGTTTTAAAATACTATTGCTCTTCACTCTCTGTGTGCTTCTCCCATATCTTGTTTCCCAAATTCCACAAGATCCAGCCATCTGGCTTTCTCATTATCTGGCCCATTGTATATTGTTAGTCTACTCTTCTCTAAAGAAAGGGAGACAAAAAAATTCATTATTAAATTTAGTGTAATTATTCATTCTCTGTTTGGAGTTAGATTTTACTTTGATTTGTATTTCTTTACGTGTTTCTTGGCCCTGTCTGGTTGTGCTGTGTTAGTGCCTGGGGATAGTTGCTGGCTAAGTATGGAGGAAAGTCCAGGAATGTTGGTTTTTGCTTGTTGGTTTGGTTTTTGGGGGTTTTTAACCCCTTGTGCAGTAGGGACATGTGGCCTGTGCTTGGGTTCAGAGCTGCAGACGGGCCAGCCTTGGGGTAGGTCTCTGTGTGCAGCCACTTGTTCTTTTTCAGGAGCTGTGAAGGAAGTGCCCAGAAACTTCCCTTGTGACTCCCCTCTGCAGGGACAAAGCAGTGACAGCAGGTGCCTGTGCTGCAGGCTGTGTGACCCTCCTTTAGTGCAGGGAAGGGGGAGCAATGGCTGTGATTTAAACCCTTCAGAACAGGTGAGATGGGTCCTTCACTGAGCCCTCTGGGTTGATCCAGGTGATGGGGGCTTATCCAGAAATCCAGAAGTCTACTCTGCTTTATTATACCTGAATATCTTGAAATTTCAGGTGTTATTTAGAATCTGCTTTTAAGGACTGAGTGGGCTGGGCTGGGCTGGGCTGGATGAGAGCATCAGAGCATGGAGTGAGGGCAGAGCCATTCTTATCTCTGAGCATCCAAGCTCTGTTCCACATCAACTGGAAGGGGCCCTGTGTCCTCAAGGAAGCACAGTACTCAAGGACTGGGAGAAGTTAGAAAAATCCATTGACATTAATCCAAATTAACCTTTGAACACCTCACGTTTTCTGAATGCAGTTTTTTAAATGGCAGCAGACAGCAGTAAATGATCTTGTTTAATATCTCTAGCTTGGGTGAATGTGAAACGTTAGTATGAAATCTCTTATTGTTATAATAAATATCTGGTTTAGCCTGATAAGAGGTGAGATGGTTCATAAAATGCTGGATGAGTGAGCCTAAAGAATCTGTTTAATTGAATCTTCTTTCTTACAATGTCAGAGCAGTCGAAAATGGAGGTCTGGGGAATTGTGGTAAAATGCTGCTTTGGCCTTTTCTCATTGGTGAGCTGGGCTGATAATGATCCTGTTTTGTGTCCCCATGAAACCAACTGGAGACAAGTTGCTCCTAACAGCAAATGAGGCATTTTCATATAAACCTTTACTGTATGAAAATGTGTGTGTATGAGTTGGGAGGCACATAGCTTAATTTCATAGGTCATATAAGGATGTGAGGTTGAATTTAACCATACTGTCTGAAGTAGCAGGAAATGTGTTTCTTAATGTCACCATTTTTCCTTTTTTTTAGGAACTGTTATATTGCATAGGGAACATTTAGCAGTTGTGTCTCTGAATCCCTGTTGTTTACTGATGTGACCTTTTATAGCTTTCAAATGTGGTGGGTGTTTTTTCCCCCATGTAAAATGAAGCTTAAATTTAAATTTCCTTTACCACTCACATTGGCATGGCTTTGTCTTACAAAGGCTGAACAAGTATCCCTGCCTTGAATGAGTAATCTGCTGGAGCTAGGAATATGAGAAAAGGCTCTGAAAAAGGTTAGTACATGCAATGTTCAAATATCCATATTGCATGTACAACACCTTTGGTTTAGGTGACAAAGGAAGAAGATAGAAGCACAAAAGAAGTGATTAGCTATCAGGAATTTATAAACCCTAAGCACCTCAAAGTGGGTTAACAGGTAGTTAAGGGCATCATAAATCTTATGCCTAGGCAGTAATTACCCACATTATACTCACCAAATACAAAGAAATGCCTATTCCTTCATGCACAGGTCTGAGCTCTGACCTATAGATTTCTGAGAGTTCTTGGAAGTTACTTCTCATTTTATGTCATGATCTTACTATTTCCTGCCATGCTGCAGCTTTCTCATCATCTGGGAAGAATCATGTCAAGTTGTCAAACAGACTAATTGGTTTAATATTTTGCAATTCTTTCACTTGAAAACTGATTCTTAGCTGGTGATAAAATCACTTTTGTTTTAAATGCTAGTGTCTTTGACAGATAGAAGTATTAGATACTTTGATAGGATTTTCAGAATCGCCTGTGGGTTTTGGACATTTAATTCCCATTAATTTCTGAGAGGTTCTTTGCTTCCCTCGGGACACTTTCAAAATCTCAGCCTTTGTAAACCTTCTGGAAATGGCTGGTTTTAAAATCTTTTCAGTTTCAACTTAGTGGCAAATCTGTTTCTCACCCAGCTTCTGCAGCTATAAATGGAGGGGTAGGGCTTTCTCTTGGAGCACTGGGCAAGGGAGGCAGCCAAAATCAGCAGAAATAGGATCAGAGTGACAAACCTCACCGAGATCCTGACGCCTCTTCGGGAGGGAGCTCTGTTTGCTTTTGCAGCCCTTTGGGCAGAGTGCACATCCTCTCCTCACCATGAGCTGCTTCCCACCAGGGCTGAGGGAGGAGGGAGAGGGCTGAGAGGCACAAAAGTCACCCAGCAAGGGCTGCTGTGGTTCCACTGCTCCCCATCCCCATCTTCCACTGCAGCTCCCCATCTCCCTGTGCAGGCAGGAATTCCTGGTGGTCGTGCTAAAATGTGATGGTGGAAGAACAGCGGTAGATCTCAGTTCCCTTGACTTGTTTATTTTTTGTATGTTGGAGCACAAGCCTCTAATAGAAGGACACTCAGCAGGAAGGCTGCAGCTCTCAGGAAAAGGGCTGGTGTTTGCTGCAAAACCTTCCCTGCAGTTTTGTACGGGACACGGAGCTTGAGGAGCTTAGTAAATTGTGGGTTAAAACTGGTGAGTGAATTCAGAGGCAGACAATATGGCCTGTGAATTCTGGGCTGGTGACTGTGATGAAGCAGAATGTGTAAAACAATGGGGCTGGAAGCACAGAGCCAGCTGCGCAGCCTTGGGCGAGCCTGGGAGTTGAGATACACGTGATGAAAGCAGCCTGGTCCAGCAGGGAAATTCTGCCTGAAAACTTCACTTCTGCCCTGAAATCATCAGCCTTCATCTCTGTATTGCTGACATTTCTTGGCTTAACGGTTTGACTTGTCAGTAGCAAAAGACAACGTGAGAAAAAACATCTTGCAACTCATGTTGTTCCTTTGCATTCGTTCAAAATGGCTGCTGGGCAAGGGAGGGAAAGTCTTTTCCCAAAGTTTAAGCAAGGGAAGCACAGCAGAGTGGCCCTGGGTCATGCTGTGTAGTCTGGCTGTGTTCAGCCTCAGCAGCGATCCTCCAGGAGTTGCTCTGGAATCCCTGAAGCTCCTGGATGTTTTCCTAAATGGGCCTTTTCCTCATCACAAGGAAGGGTGTGGAGACAAAAGTGACCTTTGAAACGGTGTTGGGGTTGCAGAAAATACATTGCTGTTGATCAGAGACACCGTTGGAAAAATACAGAGCTTCCAGTGTGCTGTCTTCATTTTTCTGACTTGCATTTGTCTGCTGGTAATAAAGTCCTGTCCTTTGTCTTCAAAAGCACCAGAGAGATGTGCAGTAAGAAAGGAATGATCCTGAGGCCACCAAAGAGTCCCGTTTTTTGTTGTTGTTTATACCAAAGTATTATGTTCTACTATTGGCAAAGTAATTTTCAGCTCGGAGTGAGACAAGATCAGTCACAGTGGTTTTCACAAGATTGATGTGAAGAGCTGGAGTGGTGCTAATTAATCAGAGATGGGGAGAGCGTGTGCCTGCATACCCAATTAGTGTAACATTTCCTAAATTGGAACGGAGCTCTGCCATACAGAAATACTACAGCGGAGCCTGAAGGGTGCAGGGATAAAATCCATAATGAACCACCTCAACTCGTTACTTGAACCTTTGCACCCCGAGACACCACTGAGTGCTGAGCCCAGAGTGATTTTCTGTGGTAGGTGCTGCAGTGCTGGGAATAGCCAAAAATGCTGGAAAGGCAGCATTTCCTTTTATTTAGATGATGTTATATAACTGGGCTTCTTAATTATATTTTTATTTAAACAGAAAGAGGACTGGGTGTTTGTTACAGTAAATCATCTTTGACATAAACAATACTTAGTTATGGCTGCTTTTCACTGTTCTTTGAAATCCAGCCTCTTCTAAGAAAAACTGCAGGTTGTGAGAGCTGCTACAATGCTATAAATATCAATAAAGTGGTAGTTCCAGATTTGTTTCAATGCTGCACATGGAAGCTTAAAAATGAAAACCAATTTCTAATGTAAAAAAAGTATAGATCCTAAGATAGAATACTTTCTGTGCTTGATATCTAAATGAATTTCACTCAATCTCTAGTATTTGTATTTGTTTGTTCTTATGTTACAGCAAAGGTACTTTTTTTCCCTATAGGCAGAAAAACCCGTAACCCATTGTGACCTGAAGTAGCAGAAGATTTTTGTTAAGTCTTTGAAAGTAAAGTGATATAGTGGCATAGCAGCTTTAATTTTATCCAGATTTGTAGTTTACATCAGACACAGCTGTTGAGTAAACCTGCAGAATGAATTAGAAATGGATTCATGAAGCTCTAAGACAAATACATCAGAATATTTTAAACAGCTCTCAAGGAAACAGTTTTATTTAATTTTAGTCATGTAATGGCTTTATACTCTGAGCAAAATAACATAAAACAATAGACCCAAATTCTAAATTGACAGCCAACGTATAATTTTTCCACAGGCTTTTGAAGTATGCAAAACCATGTAATTATTTTCTGACTAGTGAAATTGGTTCATAGGGTTTATGAAGAAAAGGAGCCCTCCCTAACAAGTATGGTCTGTGGCAGCTGGCCTGGTACCTGCTCCACCATTCCACTGGCTGTAAAACCAGAGGTAACAGTCCAATTCCATTTGGAGTTATGCTGCTGTAAATCTGCAGTAAGTTCATTGGTTTGATCCAGCATTAGAAACCTAAGTTGCTTTTCCTCTGCCAGACTCTCTCATTTCAGGCCATGTTCAATGCAATGTACTGTGGATGAAATGTGTGTGATACCTTTGATCTGTTAAGTCGGGAGTAGGTCACTGATGTTTGATTCTTGCAGGGAACGTGCTCAGTTCAGCAGCTCAGCAGGGGGAGAGGAGGGGTGGTATCTGCTGATAGAATTATTCCACTCAAGAAATCCTTAAGCTGATTGTGTGCTTTCTTGAAATTTCTGCCTTGTTTCTGCTTGAAAACAGGAGTTTCTCCCAGGTTTGCTGGAGGAACCTGGGAGCTAATTTCTCTCCAGTTTCTCTCTTAGTCTTTGGGTTGTTGTTGGAATTCTCTGATTGTGTGTCACTCCTGTAGCAGGGCTGACACAACAGGAGCTGCCAAGCAAATATAAGAAAATGCCAGCAGGTTTATTGGTCTTAATCATCCTGCTGTAGTTAAACTGCTGCAAAGCTCTTACAATTCAGAATATCCTCCTTTCTACAGCTTGGCTGAAGTGTTACTACTCAAGGATTTAATTTGGCAGGAGGAAGATTGTACCTGTGTGGAAGGAGTGTTGGCCTCCCACTGACACACAGTTTTGCCGAGTGCTCTGGAGGATGAGTGTTGAAGCTGGCTAGAGATGGATTTATTCTTAGTTCTGCTTATTTGTGGCTTGGTTTTGTATGCTTGCTCTACAGCTGAACCTGTTCCTGTAAGAACTTGAGAAGGGATCAGGAATGCTTAACAAAAGAGCAGGTACTTGGGAATATGGATAGAACAGTGTTTGTAAGAAATAATTATCCTTGCCTTACATCGAGGCAGACAAGGTGTGCTCTTCACCTAACCAAACATGGGTCAAACTGAGCTTAGCTCACTCCTGAGAGATGAGAAAAGCCTGTGCATGTAGTTAAATTCTTGTGCAGTGGAACAAATCCTCTGGTGGATGTTTCACAGTAGATTGTTATTCTAAAAATGCTACTGAAATTAGAGAGTAGATACAGGAGTCTGTCATGGCCCACCCTTTCTTCAAAATTGGTTAAATTTTGAATTGCTCAGAATTTTATGACCTTTGGCCATTGACACTGGCTTGTCTGTCTCAGAGTGACCAGCTCCATACCCTGCAGAATCACCTAGAGCAGCATATACTTTTATTTTCTCATTGCAGTGACTTGGCTGTGCTTAAAGTCAGTGTAAGTAAAGAGAAATAAAATTAAAGTCAGTAAAATATAATAAATAGTATCCCTGATACAGGTACAAAATGATACTGCTGTACCTCAGTCATGCAGTTGTACAGCAGAAAATGCTTCTTAAACAAAATCCTGATCTTTGACAATTCAGAATATGTTTTTCCCATTTCTGTGTGACTTGATGATTTAGTCTAAAAAAGCTCCCATTCTGTCTCTTAGACTATAATTTGTCAGTCTTTGTTCCTACTGCTTTGAGTCCTGTAATCAGTCCCAATTATCTCCATGTCTCTGCAAGTGATTTCAAAGGATGGTCTCATGCCATACCTAAAGCCACTGGGGTTGCCAATTAGATAAAATATTGCAGAGTGGATTAATGTATTAGCAACCTTTGTTCAGAATATTTTTGTGAAGATAATATGAGTTATTAAGTGGCTGAACAGGGACACAACTTTTGTTATTAAATGCAGCTGACTGAAAATGGAGATAGGTCTTCTAATTGCATGGACAAACATCCCTGGAAACTGTTTCTGTTGAAGCCATTGTTCTTTGATCAAAAGGAGTTTGTGGCAGAGATTGTTGTTTTTCATGAGATGGGAAATGTGAGTTGTATGAAATGTGTTACCTTAATGTCATTTGTTATGTATTGATGTTTTCAAACTTTTCAGAATGAAACATGATCCTGCAGTAGGCTATAATGATAGGGTTAAGGTTTTTTTTCTTTGTATGGGAGTCACTTGTTTCTTGTCTCTTTCTCACTGGTTTAATTTTAGCCTTGGCATTAGCCACACCATTCTGATGTTTTCAGCGACTTGTGTGAAACAAGGTGATGTTTAACCCCCTTCCAAAGGAGCAGGCAATAACTTACCATGAACACAGCTCTTCAGGGAGGAAACACCTCAGGCCTTTTGATCCATGAGAGGAGGAAGGAAAGGTAGCATGGTAAAGTCTCACAAATAAAAAATACGCAAAATCATGGACCATTGGCCTGAGCATTTCTCATGCTCCCAAGTCCTGATGTCATCTCTCCAGAGCAGCTGTGTCAGGGTTCTGGATGCTCTTTTTGCTGATGGATGCACTGAAGGATGGCTGTGTGCCAGGAGAACCTGGCGTGGAGGAACTCGGGAGCAGTTTGCAAAGTTACCTTTCATGTACAACACGAGCTAATTCATGTGCAGCAGAGCTGAGTGTCCCTTCCCAGCACCTTCCTGGCTTAGGGAGAGAGTGGCTGTTGAGGATCATTTGTGAATTCCCTGAGCTAATGAGCCTCCTTATGAACCAGTGTTATCCAAACTGGACACACGGGCTGTCTGCCTGATCCTGAACCAATGACTGTATCTGGGATTTTCATCCTCTGTTTACCAGCTGGTCAGAAGCTTGACTGAAAGGCACAGATTAAAGAGAGCCTTAAAGGAAGGGCCAAGCAGATGGAGATCAGTGTGGAGACTGGTGAAGGGCATAGAAAGACATAAGACACAACTTGTACTCTTGCCCTCAGGCTGCATCTGTTATTGGAAATAAAACTTGGGGTTATCATTATTGTCACTTGTCAAAATGTATGAGCTGACAAAAAGCCATGCTCGTGTCTCTGAAGGTTTTACTGATAATGCATCTTCTGTTTCTGCATTAGAACACATCTCTGTTGCTGCAGCTTCAGCTATAACACAGACACTGAACATGAGAGGAATCATGTGTAGTCACACCCCTGTTCAACATTACACATTTGCTTTAATTGTAGGTGGATTGTGTGCCAGGCCAGCTGTACAGTTTAATTTCTGCCCTCTGTCCATTTGCAAATAGCATGACTGTGCATATTGAGTCATATTGTGGACATTTTATTGACAGTAACTTTCTTATAACCTTATACCCAGGGTTATGTTTGAGTGGCTGTATATCTGCAAAATAAATTAAACACAGTAATTTTATAACAAAATTACTTTTTAAGTAAAACAGTGAAGTGATTATGCTTTAATAAGCAAAGTATATTAAAACTACTATGGTTTCCTTTTATTTTTCAAATGAATTAGTATAATTATATGTTTTAGTTACTGAAATAAAAAGACAAATTGCAAAGAATGTTTTTATTCTATTAACAAACTCTGCTAAAATGCTGAGTTTTTAAATGCATTCTACTAAGCAGGAAAGGATGAGGTTAAAATTGAGAGAGCAGGCAAGACATGGGATGTGGTTAAAAAGAGGTTGAATTGGAAGCTAAGACACACAAGAGTCCTTGGGTAGGAGTTCTACACAGTAGTGTGTGTGCATGTATACTGACAATCTAATTGGGAATGTGTTTAAAAAATGGCTTTTTATGTGAATTGCTGTATGCAAAATGTTTATTACATAAATTCTCTTCTGCTTTTGATTAGCGTGTGGATGTAAAGACCTTATTTTATATATCCTTTTATGATTTTCTATAGAAACAACCAAAACCTAAAAGAATTCTGCACTGTTTGTATCATAAATCAGTCCTGATGGTCTTAATTTGATCAGTAATTAAAAACAAAGTTAACTTAGTACTTGATTGAGATGTAAAGATGTTGGTAATTCGATGTTTCCCTCTCCAGAACAGTAAAGTTTTGAAGGTTTAGTTTATGTTGGCATTTCACAGTCATTGCAAGAAGTTGAATCTTATGTCTATGGCGGCCTTTTTTTTCCTTTGGATGAACTGATTTTGGTTTGTGCAGGTAGCTAACATGATCCACATAGATCTGACTGTGTTTTCTGTGAGATATGTAGGGAGCTGTGTAACTCTAAAGCTTTTGGCGGGGGGGTGTCTTGGCATTCTGGACTAGATGGTTGTGTAGTGAATTCTACAGAGCTGCGTTGTTGCATGAGGGACTGGATCCCAGTGTCTTCCTTTTCATATAAATTCCAGGGCTACTGGAAGTGTTGTATAATCTGAATCCCTGTGCAGGACAGGCACAGAAATCTCTGCAGTATTTGCAATACCAAGAAGTCCTTGCTGATGTTTGTCCTTGGCACAAGCAAGGCTGACCTGGCAGTGGGTTGGGAATTCCCCTGGCTGCCAGGTGGAGCTGATTCCTGCCCAGCCTCTCTGGGCTGGCATGTGCTGGATGTGCTCCAGGAGCTCTGAGTCTCCTGGTCAGCCACTGAGCAAGGAGCCTGTGTGGCTGACAAATTGACTTCTGCCCTATTGAAATTAAAACCAAATAAATAACTGCCTCAGGGTGACTGTGTATTGTTAATATTAGTAATAAATCCATGGTAAATTGTATTTATACGGAAGCAGGGAGGCGCCATGTATCTTTGGTAATTTATATACACAAACTGCCAAGTTACTGAGCTAATGGTAATTTGTGGGAGGTTATCAACCTTGCTCTGCAAGATAATTTAGATTAGACCTTGCATGATTCCAGTGCATTCACATGGAGCTGGGGAAACAATAAAAATACTAATAAAGGAATTAAAAATGGAAATGCTTATGGGAAAGAAAAGGCCCCATACATCCCTGCATAAATCTTGTCCCTTGCAGGCTGATTTATTTCTGTTTTCATTCTGTTCTAGGATGTTTTCTGTAGTTTTCTAGGCTGTGCTCATCACCATGGTTTTTGAACACTTTCCGGTAGTCCATTAAGTAGCATGTTCATCAGATCATTATACCCTGTCACTGAGGAGAGGATTAAATAGTGATACTGGATCTATTAATCTGAGAAACTGTGCTTCAATTGCAGCAGACTGGAGAATAAATGGCGATGAGTTTTATTGGCGTATGGCCTCGATAGCATATTGGTTCTTTTCCTAAGTTTGGGGTTTTTTCCGTAACATATTTGGCTTTTTAAAAAATAAATTTGACAATCCACATACTTATTAGGAGAATTACCTATCTCTTCCTAGGAATTATCAAATTACATGTAATAGTTAAATAAAAAATGTTAGAACCTGTCTCTCCTGTCAAGGATAAAAAAGAAAACATCATTATTTACTATGCAAGTGAGCAGTCAATCTCCAAGGAAGAGGTGAGGAATAGAAAAATTACTGTAATATATTGAGATATGAATACGTCTGCTGCAGGGGAAAACAAACCAGAAAATTCCATCTCCTGCTAGTTAAAAAAGAAAAGTCTCCATCTGCCAGCACCTGAGATTGGAGGGAACACAAATGAACATCGACTAAAGTTATGATAAAATATTAAAGAAATATTTTAAGCTATTCCCATACAGCATTCACACTTCACTGCCAGTTTGTGCACAGGGACACAGAAGACTCTGTTGCTAGATTATGTCAGCTTGCTGGAGCAAGATGGAAAAATTCAGAAGTTACATAAGGGTTTTCAAATGCAGATACTGCATCCTGGCAGGGAAAACAACTGTTGGGAATGGTGACATGTAAAGAGTTAGATTAATTTTTAATTCACTAAATTCATTACTTTTTTGAAGGCTTTTGACTGCATATTGAAAGTTTTCCAGAGTGGTGGTGTTATGCAATCTTTGCCTTTTTAAAAATATAACAAAAATTTTAGGAAACCAACCTGTTAAGATACTTGTCTTCATCATATTACACATTTTTCATTTCTATTTATTTTAAGAGCAATCATTTAAAACCTTAGTGGGGAGAAACTAGCAAAACCTGTGTATTCAGCTGAGAGAGATTTGTGGCCAGAGTTTTCCTGGTGATACTAGTAAGATCAGGATTGTAAGAGGAGCCAAGGGTTCTGAAATGCACATTCTGGGAGGGCTGCTGGAGCAGGAGGGGCATCTGCAAAGGCTTTGCACCTGCTTGGATCTGGCTGTTCCTGAATTTAAAAGGTACAGGTTTAAAGCAGAGATTGTCCCACAGTGTAATAGGCTGAATGCTGGTTCTGTAATCGCTGATGCTCTTGTAGCAGAGCCAGCCTGGAAGGGCAGGTGGGACCACACTGGGGTTGTGCTGCCTGGGGTCAGCTCTCCCTGCTCTGTCCAGGCACCTTCTGTTCTCAGAAATGCAGGAGCTGGGGGCTGGCAGGAGGTGCTGTGAGGGAAAGCAGAAGTTGATGTGAAATGTTAGAGTAGCACCATGGGGGGATGCAGAGTCTGCTTCCACAGTGGCTGTGTGTCATCGATGGGATGGCATTTGGGGGGTGCACTGTGTGTGCCTGCCTTGCAGCAGAGACAGAGATGCTGAAAGAACAGAGCAAAGTGCAAGCTTAGGAAGTGCATTCCTTCAGTGCATTGCTCTGCTACCTCTTTCTTTAATTTGTGTAAAGAAACTTATAATTCGTTTATCTTCTGGTTTTACTGCAACAATTAGCTCAGCCCCACTGTTCTCTCCAAAAGTGCTTGTGATGAGCAGTTAATTGGGAAATCACTTTATCTCAGATTCTTAAATGCAGTTTGTTGATTGACCAATGACAACATACAGATAATTACCTGTAACTCTTTCTGATTTATCTTGTTTTACGGTGAGCTACATTTAATAAAACCAACCTTGCTTTGCCTCCAATCCTCTGGAGACTTGTTTCAGTAATCATTACTTGCAGATACAGCTCATTTGTGCCCTGATTCACACCCACCAGCCCCAGAGAGGTCAGGCCTTTCACATTTGTTTTTTTCCATTTTTAAGCCAAACAATATGTTGATAGAGACTATGAAAATGAAATACTGCAGAATTTGTGTGTGAAGGCTGCCCATGGGAACAAGGGCTTTGCCTCACAGCTTCTGGAGAGCTTTCCTCAAGGGAACACTGCTGCCTCAAGGTGATGGGGACTATTTTCCTTCTGCTAGGTGATCCAGTTTGGCTGAAAATTTGAAAAGCTGCTTTTGACCAATTTACAACTTAAAGCACAGATCAGGTTGCCTTATTTCTCAGGCTGATGATTCTGTCCACCTGTCTATCCTCACAAAAATCTTTGCAGCTGCTGTCATGGCTCCTGAATGTCATGGGATGGGAAAAGCAGGGTTAGGAGTGTTCAGTACACTGCAGTTTGACAAATTTCATGAAAAGCAAAGGCAGGGTAGAGAAGCCCAGCTCTGTTGATGCCTCTCCCTCAAAGGAGTGCTGCTGCAGGGACTGTGCTTTCATTAGACACCAGCAAATCCCCTGGGGAAGCAGCTGCTGTGAGTGCCTGGACTGCGGAATGGGGGAACCTTAAATCAGATTACACACACTGTTAGATACTGCTGGAGATAACCACAAGATGCAAAATCCATCACAAATCCAAGTTTCATTACTTTGCTGCCCAGCTCCCCATGGTGTGTGCAGGAGTGTGTTCCTGTGAGATGCTGAACACATTTTGCTGCAGAAGGGTTGGATCACTTGTCTTTGGTCTCCCCAGGCCCTTATGGGGATTCAGAGGGTTTTATGTTGCATAATCAAACCTCTTGCAAGTAGACATTAGTGGAGAGGAGGTGGGAAATCATCCTGTGATGAGTTTTACTCATGAAATTTCAGAAGTGCTTCTGCCTGTGGGTGCCAAGTAAGGAAGACTCCCTCTACTTACATGCATTGTCTTTGGGTAGCAGTGACAGAGATAACTGACCACTGGTTTTTCTGGGAATGAAAAGGGCACTATCAGGGAAGATACTGGAAAAATTAATTAGAATACTAAATGAGCAAATATTTTACTGTCATTACTTCAGCTTTCCTAGGGAAAGAGATAACATTAATTGCCTATCAGAGAAATGGTGGAGGATTATGACAAATGGATATATGGGATACAGGATGAACATTCAGATACAAGAGAAATAAGGCAAAACAAATAACAATAACAATAATAATTTGTGAATGTATGTGTGTCAGAAATAGTTGAAAAGTGTTTCAAAAAAATCAATTATTCTTGTATGTGTGAGCATGCACATGCATTTTTTTTATTGGATTAGCGGGGACATCTTTCAGAATTATGAAATACAAGCTGTATTCTCCAATACTGAGAGCTCTTATAATTGCCAGAAGTACAGTAAATGTCCCTATCATTCTCTGGGTTTAATCTCAGCATAATTAGCTCCTTGCACAATAGAGTGTTTAATTTGAATGGCTGCCAAGGCTCATTAAGTGAGAGAAGTAGTTCCTGAGATCTCTGTTGTTAAAATTGGGATTCTCTTATGAGAGAATTTTCACTGGAGGTGTCACAGGGTTCTTTTTGATATTCCAGTATTAATTTTAGGCAGGAAACTAAATATTTAAAGAGATACTTCTTTATCTTTCTACCAGTTGCCACAAGTTGCACTTCACACCTTGCTCAGAAATGAATCTGTATTTTAGCAGATTTTTCAGAGCAAACTCGGGCAAATCCAGGGTGTAATCACCACTGCCTTGAGCAGGGAAAGAGAATATTTTTCTAAGGAGGGGTGTATATATCCATTTTGTTTGTGTTAGTTCTAAAATAAAGATTCTTCTTAATTTGGAGACTAGGAACCCTTACAGTGAATATGACTGTGATTTATTTGTAATAATTAAATCCTTTCATTAAATATATTCAATTGTGTTTTCCTTGACTCTGATTATCTGTTCTGCTTCCCTGTGTTGTTTTCCCTCTGCAAAGAACTATTTCCAATGCCTGCAGTGGGACTCTGGTGCTGACTGAAGGCACTTGTGTTCCTCCTGTTACCTGACAATTACCTGTGACTCATTCATTCTGTCACTCAAATTATAGAACTGCTAGACTGCATTATTGTGATGGATCTCATATTCTGGCTTTTTCAGGTTAGACTACTAACAGTGCTCACCTCTAACTTTGTGTCACCTCTAAACTGTTTGAAACTGGGTGTCAAAGGCTGTACCAAAACTTCATGAAAAATACCAAAAGGCAGCTGGTGTGTTTCTGGAGTTAGAGGGGATTCTGTGCACTCACATGCTGGTTTAAATCTCTGGGACCTTGTATGTGTTGCCTGTTGCCTAAGGAGTAAGATAGCTATGTAAATACAAGCTGATGTGAAGAAAAAAAGCCTCTCAAAAACCAGCTGACATATCTGTGCACCCTATTATTTTTCTCTGAGTTTGGATATTTTGTTCTTTCAGAAGTCTCATTTTTTTGAGTAACAGAGCAGGCAGTGTGTTTCTTTCTCCTGTGCTTTGTGATAGACTTGGGACTGTAGAAAATCTATGATAAAAAAACCAGTGAAGAATCAGATCCCTCAAGAAAAGGTTTCTTTAACTGTGTTCATTACTGACAGTGCTGAAGTCTGGAATTTGAGAGAGCTGTACCAGATGTCTTTATGTACCTATCTTGTATTTCTTGGTAGTGACTTGTGCTTCCTATCCCTTAAGATTTCACAGCAGTAGTCCAAGACTACTGGACATGGTTTCCATTTAAATTACCTGAAAGGCACAGTAAGGTTACTCTTGGGGGCCATCATGGTTTATGCATATGTAAAATAAGTAAAAATATTTCTGTGGTTCATGTTTCTTCAGTTGTAGCACGATATCTGCATGAGATTCTCAAATGCTTTTTCACAGTACTCAGTTTGCCCATCTGGAAAGATCCACTTTTGTCTCTTTTTGAGACAGTCTGAGAAAAGTGTACAGACATTAACGTAAAAAAATTTCAATTCTGTTCCTGAGGCTCTGGTTTGGAGCTGCCTCATCTCTGTTTCTAGTCTTCTATGATTTTTATGTTATGTTTTTTTAATATTGCTGGCTCTGTGAGGCAAGAACTCTCTCTTCCGTTTGCATAGGACATGATGGGACCCTGTGCTCAGCTGGGCTCTAAAATCTACCAGGGTATCAACATAATCAGTACGAGCTTCAGACTGCAGAGGATGTGGAGGATGAATTATTTGTTTATATAAGAAAAGCCTAAAGAGCTTAGATGGCAAAATTTGCATGAATTATACATTGCCTCAGAGTGGCTCTTAAAATTTTCTGCTTATTCCTGTGCAGGTGATAGAGCTTTGGATATCACTATTTTTAGTGCATGATCCCACTGCACCACAATTAAATGTGTCTCAGCTTCACAGCTTTTCATAGGAAAATACTGAAATGGCCATAGAGGTCTGTTTAGCCCAATATTTTGTGGCTTTGGTAGCTCAGGAAGCTGGGCTGCTGATGAGGGCAAGAGGGGAAGGCAAAATGTCTGGGACTTGCCAGGCACTGATGCTCTGGGGCTGAGGGGCCTCTTCAGCCTGAGCTTCTATCTGCATGAGTGCTTTTAGTAGCTCTTGACTGGATTTTCTCCCATGCCTTTTCCTAATTGATTTCTTGCACCATTTAAATATTTTTGGCCTCTGCAATGTCCTGTGGTAACACATGCATTAGCTAAAGGAAGGAGCATCACCTGGTGCTCTGGAGCTCTTGTGTTTGCACTAAGTGTGAATTGCTGGTTCTGTGTTCATCTCCTTTGTGCCATTTCTGATTTTTAAAGACTGCTGGTAAAGACTCTCTGCCCACCCTGAATCATCGCTTTTCCAGGCTGGGAATTTTTGTTTTCCCTTTTTGAAACAGAAGCCATTGCATGCCCATGCTTGTCCTTCATGCTTTTCCTGATGGTGCTTTTCCATCCTTTAGGAGCAAGCAGGAATGCTCTCAGTGTTCGGAGGGCGAGTTCATAAGACAGCTGTGATGGGGTTTCACTCTTCTCTAATTCTTTAATAGTAATTCCTTGGGCTCTGTTTGCCTTCAGCCCCTTGTGGAGCATGGAGGTGACACAGAGAGCACTGCCAGCCTAAGTGATTACTCTGAAGTCTTCCCTGAATATTAGCAGCTAATTTCAAGTCCATCATTGTATATATAATTAGCTTTGATTCTGCATTGATTGTCATTGAATTTCATCTGCTGTTTATTGAGCAGTGCTGTGAGATCCTTATAGACCTCTTTGAAGTCATTTTGGGTGCAAGACAGGAGTCAAGAGCTTCTGGTTACCAGACTTTTTTATTTTTAACTTAACCACAGATAAATTTTAAGCTTTTTGTCCTAGGTAAATTAAGATTTGAGTGTCTGTCTTGAGTGGGAATCCCTTCAGTGTCAATTTCCTTCTATGGAAAACCTGTCTAATCATTTCTGTTTCTTTCCTTTTTTTAAACAGGGTTGCATCAACTTAACATGCTATGTGAACATGTTTTTATTTTGATATGTTAGTGCTGCCCCACCTCTTTTACGTAAAAGTAGGTAGTATTGTTGCAAATTAAGTAAAGTGGGAACACGTTTAAGTTCATTCCCCCTCATTTATAACCTATCAGGGTATGTACCAGTTTAATGCAAATGGATTAGAATTAAAGTTGGTACCTTAGTACATGAGAAACCTTTACAGAAATGAGCTTATGTGGAGCTGACAGTGACATTTAAATTCAAAATGTTCCAAAAAAGTCGATAAAATTTGTTTTAAAATAATTAGGGGCCTTAAGGCTGCTGTTTAATCTATAAAATTACCATTCTGAATTTATATTCTCTGAATTTTTCCAAGCCACTGAATTCAGTTAAATATTTCAAGATTTAATAAAGCCCTACCATATATCACAAGCTGTCAGTTAGGGATCTCTTTCTCTTCATCAGATAATTAAAATCAATGAACTACAGCAGCCAGTTTTAAAGTCAGGAGAATGATCATCGTTCTATGTTGTTATTTTAAAAACAAAACCAAATTAAAATAACCAGTGATACAGAGATGCTTAAAATCTTCAGCTCTTCCTGCTTACAGGCTCTGACTAAGCTGCTGAAAGCTGACTGGATCTAAAAAGGTTGGGGAGGGAAATGAAAGGTCCTGAGAGAAATCGCAGAAGAAAATTGCTAAGTCTGAAGTCTTTGTCAGTCGAGTGTGAAGAAGATACCGCTTTCATCCTTCCAACTGTCATCTTGCAGTGTGTAGAAGTGTTAATCTGAGTTTCCTCAATTCAGTCCTGTTCAGTAGATGTAGCAGTCTTTAGAAGAAGTGATGCCCAAGGGTGGGGGGCAAAGAGAACATGGATGAGAGAACTGATTGTCCCATGTCCCCACCCCCAGTGGACGTCCTGGCAAGGAAGACTCATTTAAGCTGTAGAGCAAATTCTTTTGCAGTTGCTTGGATTGAGGCATATTTTTAATTGCCACCATAGAGTTGTTGGAAAACATGAGAAAGCAAATGTAGCTCCAGGAGGAAATCAACGAGGTTGGATTTGCAGGCCTTTTGCTCCACAGCTCCTTGTGGGAAGCACTTCTGGCTGCCTACAGGCAAGTAAAAAATGGCAGGATCATGCAATAAATTGTACTTGTGCCATAAATGTTGGTGTGTTATATTGCAGTAGGGCTTATTTTGGGTTATAAGTATTTTATATTTGAGGTTTTTCATGTTTAGTTAGGAGAAGCTGCCTGCAGCATTGCAGAGGTATGAAAACCCCTAGGTACAGGCAGAGCTGCTCTTGCCAGCAGAGTTTTTTTTAACCATATCGTATGTTCCTTTTGCATCTTTGTAGAAAGAAAACAGATCTTAATGTGGCCTGGGTATTCTAGCAGAAAGACAGAAGTGGGACTGCTGATAGTCTGTGAGGAGAATTTTGTCTTTTGCTAGAAGTGTTCTTCAAACCAGTGCTACGACCGTTCCTCCATTAGCTCAGCGAGACCACACGGAATATAATATTGATTGGACATAAAAGGGAAAGTGTGGCCACAGTCCTGCAGCTCTGGGCAGACAAATCCTGCTGCTCCTAGTGCTAATGGCTAAATTATGACCTCAGCCCTGTCAGCCCGAATGTGGCCCTGCAGGAATTAATAATGCAGCTGGAACAGAGCTATATTTTGCCTTTCATCTCCATTAGGTCTGGGGGTTGACAGTAGAGTAGGAATTGGCAGTTTGCCTCAGACTACAGAGATGGCCAAAAGTATGAAAATACGATCTTGTTGTTCACTCAAACAAATGTCAGCCACAGGCTACTGAATCTTATCATACTTGTTTTGCTTGTGAAATATTGTTGAAACTGCAGTGATTACTCATCCACTCTTTTATTTCCATTCATATTTTATCTATAACCTTCCCAAAGGAGGAGGGGAGTTAGTTTATGCTTAATTAAGTGTAAATAAGTGATTGCCTGTTTCTTTTTTTTTTTTTTTCCTGAGTTTTATGGGCTTTTATTTCTTTAATTTACATGTCTGCCTTTGGTCTGTGCTAGAAGACTGATCTACAGAAGGTCTGGCCTCTTTTAAATAAGTGAAAGCTTGATCAAAGAACTGATACATCCACACATGCAGTTCCTGGGTGCTAAGTAAACTCATGAAGTGCTGTGTGTGCCCTGCCAATAAAAGGTGAAATATGGTTTGTATTTTCCTAATATTACTCTTGGAGCTTTGCAGCTGGAACTAAACTGCCACTTTTCTTGTAAATTGAGTTGTAAAGTGCTTGTGCCAAAATGACAAGGAGTTGCTTGAGCAGTTGGATGAATGGAGGGCTGCCTTTGGCCAAATTACTGGGCGCCCAAGTTTAAGTGCATTGTGAGGGTGAAGAATGTATCTGTTGTGTTCTCTGGGTAATGTGGACTGTGTTGGCCATGAGCCACTGAACTCCACAAGGGATTGTGTAGGGTTGAGATTTATAGAGGAATTCGAGTCTGCAAAGAGGTTGACAGAGAAGGTACGGCAGAAATTGGAGACCTCTTCACTGCTCTTTTCTGACACTTTTTAATCATTTTGTTTCTGGCAAAGAAATTGTGAATTCTTAAGGTTGCAGTCTTGGAGAAATATGGGAAACAGGCACAGGCTTCTTGGCTATAGATGTGTCCTGTAAGAGCTAATGTGGTATTCAATACTACGACCTTTTATCTTCTTAGTGATTATTCCCAATAGTACTAAAATGAGGAAAAAAATACCATTTAAAAATTCCTTTAACTTTCTATTCTCTGCCTAGTTATGTCCAAATTCTTCACAGTATTTTTGTGAGGTTTTGGGTTTAGGATTTTTTGGGGTTTGTTTGTTTGTTTCGTTCTGTATCTGGAAGTCCAGCACTTGACTGCTGCCCCTTGTCTAGATTTACTGGATAAGTGTTTTCATCTCTTTCATTGGAAGCAGTGCCCTTATGAGAAGATCTTGATCCCTGTGTTTTGCAACCTCTCACTTCTGAATAGACAAGTGACTGTACAGGAATGTAGCTTTCTTTTTTAATACAAAAGTAGTTTCCCGGCCTTTGGCTTGGAAATATAAATGCAGTGTAATTTTAAATTACATCTTTTGATAGTCTCACAATAATATTCTTTCTTGTTTTAGCTTTGATGGAAAGTCTATATAGTTCTACAGGCACTACAGTGTTGCTGCATATAGTGGGAGAAATTTAACACTAATGCTCCAGCATTTAAAAATGGTAATTTCTTCTGTTGAGAGTTTTTGGAAGTGAAGGCTAACACATATGGCTTTAATGTTTTGGGGTTTTTTTGTGTTACTAACAAATGCTGTTTTTTGTATATATACATATGTATATATGTTGAAAATATTTCCTACTTGTCATGCTGCAGGTTTTCTTGCTGCACAGGTCGTAGCAGATCCTTTGGGTTGTTGTGGCCTCTGAGTTCCCTGCAGCATCACAATCCTTTCAGAACAGCCTTTGCACAAGACAATTCCTTTGTGCATTCCCTGGATGGCACATAGTAATGGTGGAATGTGGCAGTTTTTCTCTTGTGAAATCACTGGGGATTTGGGTGCTCGGAGTAAGCTTGGAAATTGCAGTGTACTGTGCTTTGTGTCAAGCAGCAAGGAGCTGCCAGTAGGTAGAACTGAGCTGATTTATGCCATTTTCAGTGACTAAAATTTTTATTTCTATTCTTCATACATGTCTATGGGCTTAGGACAGATCAAGGTTAAATATATTTCATGCAGTGTCTTGGACATGTCAGAGCTTGAAACTCTTACCACAGAGCCAACTACAGTAACTGCATCTGACTGCATTTTGTTTCAGTGTTACCATAAAAAAAGAAAAATCTGCAAACACCTTTTTTTCTAAGGTATAGATTTAGATGCTCTTTGTAGGTTCTTGTTTCAGTCCCTTGGTTTTGGAAGAAGCCTTGATGACTGACAAAGATGTGTCTTGGGTAACTCAGGTGAATCTGGACCCGATTTCCTCTCTGGGAAATGAGGCTGAGGCAGTTTGATCCCAGCTGGCTGTGAGCATCCTCCCTGCACCCTCCCTGCCTGGGCAAGACAGGTGGAGATTGGGTCCCAGTGAGCAGTTTTCCACTTGGCAGCTTGGAGTAGCTGCTGCCTCATTATTACAGCACTAACAAGACTGGGAATAGCCGGCACTTCAACATGGAAAATACTCTATCTGCGTGAAGTATTTGTTGTTGCAAGTTTTTTTTCTTGAACATTTTTATACCTTAATTCTAAACATTACTGTGCCTCTGTGGTCCAAACAGGTAGTTTTGTGTCCATGTACGTGCTTGTTCCAGAAAGACTGTTGCATATGGTGATGTGCTGGAAAAGTGTTGTGCTGTGCCATGTTCTGCTTACCACACACAAACCCAATCATGAGACAGCAAACCCAAGTCATGAGTCTTTGGGAGAGTCAGATTGTTTGGGACATGAGTGGTTCTGTCCTGGCAGGCATGTGAAGCAAATGGCAAAGCAAATAATTTTTCTTGTACTAAGACCTCATGTTGTTGTAATATGCATTTCTGTTTTTAAATTTATTTTTCAAGGCATTGCACTTTCCTGACCTCTCTATGAACCATTACTCTGTGCAAGCAGGTGCTGGAAAGAGAAGTGTTTTGTGTGGTTATCTGTCTGTTATCACTGTAATTATGAACAGAGAACTCAGCCCAATTAAGGAGAAAGGGAATAACACGGGCCATGATTATAGCACACAACACTTCTTAATTTGTGTACGTAGTGGTTTAGTTTCCTGCTTGCTGAATATGATTCTAAATGGTTTCATTATTGTGTAAAAGAAAACTATGACAAATTATCCTGTGCTGTTTAAGTTACTGGGATGTGCTGCTGCTTAACCTTTGTCAATTAAAGTTTATTACAATATCTGTGTCCAGTGTTCGCAGCTGTTTCGTCTAAAGTAGCACAATTTCCTTTTCTCCAACCTAAAGACAGAATTCATAACTTGATTCAAAAACTACAAAAGTAGATGGCACTCATTCTATATTAAAATTTCTCTGTTTTGTTCATACAGAAACATTATAGGACTTAGTTTTATAGTTCATAATGTGTTAAATGGATTTATGGGTTAATAGCTGAACAGAAGGTGTAAGAGGGTAATTAAAAGTCAATTTTTACGTGTTCAAAACCTGTGTTGCCAGTTTTCTAACAAAGGACTGTAACAGATGTTTTCCCATTCAGAGTTTAATCTCGATAGGTGACAAATCATTATCAACAACTGTTGATTAAAAGCATTTAATACCATAGGGACATGATGATCTAGAGGTGAAGAAGTCTTCACTAGAACACACTTCTCTGTGTGCTTAAAATTTAAAAGAACTGTTTTCTTCCTTCTTTTTTTCTCCCCCTTTTTTTCTTTCTTTTTCTCCCTCCTCTTCACCTTCCTTTAGTTTTCTTTCCAGAAAAACTATGTGTGTTCATTTGGATGAATTACTAGCATTGGAAAATGTTACATAGTCAGCTGATCTTGGCAAGTTTGGTAAAATGAAATGTTCCATTCAACTTCCCACACCATCCCCGAGTCTTTTATATTTGCAAGTTATCATGTGGACTTGGAAAATAATCAGAATTTCGTTGTGTATTTTGTTCCTTTTCGTACATGTTAGATTTAAAGTATTTTCAATGGCTCTTTCTTGATTTCTGATGCAGGGATGTGACTCATCACCTATTTTCTTAATTTTGACGCAGTGCAAATAAATAATGATCAGTGACTAATTTGTAAATTGAACCACAGTGCACAACCCTGCATTTTCTCAATGAAAGCCTTTGACCTAAAAAAGCTAGACTGTATTTCAGGAGCTGACTTGGCTTTGGTGGAGCATTAGCATGTTGCCTTGTTGATAGAAAATTGCACGCAGCACTTTGCTACAATTTAAGTTTTGTATTCTGTGACATTTACAGTTCTTGCTAATGTCAGATCTGTAATGGATATTGGGATATGCAGCAAAGTAAAGGGAGTAGCTGAGGAGTGCTCCATGAGAAATGTTGTAGCTCAGGGAATTCATTAGGTTGGTTTTGATCATCTTCAGTTATTGAAGAAAAAGTGTATTTTATTTTTAAAACTTCTTTTAAAATGGAGCTTTGTAAAATTATTGCAGTTTATGAAGCATTGGTTTGCTATTATGCTGAACTCCTCATGTCTTGGTTATGTGTTTTTGCTTGTATAAGGCATTTAAGAAAGCAATATATGACTGGGTTGATGCCTATAAATTCAAATAAATCCTCAGCTGAACTATTTAGGGGCAATAGACACAGCCTGTTGGGGGAAGTGGGACTTCATTACATTTCTAAATGCATTTAGATACATTCAAACAATGTTTAAAGTTTTGTTTAAACTGATAGATGCTGGAATATCTCTGAGTCAAAGCAGCAATTAGGGCAAATAGACTGTGTGGAAAGAGATGTGAATCCCTGCAGATTCAGATAAAATCCAATTTTATGACCCAGTATACTGGTGTACAACTTTCTGACCTCGTGCAGATGAAAAATGACACCAGAAGATGAGTTCTGCTGCTCTGGCGTTGGTTCCCACACCCCCTGGATATGGGACATGGGGTACTTCAGGCTGTGCAGAGCCAGGCAGGGGCTGGGCTGTGCCTGGGGCTGGGCAGAGCCAGGCAGGGGCTGGGCTGTGCCTGGGGCTGGGCAGAGCCCTGTGAGCCCGGCTGTGCCTGGGGCTGTGAGCCTGGCTGTGCCTGGGTCTGTGCAGAGCCCTGTGAGCCTGGCTGTGCCTGGGGCTGTGAGCCTGGCTGTGCCTCCTGGCTCTGGCTGCAGAGGGGCTCCCTGGGGCAGGGACCCTTCTGGGGCTCAGGGGGATGTGGATGCTTTCACACCATGGATCCAAGTCCTTCAGCTGGGTGTCTTTGTTGGGATAGGTAAAGGAAGGTGACAGTGCAGAGAGAGGGAAATGGAAGGAACTGCCCAAATTACCAATGCCTTTGGTCTCCTTTTCATGCTGAAGTGCAGGGTGCCTTACGTGCTTTTGTGCCTAAGGAATCAGAGGGGGGATGTAATCTCAGGAATAACAGTACTGAATTTTTTGTGGGTGTGATTTGAGAACCTGGCAGGAAATACTTCCTTGAAGGACAAGAGCAGATGAGCAGTGAGGACAGGAAGAGCCATTCCTTTTTTTCAGTTGTCTAACACCTACAATTTCTAACCCTTTATAACCTTTGAGGTTGCCTTTCAAAACCCATAGAGACATTACGCTGATGAAACACCACTCTCTCCAGGCTGCAGATTTTCAAGTGAAACAGTAAAATGCATGTTTCAGTTGTTAAGGGCAAAGTGTACGTGCGGATGTGTAGCACATTCCTGCAGAGTTCATGCAGCTGTCTGAGGCAGTAGGATGTGAACGTGTGTTCTTGGCCTCTCTCACATGTGACAGTAGTTCAGTGTCCAGACTGAAGTGAGCCCTCAGCCCTGCAGCCCCAATGCCCTACAGGAGCTGTGACTGCCTCAACAGAAGGGCACTGTGGATGGCTGTTTCTCATTCATAAAGAGCCAGTGTGCTATTAAAGCAAATATTGAATTAGTATTTTTCTTCTTCTGGTGTCTAGACATTAATCTGATCTTCACATCCTGCTAGAGTAACACTAACCTCCCAATTTAGGAGGCAGAATCCTGGCCAGGCTGTCCAAAGAGCAGGGTTTGTGGCTGATTCCCTGCCCATAACCACTGTGAAATGTGGTGAGGGTTTGCTGGGGAGGTGTGCAGACATGGTTGTGGTTGGAGTGAATTGGCTGGAGCCTCTGCTCTTTGAAGAGCCTTTGGCCAGCTGTGCCTGCTTATTTTGTGCCTTTGTTGCCAAATGTTGTTCCACTGAGGTTGACTGGGTGATTGGCATGTCAGATTCAAACAGGAAAAAAATAGATCTTTCATCTTGACCTAAGGGGCTGTCAGAGTCCTTAATGAAAGGAAATTGCTTCTGCCTTAGTGGAGAGGAAAGTAAAAGCTTCTGGGTCTGGCATCATCTCACAGCGAGAATTCAGAAATCCTGCTTCAGCATCCCTTAATTGAGCCTTTAGAGTTTCCTCCTGAAGTGCTTACCTGGAAGAGTTAAATTAATCACCAAGTCCTTGTGCTCTAGCTGCTTTCCTGTTGTTTTTCTTGTGCTAGGAGATGATTAAGTTGCCTGGACAAGCTTGGCATCTTCAAATCTGAAACTGTCTCTTGGCATTTTTTTAATGCTTCAAAATCTTGGTTAACATTTACTATGTAGTATTAAATAGTACTATACCCTGGTGTTCTAAAAATTGATAAACTCGTTAAGAGAAATGCAGGGCAGGTGAGCTTCTGAATAATGGTTTCCCAGAAACATGAGATATAATTTTATATATAGTGGAGACTGTGTTTTTCACATGGTAAAGCAGACTGTGAATGTTTTGGTTGACATACCTGTTTAACTGGAAGTCTCTGTTAGTAATACATCTTAATGGAAGATGAAGTAAAAAATTACTTCAGATTTTAATTAAGTGGCTTTTAACTGGGCAAAGCTACACTCCAAATGTTTGCTCAAAGAATATACATCCTCCTCTCTTTCATAGTTAGGAAATTCTGGAAAGCAACAGTTAGAAATACAATGCTGAAATTTTCCTTTTATATATCTATTTGTTATTTTGTTCCTATCCATCACACTAAAACTCAATACAAGTAGCAAATCAGCTGGTTGTGACAAAGGTTATCTCTTTCGCAAAATATTGTATAAGCTTCTTCTATAGCTAAATCTGAGTGTTGAGAATTTGGTTATGAAATATTTGCCCACTATTACCAGCACTGTACTAATATCTCTGGGCTTTGGGGTTTTTTGTAAGTTGATTTTCATCTCAAGCTTGCTTTCTTTTTTAAAAGAGGTGAGCTGAATATCCAGTTAGTTTCAGTGATGTTAAGTTAATATTTCATTTCTTAGAGGTGAGATTTTTGGAAAGTTCTATTTTCAACAGATTGCATTAGTATACATTACAATTATCCTATTTGCTAATAGTTACAAAAGTGATGAATTCTATTCATGGTTTTGAGTAATTGAGGTATCAAGGCATGTGCCATTGTTATTTTCCTTCAGTAAAAGCATATAAATTTTATGTTTCCATATATCTTGTTATGACAGATCAAAGTGAGATTCTGATCCTAGAAATGCAAATAATGTCTTTCAGCCTTGCCTGAATCACAGTAGTTTCAGATCTGCCAGCTCCTACATTGCTCATCTTGTGGCACTGAGCTGATTTCCCAGAATGTAAAGCTCTGTCAGAAATACCCAAGCATGGAAGGAAGGACCTCCTTAATCCATCCTGTGTGGATGAGATCCCACAGTTCTTCCATTCATGGGATCCTCCTGGGGTGGGTCTGTGCATTGAAGGTCTGTGTAAAGCAGTGCTCACTATTCTTTTATTCATAAATTAAATTTGAGGCTTTCCAGTTACTGAGAGCACAGCAGGCAGTAGCAAGGGGCACAGCACAGACACAGCTCCCTTCCTTCCCCTTTCCCTCCTTGCATTTTGTGACGTATTCTAAAGTCCAGAAGGTCATACCTACTTTCAGACCAATCTTCCAAAGCACCAGGGAAAGTGTGGGCTAAAAATGGGAGCTTTTAAAGCTGCATATTGTACCAATACTCCTTTTATTTATGTAGCATAGGAGGTCTAGTTCTTCTAGTGCATGTGCCTGGAAACACTAGCTAGTAAATACTACAGATTTATAAATTATAGGTTTCTCAGAAGTGATTTTTGAGTTAATAAAGTCTCAGTATTCATTTTTGTGTTCTCCATAAGCACACAGACATATATTTATGCAGACAGTCAGAGCTACATGGGATATCCACCTTGCTATTTATCCTACAGAGAGATGGCCCTTCTCTGACTTCTCCTTTACCAACACAGCTCAGCACTGAGTGCTAAGCATCGATCACATAGAGCAAATAGGAATCAATTATGTTTTATGAGGTTAAATGGACCATAATGAAAAGTCTGTTGATATAGCATATATTTATTATAATTAATCTACCTAAAAATGAATGATACTGATATATAAAAATAATTGTGGCAATGTCAGTGTGACTGGAATGCTAAACTCCTTTTGAGGTCATCTTGGGCAGGGGTGGAATAGTTGTGTGGTGTATTCACAAGGTCTGATAAGGATTTTTGTATTTATGGGGTTATTCATTAGGGAACTCAGCAGGAACTGCCCAAGATTTTTGTAGCAAGGTTTCTGTGATTTCTGCAACATTTCTATCCTCAAGATGATGTGCAGAGAAAGCTCACAAGGAAATGTGCCAGATAATTTAACTGCTCTGGTAAATAAGAGTCACTCGTTCTGTAAGGGTTCAGATGCTTTGAATGCATTTTATTTTTCATCCAACATCTTCAAGTAACTTCATGGTTACAAGTTTCTTAGGTAGCAGTAGCTTAATTTTAAAATCTGCTCTGCTATTCTCCCTTTCCCTCTTTTCAGTAGGATTTATAGGTGATAGGAGCCTCTGGAAGGAAGACACATTTGCCAAATTCCAGGTTCCTCCTGACCTGGGAGTCACACTAATGGCACCAGGAACCGTGCACTTAGCAGAACAGCAAACTAATTTGATTTTGTGTGCTGTAAAAATGCAAACCAAGCATAATGATAATAACGCAAAGTGTAACAGAAATATTGTATTACACTAACCCTTTGACCCAGGGGCATTTAACTCTCCAATATTTATGTATTAATGTTCTTCGAGAGGTTTCCTTCAGTATTGGAAAGAGATATGTTCAGGGGATGAATCTGGGGATGTTTTCATCTTACTGCAGAATTTCATGCTGCTTCTGACTACCTACCAGCTATTTATTGGTGCTACCAAGATTTATTGGTGCTATTGTACAACTAACAAAATAAATGATTAATTTTGGTTTTTTGTTTGTTTGAGTTTTTTAAAATTATAGCAAATTGATACTTTTTAGATGTCTTTTTCTTGCCTCCATTTTTTAATTAAAATGTAATTCTCAGTTCACATTTAGGAGTCTGTCATCTTTTAGCATTGGTTTTTCTTTATTAAACTGCAACCACAAACGTCACATAAGAACAAAACAATTGCCCTGTAATTTCAGATTATGGATGTTTGTCATTATGATTGACTTGAATATACAATATTTGAATATATATGAGATATGAAGACGCTTGGATGTTTGTATTTTCTTTTAAAATACTGCATAAAGCAGTAAAGACAATTTTCATTGTTTTGTTCATATCCTTAACATTAAATCAAGAGTAGAAGTTTTAACGACAAATAAACATTCTTTTTTTCTACTTAACAAATCATTCCAGATCTGTGAAGTTCTGAATCATTACAGAAGCTGGTAGAACATACAATCAGAATGACTTCTGCAAGGCAGAACATAGCAGAGTTCTTAAACACGTGGGAGTCACACGTTGATCTGATTTTTCTTAGAGTTATGTTTAGCTGAGCTCTCAGTCATTTTATCACTTATTCAGTAAACATTGTTTATTAGCATTGGTTTTTCAGTTACTCTGTCTCTGTTTGCTGTTACAGTTTCTCTTGGTGTTAAATTTTTCTTAGTATGTGCACAGTCATCTTCATAAAAGATACCCTTAGCATGTTTGATCCCCACCAATCTGTAACAGAAGGGCTTCTTCAGAACTCAGGGCAGGAGTGCACAAGGAAATGTCCAGGTGAAGTCATCTCTGTGGCTTCATTTGCTGCCCTCTCAGTAACCATGGGATGGGTTTGGGAAGCAGTTAAAGAGAAACCTCTTTGCTTCTCACTTGGCCTCTGAAAAGATTGTAAGACTGGCAGCTGGTGTTTTCATCACTGACTGACTTTTTTGGTGTTTTCATAGAATCAAATCATCCAGTGGCCTGGACAGGAAGGGACCTTAAAGCTCATCTCGTTCCAACCCCCTGCCATGGGCAGGGACACCTTCTGCTTAGACCAGGTTGCTCCAAGCCCTGTCCAACCAGGCCTTGGGCACTTCCAGGGATGGAATAGCCACAGCTTCTTCATTTTGTGTGTCCCTGCCCAAGATCTGCTTTGGGTGAACTGCTGTCTGACCTGCTGCAAGCCCTTGGTTCTGCCATAGCTAATTCAGGCACATATTGTAGAGTAATTCCCCACTTGAAGCACTGCTCCTGCTTTGCTGGATGCTTTTGCTGTTACCTGGGGAATTCACTTTCTTTTGGGAGACTTAATAATTGAGTAAACAAATACCTTCCCCTTGTAGCATAGAGGGAAGAGGAGTGTGTGGAAGGGCACAGGGCAGTTTCTACCCAAGAGCTTTGTGTTATTACCTGCTGAATGTAGTTTTGGAATGGAATATGTTGCATGCCAAAAATCGACTGTCCTCTAATGGTCTGATAATAAGCAGAGTCCTAGCAGTAGCTTATTCATATAGTGTAACAAGTTAATCTTGTTAGTGTGAATTTTATCTACCCTCATAATCACTGAATTTGATAATTTCCTCTTGGATGCTCTTCTTCATCCTGTTCTGTGCATGGTCTGCAATCCCCTCCCCTGTGCTTAGGCTGAAGCTAGAAGATTCTCAACAGCTGTAGCCCCTTTCTGCACAATTCAGAGCTGCAAAATTCTGCAGGAGGAGTTCAGGATTCCTGAAATGGGCTGTATGCCCTGTCACCTTCTAATGACGTGCAAGATAAGAAATTTTTTTTTTTTGCAGCACAGAGGTGTCTAGACCTTATGGCCAAATTCAAGGTGGTGCCTTGTGCCTGTCCTAGGATCCTGTGTGCAGAGAGCAGCTCCAGAGCCTGACACAGGGCTGGGAGCTTGGTGCCTTCCCCTCTGCTCAGGCTGTAGCCACCTTCAAACTCCATTCTTGGATTTTTTTTTTAAAGTTTAAGTAAAGAGAAGCAATGAAATGTTACTGAAAGTGTTAGCTTTTTTGCATTACCACAGTGGAAAATAGCTACCAAGAAGATCAGACCAGGCAGCCAGGCCATGATTCTTAATTGCAATGCTTGGCTTTTCATCTTCATTTTAAAAAGGTGGATTGATCCATTAGAATGTACATTTTAATTTTACCAAGAGTGCTAGTTGCAATTAAAGAGCCACTGAAGGTCAGTGGTAAAAGGCTTGGGAGGTTGGGAGCCGATGCCAGAGAAAGGTGGGATTACAGCTTCCTGCAGTAAAGCTGTGGCCATTTAAAATGAGAGTAAATAAAAATGTATCCTTGGCGGCCCTCTTTCAAGCTGGGATGTTCGATTCCTCCCCGGGGAACTCATTATCTCTTGAGTGTGCTCATCTTTACATGGGCTGCTTTTTGACACTGGGGATGGATCTGGGGCTGTTGCCTCACGGTGCTCAGCCGGCGTTTGAAGGGCTGCACGGATGGTACACAGCTTTGGCAGCATCTTTTCCTACTCCTGCTAATCTTACAGGAACCTGTGGCTGTGACAGTCTTCAGATAGCAGTGAAGAGTGAGCTCCCAGCTGGGAGCTGTAATAACTGTTGTCAGGAGCATCCCAGCAGAGGGAAGAGAGATGGATTCTGTTTGTTTGTATCTTTATTTCTGTGGGGAGGGGAAAGCAGTGAAAGCCTTCTTTTTAATATCATCATTTCCTCCTTTAATTTTCCCTCAGCATTTAAAACAAGCAAACAGAAATAAGTAAAAATGGCTGGCTGTCCTCAGGGGTGTTGTGTTAATGCCCCTCATTGGGCTACTGCAGCTGCAGAGGAGCTCTGTTTGGGAAGATAATTAGTATTTTCAGTTGTGGTTACATCTACAGCAGTGAGGACCTATAATCTCTGTGCTGTCCCATGCAGCTTCCTCCTTGGAGAAGAGGCTTTTGTGTGATAAACAGCAATAATATCAATCTGTAGATAATCTAGCCCCCTTTGCACTGCTCCCCCTGAGGAATAAAAAAAGCAGCAGTAGCTACATGTCATCTGCATTTCTTTTAAAAGACAAAACAATGATCCTGAACAAATACAGCAGAAAAGAAGAGGCTGCCTCCCCGTATTTTTCTGTTGCCCTCAGCATTTCCAAAGAGCAAGAGAATTTCTTGATGATTGGTTTGAGAACCTGGAGAATTGTGTTGAAATCCTGATTAATGCACAAGTTTTTCAAGCCTCTCTAGTGCTTTCAGTGTGAAAGGAAATGGCATTTGCAAGAGAAAGAATCATTGTTTAAATAGCAATGTCAAATTTCTTACTTATCTTATTTTCACTGCCTTCATGATTCAGGCGAATGCTTGAAGCTTGCAGTCCTCGATTTGCAGTGTGCTCTGAGCTTTATGTGAAAAATGAGCAGCTGAGGCATTCTTTCCTTTTTATATTTTGGTGAAGGAAGAAGTGGTCTTAATTCTGTAATTCTATGATTGTTCTTAGGTGAAAGGAAATTAATTTTCAGCAAGAAAACTGAACCTACCGGGAACCCATTAGAAAGTGCATGGGATGACACTATCACTATTTTAATTTAGCATTCTATACCCTAACATCTGCATCTAAGGGAACAATAGAGGAAATCTTATGCAATGACATTAAACTGCAGCCAAATCTGTTTGCATTTACTGCCCCTAGCTGAATAGCAAAAAATAATTGCAGCCAATTCCTGAATTAATGTTCCTGTACCTCTCTGGATTAGAAAATATGTGGGAAAATAAAATACAGTAAACTGCTCATCTACTGGAGTTAATTCTAATAAATCCAAAAGCCAAATAGCAAAGTCAAGTTAGGGCAGAAGTTTTTAATAAATATTTCTGTTCAGTAAATCAGATGATGTATTCATAGGAGATGTTGGTGATTTAACTACGTACCATCACACTGACAAGTAGGCATGATATTGGACAGAAGGTATTAAAATCCATCATTTTTATATCAGTGGGGGCAGATAACTTGGATGCAAAGCATTCGTGCAGAGCTGAGGAGTTGATTCCACTAAGGATGAATGCTGCTAAACTGTTTGGAAGGTGATGCAGACCCACCTGAGAGCCAAGATGTAAGGCACTTCTCTTCTGTGCTGAGGCTCTGTGGGATTGGATGTCCAATGTTTCAGGGTCAGAGTTTGGTGATCAGAATTAAGGTGTAAAATTTCTTACCTTGTAAGTGTGTTGTGGTTTGGCACTGGCCAAATGCCAGTTACCCATGACAGCCACTCACTCACCTTCCCCTGCCACAGCTGGACAGAGGAGAGAAAAATGTAATGAAGGCTTCATGAGTTGAGATGAGGCCCAGGAGAAAACAACTCCACGGGCAAAACAGGCTCAACTTAGAGGTACAAAACTAACAGAGTCAGAGGAGGATAATGAGAAGTAAAATAAGCCCTTAAAACACCTTTTCTTCCCCTAGCGCCTCCCTCCTACCAACAGCACAGGGAGGCAAGGGCGGGGGGTTTTGGTCAGTTCATCACCTGAGGTTTTCTTCTGCTGCTCTGGGAGAGGAATCCTTCCCCTGTGAGACCGTGGGGTCCCTCCCACAGCAGACAGTTCTCCATGAATTTCTCCAGCATGGGTCCAATCTCAGGAGCAGCAGCCCTGCCACACCTGCTGCAACCCGAGTCCCTCCCATGGGCAGACATTCCTCCCAAAACTGCTGTGATGTGGGTCACTCTTCCACGGGGTGCAGTCCTGCAAGGACAGGCTGCTCCAGCCTGGGAGCAGGGCCCTCTCTCTCCTCTGGGTCTCCCACTGGATCACAGCCTCCTCCAGGCATCCACCTGCTNTCACCACAGCCTGCAGAGGAATCTCGGCTCCAGTGCCTGGAGCTCCTCCCCCTCCTTCTCCACTGACCTTGGTGTCTCCATGTTGTTTCCCTCACATTTTCTCATCTCCTTCTCTTCTCTGGCTCAAAAAACTATGTCCCACTTTGTTTTGATTTTCTTCTTAAATATGTTATCACTGAGGCATTACCAGCCTCTCTAATTGACCCAGTTTTGGCCAGCAGCATGTCCATCTTCAGAGCCATCAGGGATTGGCTCTGCTGGACATGGTGGAAGCTTCCAGCAGCTTCTCACAGAAGCCACCTGTGTGGCCCCCTACTATGAAAAACCAGGCTGTGCAAAAACAACACAAAGTGTCACAACACAGGCATTGGTGTTTGATTCTGGACTTTAATTACAAATAACAACAAGTCCTATAAAATTCTCTTGTCCCAAGGTAATTCTGGGTAGCCTCTTGTGATGACTGTAGGAGAATAATAATGTTATATTAAAAGTTATGAACATGAGTCATGGATTACTTCTTTTTTCTTTCTTTCCACTTTGTGAATTGTTGGTGTAATCTGAAAAATTCAGAAGAGAACCCTATGCTTTACTTTCTCTTCCTTGCTAATACAATGATATAATTTTAATATATTTTACAGTGAAATGTATGTAGAAAACCACTTTATACATAATTACTAAAAATAATTGTCTTTTGAACTGTGCTGTGTACAGGGCTAAGTGTTAACACAGGAGTCCTTCATTTGCATTCGTAATTCATGCTGCTGTAATTGCACCAGAATAAAATCTAAAGCTTTAAACGTCTGTCTCTTCCTGTCCCTTAAATCTTTGTGAATAGATGTGACATTCTTACCCTGATGACAAAAGTACAGACTCAAGTTGGTTAAATATTTTAAAGCTTGTGGTTAGATCAATATTTCACAGCGCTGTGCAGTGTACGTAGGATGTCATCCGCACTTAGTCTCTTTGAAAGGCAGCAATTAGAGTGATACGGACTTTAAAGGTGTGTTCAGAAAAATCATCATCTAATCAGGTGTGCTGGCTGGCAGTGGTTGCTTCCAGGTCAGAGTATTAGTTAATGCTCAGTGGGCTCACTGCAGCTGTTGAAACAATGTGAATTTGGTTGGTGGAGACATGCCAGGCAAGACTTGTGTCTCCTTATTATGCTTCAGGAACTGTAGCTTTCAAGAAGCCTTCTGCCCTGCAGTGGCTCAGATCATTGCATTGCTATGTCATGCTGAATAATTCGCAGCATTTAGCACTTAAATTGGCTCATTGCAGACAATCCAATTAGAATAAAGTCTATTATCATTTTGGAACCTTGGGATGAAATAGTGTTTAAGCGAGGAGCCGCCTGCGCTTCCTGTAGTTCCTGAGCCTCACAGGCCTGTGTGCTGTGCTGGGCTGGTGCCTGGCTCTGGTGGAGGGATGCTCCTGCTCAGCCCTTGCTTGCAAGTTGTGCTTTCATCTGAAGATGTACCGGATACCTGCAGTCTCAAAAAGGACTTGAGGTGCTTCATCTCTTTGTCTGTTCATATGTAAAACTTTCTAAGCGTTTTTCTTCTTGTCAAGGCAGGCAAATTAAAATGCTGATGCTGTGATACGAAATTTGGTGTGGCTGCTGGCCTGGGTTAAGTTTCCCATCCCAGGTTCAGGAAGCCAGATATTCTGCTGTGAATTTTGCTGTTGACCTTTTGCTCAGACTCTGGAAGTCAGCAGAGGCCAAGTGTGAAAGAGATGCAGTAAGGTGTGTATGGAAATTCACAAAAGCACCCAAAATTATTTGGGCATTTAAATCCCATGGACTAGCTGGAAACAGCACCTCAGCTACAGAGGTGCACTTGATGTCTCAACTGGATAGGTTTGTACTTTTGGGTTGTCTGCTGGGCCTTTAGTGTCTCTCTGCTTTAGGACATGGGGTTTTGCTTGTATTTATTGGTGACAAATTGGGTACAAATGGTTTTTCCCCTTCCTCCCCAACTTGTACCCAGTCACATGCTTTCCTCCTGTGCCAGTTTTGAACTATGCAATGAGCTGATCTGGGAGCTGTCCCAGGTTAAAAATAAATCTTTTTTTTATTAAACTTCAGCAGAAGCTGACGTAGCTAACACATTCAGATGTTTTTGCTTGTATTCAGTATAAAAACTGTAATAAGGTAGATGGAAAACCAAGTATGAGCAAGTGTCTATGCTGCAGTGTTGTGTATAAGCTAAAAGACTGACAAGAGAATAATACATGGATATTACATTTTAATACTAATATTGGCTCCTAATGCTTAGATAAGTCTCTCAGCACTCAGGATGCTTTAGCAAGGGGAGATAAGGGCCAAATCCATTAGCTCTGGTGAGATTTGGATCTGCTTACCTTTGGATTTCATGAAATCGGGTGCTTACATCCCGAGCAGCCGCTGTGCTGGGTTGAATACAGCTGTGCAGGGCCACGAGCACATGGAGGAGCAGGGAAGGGAGATCAGCACTGAGAACATTTTTCAAGCTGGGAGATCAGATGTGTGTTCTGTGTATCGTTCATCTTGTTGAAAGGTTTTTATTTATATACCTTAGATCTGACTGTGTATGTAAACATGCATGCATATAACATTTTCTCAGCCCTGGAAGATGCAGACGGGGATAGATTTTTGTGGTGCTTTGTATTTAAGTCTTTGCCTTATTCCTCAGTGACATTAATTTGTCCACAGAATAACAGTAAGCACATTAATCTTCTATCCAGGAAGGTATTTCATCCACAGTGTTTGGCATGCAGTAGCTGCATATTACCAAAACCACTTTGATAATAAAATTCTTCTATTAAAAAGAAAAAAAAAAGCGAAGTGTAAGTATTTATGTGAGATACTTATATATTAAGTGACATATTGAAAAGGAGTGTTTTAAAATACTAATTAAAAAGACGCCAACTCAACATATCAGAGTACCCCTGAATCTTGTAATTTAAGCAGCTCAAGATTTGTGGCCAGAAATGGCTGGTTGATATGGACAAACTAATTTTGCTGCAGAAGTTGGACTTCTTTTCTTGCCCAGTCCCATGGTATATGTGGTACCTGAGATGAAATGTGTTAACTTTTAAACCTTAAATGCCCAAGCGTAGCTGAAGCATGCCTCCTATCCTCTGTTGGTCCATCAGTTGCAAAGGAGTGTTCCATTACATGCAAAAGCTTTTTTGTTCAGCAGGAAGATTTTAAAATATAATTACCTGAGAGTCACAGTTTTGTGGTGCACCTGAGACTGTGTTACCCCAAAAAGCACAGTTCTGTCCTTGGTCATCACCACGTGCTGCTGCCTCTCCTGGGTCTCTGCTCATCTGACCCATTTGTAGGCTCTTTAGGAAGAATTCATCCCAGGAGTAGCTTCAGGCCCCTGTGGGATCAGCCCAGCAGCCACAGCAATTGAGGGGTGGTGGGTGCATAAGGGACAAAGGTCCTGGCCTTTGAGCAGCAGTCCCTGCTTAGGATGGCTCCACCACAGGGCTGTGTCTCACCCTCAGGCATTACTGCCCCATTTCTGGGTATCTTGTAGTGGCTGATGTTTCACCACTGTGCTGGGAACCCTGTGGAATTGAAAGTTAGTGCTCTCAGTGTGAATATTTGCTTTGTGTTTCAGTCAGAATAATGCTCTGAGAGGAGCAGGCAGGACCAAGGAGCAGCATTTCTGTAGCACAGCCTTTCCTGCTCTGTAGCGCAGCTCCGGGAGAGGTGGTGAAAGCTTTGTTGCATTGGATGAACAATAGTTTCAAATTAAATTTAGCACCTGCTGCTCTCTTCCCAGCTCACCAGTGTTGGCCAAGCAGGGTGTGGTTGGTCAGTACTGGTTCCATCCTGTCTGCACTGGGGATGCAGGAGGCTTCTGCTGCGGTGGTGCTTTGTGGTTGCTTTTAATTACACTATTGGTGAGAAGGGAAAACACTGCATTTCTTCTGGGTGTACATTGCTGTAAAATGCAGGAAAGAAGTGAAGTTTGGGTTGATTAAAAAGCCTCTTTGTTTACTCAGTGGTGATTAGCTTCAGAGCAGTGGTTGGGTTTTGTTTTTAATTTGAACGTGTAGAGTCTCTCATAGAATAGCCAATTAAAGAAAACATACAAAATGAACACTTATTTTTAACTGTCCTAAAAATAGAGATTTAGATTGGAAGTGTTGTCTCAACTTTAACTAAACAGTAGTGTAAGCCATAATAATGTGGCAGTAGTTGAAGTTGACACAGCAGGTAGTGAATCTTCAATTGGATATGAACTTTATTATCCAATGTATGGCTTCAGCTTGAGTCTGTCTCTTGTTGTCACAAGAGTAGCATTTGCATAATTAAATAAATGATCTTAAAACTGTCTGCCCCATGTGGCTGTGAAATACAGCGCTTCTTTCTGTCAGTGCTCAGGCTCATACTCATGGATTATTGGAAAATGCATCACAGAAAATTAACATCAAACGTTTGGTCTTTTATGAAAGGACGTCCTGAACCAACAGCCTCGGTTTTGTTTCTCATCTCAGTTAATTGATCTTAGAGCAACTCTTCATTAAAGAGAAGAATTGAAAGGGGTATTTTGAGGGCCTTTATGCAGTGGCTAAAATTTAAAAAAACATGTCATGGTAGGGAAGACTGAAGGCATTAGGTAGTTTTGTAAGGTGGAGAGGTTGATAAGCTTGTGTTCCATTTTTTTATTTACTTACAGCTTTTCGTGAGGCAGACTAAGACTCATTGCATTAACATCAAAAGGCATTTCAAGGGTGTAGCTTCCTCTGTCTTCCTGTGTGGGCTTTCTTTTATTATTTATTTTTACCCTGTTGTTGCTAGGGACTACATTTTCCTTTTTTAATTGAAAATTTCAGTGCAGCCCATGCACTGCTGTGTTCCCATTGCCATGCCCCTGGAGAACTGGCGTAGCTGTGCTCCAGAAGTGTTGGGGCTTTGGGTCAGGATACAAACCTGTCACTTTAGTCCTGCAAGTCACCAGTTTGGTCCCTTGTTTTGTCCAAAGCAGTGTGAGAACAAGAACAGTATGATCATGCCATTTTTAAAATCTGGTTTCTTTTTGTTGCAGTGGGGGCTGTGATCAGTTGTAATAAGGTGTAACCTCAGGGCTGGCACTGTCAGGTCAGCGTGTCCTCCTCACCTGGGAGGTCCTTGGGTCTGTCTCCTACAGCTGGTGGAGGTTTAATTGCTAATGAGCCTGGCAGAACACAGGCATGGGGACTCAGAGCAGGTGTGTGACCCAGCACACCTTTGGAATATAGTGGAAGATGTTCCCACTTTGGAATGCTTCTAAGGTTGGGAAGGACTCTAGGATTGGATCTGGTTCCTCACTATGAGGTACACAGTGTACAAACAAACCACAAATGATTTTTCCTATGGGCTGGAGAAGCCACCCAGGGCATGGGCACAGCAAAGGAACTGACTGGTGCAGGAATGTCAGTGGCACTGATATTCTCCTTCTGCCTCATCCAGCACCCACTGAATCCCATGGAAGGCGTTCAGCAGGACGTGTAGCAGGGGCTTGTGACACTTGAGAATTGTCACACAGGCATTGGCACTTCTCAGGGAGGAAAACAAAAGAGAAAGAAACATTGCTAAAATGCCATATATATGTTTCCAGGCTTTGTGTTTCTGTAAAGGTGTCAACAGCACCATGGTATTTTCCAGACATAATAGAATGTCATAGTTATACCAAAAACCTGTGATTGATTGCCACTATAATGAAAGCCAGTGTACATCCATGTACGCATTTAAAACTATTTTTGCCTTTATGCTTTTCTTGTTTAACCTGACATTTCCGATCACTTTATCTAGGTGCCTAAATCTGTCAGATGTTTATAGTGCATAAAGAGATTCCCCTACCCTTTCTCTTAATAGCACTAATTCTGTGTGAGCCTACAATTTCTTGAAGGTTTTTCTCCATTGTAAGACAATGCTCTGTTTAAAAAGGAAAAAAAATGAAATACTGCTGTGTGGCTTGTGAAAGGAGGACAACTGATTTATAACAGCAGTCCATTCCTTTTTTTAAATCCATTCATTGAATTTGGCTTGTTCATCCTAAATTTATTTCCCAAGACATAGAGCAAACATTTAGTTGAAAAGTGAGTAGCTTATTCCATTTCCATATGTTTTTAATTGTCCAGTTCCTGTGAGAAAAGGCCATTAACTGAACTAAATTACAGTTTGGATGTGAATTTTTCAGCATGGATCTCTGCCCAAAAGGTGATAAATTAGATGCTAAGCTGTCTTTGATAGTGACCTGAGAGATTAACACAAAACTGTTTTGAAAACAGAAGGAAAGATTTGTTAGCCAGTCAGTGACTGTCAGGTTCAGGCATCATAAATTCCTGCAGTACTTGCTTTTTTTGAAATGAATGACGATAAATAGGAAAATTTTAAGCAAACTTAACCCTTTGGCATCCCCATAAATTTTGGAATTAAACTTGAGCAGCAGTAATGTAGAAATTGTCAGCAAACAAAAGCCCTGCAGTGAACTACTGCTTGCTTTTGGGATTTTTGGTACCTTTGACTGGTGCTGGAGCACGTAAAGGGCTGGTGGGAACCTCTAAAGAACACAAGATCTGTAATACTGGGGGGACTTCAAGTTACAAATAAAGCAACAACAGAGCACAACTGAACAATTAAATCTCAGGGCCTCTGTGGCTTTAGGTCTTGTGTTTTGATTTTATGCAACAACACAAGTAATTGAGAGGTGTGTTTTTCCTCCACCACTTTTAACAGCCCTCAAGTTAAATGAAAAGTGTTTAGAGTGTTTTGTGCAGCTGTGTTTGGTACATTAAATGCACAGACATGCTGGCTGTATTGACCTGAAAAAGGAGAAGATATGCATTCCTGTAATTTTAGCTGCTTTGTGGTCATTAGGAAAATGTCATCGTTTTCATGCTTACAGCTGCTGTTTGGAGATGACCTTTGGTGAATGCTCCCAGTCCCCCTCAGCCCATTAATTTGTATTGCTGGGTAAGGCAGGGCTTTACTGCAACCTGGCCCAGGCACAGTTCATCTTCCTGGTGTTGGTGGAGACTCTGCATGTGGTCACTGTAGGTGTTTTAATTCCTACTTCTCTTAACCAACTGTGCTTTAAGAGATGCTTGCTTAAAGAGTATCTGTAGGTGGATCTTGCTTCCAGGATGTAACTGAGAAGAAACTCAGTTCTGAAAGACACTTGTTCTCCTCTGTTAAACATTTTCCTTGTTAAAATGTCTCCTCCCTCAAGGGATTTAAAGAGAGCCTGGGCATGACATTGGAGTGGATAATCTTTGCAGCTGCCTTTTTCAGCAAACCTCTGGGGAGAAGGGGGTGAAGCAAATGTCTGGGAAGCCAGAAAACAGGATATTTCTTCAGACAAGTTGAGAAATAATCAGGGGCTATGGGAGGTTTCTCGGGATGAGAATGAAAAGGAACAGATGGATTCTGGAGATTACCCAGCGGGATTTAGTGGCCACGTCAACATGTAGGGTAGGGGGAGGATATTTAGTTTTAAGAAGTTTTCTGATTGCTTTTATTTTAAGGCAGCCCTAAAACTAGTGACATGGCTGATGCTGTGTGATACTTGGTGCCAATTGCTGACAAGGTTTTGACTTGGTCTCAAAAAAATGTGGAAATACAAAAAGAGGTGAGCTGCCAGTAAGGAAACGGTTCCTCTTTAAAAAAACACTGGACTTGCTGGGACAGCTGGGAGCTCACCTTTGTGTCTTTTGTTTCCACTGGGAGATGGTTGGCATTCAAGGCTTGCACCTTTCTTTCAAGTCCTTTTTTTCAGGGCTCACATTGTTAAAATCCCTGGGTTTGTACTTCAGTGTCTTGGTCAGGTGTGAGAGCAGCAGGTCTGGAGCAGCATCCCTCTCAACAGGCAGGTTAATTCAAGTCAGTGCCACCTTAGCTGCTAAAATGAAGGAAAGAGCTCACACTTCTCTGGTACTTGACCAGGACAGTTAAAATACTTCTCTTTGTGAGGCACTTTTTGTGATGACATGTTCTTTGATTCTTAAAAGAAATAGTTAAATTTGCTTCTGCAACAGAAAGATAATAAAAAGCACCAACTAGCTGGATTATTTCTGGTCTCCCAAGAAGAATTGAAAATGCTGTATTTTAAGACAGGGCTTTTTTTAATAAATTTAAGCTGTAATATGGAGAGGTAGCTATCAAACATTAAACAGCACTATTTCTGGGCTGTCAGCAAAGACATGAAGAACATGGGGGCACACATTTATCCTCTCCTCTCTTCCTGATGACCCTATTCAATACAGTTATGGGATTCCTACATTTTTTTCTACTTATTTTTAGACATGGTTATTCTTTGTTTCTTGTTGCTTGGCAAAGCCACTTGAATGAGGCAAATCTCTGCAGAAAAATGATTGTAATTACATGGAAGCAAGTGCCTACAGGGTGATGCTAAAGAAATGACTTGAAATGCTTGCAAAATAGTTTGAATTGATTGGCTGGATTGGTAAGTTACTCTAAAAGGATAATGAAGAGCAAATGTAAATAAAATAGGAAACACTTTTCTCCAAGGGCAGGTAGCACTGATGTCCATTCTGCTCGAAATGGACTGTAAAAGGCTTGTAGCTTTTTGTATAAATCATGCTCCCTTCAGCTCTGTGAAAGCTTTCAGTGGAGCTTTTGAATCTTAAACAGGCAGAGCAGTCATATCAGATGTAGCCTTTTTTCTTTCCTTCTCCTTCCATGGGGCACAGAACAGTAACCAGCTGTGGCAGCAGAGGCTGAGCAGAGAGCTGTAATCCCCACTGCCCCTGTCACCACTGCTGATCCATTTTATTATGTAGCTCATTCTTGTACTTTTCACAGTTCTAATGACCCATCTTCTGTGTTGCTGAATGTCATGCTGAATGCAAGAGCTGCCTTTTGGGTTTTCTGTACTTATTTCCATATAGAACGTCATACAATAAATGCAACCCATTGTGAATTACAGCTCCCTACAAAACAACAGCTGAATTTAGTGCTGAATGTTTATCAGGTTGGCTTTTGTAGCAGTATTGGCCAAAATTTTGTGTAGGAACAATGAAATATTTAGATTTGAGACTTAAATCCTGCCTCGGTATTAGACACTTTTACCTTGCAAGTCTGCATTTGTTGCTTGATTTTTTCTAAAAAAAAAATATATATTGAACTGATAGCATTTTCTGTTTAATAATTGATTTGAAAAAATTTGGTCATGTGGCTGACAACTGTGTGTGGAATTGACTTTTGTGGCACTAGTGGCTTTGAATGAGTGAGTGTTCCCCCTCCGAGCCTGCTTGTATATTTATTAGCAGTTCCTAAACCCATTGCAATTACTGATTAAACACGTTTTTCATCTTTACAAACTGCTGGTGCTCCTAAGAAGCTTTCAGGCAGTGTAATGAAAGAAAAAGGAATCCTTTATTGCAGTTTGAGGAAGAGCAGATTCTTTGCAGCAAGTACTTAATGAGGACACCAGCATTTTGTCCTGCTCACTATCCCATGTTAGTTTCCTGTTTAAATCAAGATTAATTTTGATGCAATGTCTATTACAGTGTTCTGTTTCCTTCTCTGGACAGTTAAGTTTATATGAACTACTTATCCATGTCCTTGCAGTTACTGTTAGGCTCTTATGGTTTAGATGGGGCTTGATTTTTATGGCGGATTTGGAAACAGCTGTGAATTTCACTGAGAGTGTCGTCATCATTCTTATTTTGCAAATATTGAGGAGAAGACATGAGCACCACTGTAGTGCATGGATTGTGGAATCCTTGATTTGGAGCTGCCATGTTTGGAGCAAACCTGAGTTCAGTTTTGTGTTGTGTTTTTCTTTTGCTTTTGTAATTGATACATAATTTTGACCTGAAGGGTTGAAATGCCTGGCTTCAAAATGTTAAAATCAATTGATTCTACTTGAGCAGAAAGAGAGAGAGAAGCTTTATTCCTCTCCAGCCTCCCCTTGACTTCTCCCAGTGAAGCCATCTGCCAAATTAATCTCAGATGGTGAACCCTTATCCCCCAGACGTGATGTCTGGGCAGACGTGCAGGAGCCAGCTGTTTGCAGCTGTCCTGGCAGTAGGGTGGGGACCAGCCCTGCTTTCCCTTCATCTCTAGGGACGAGTCATGATGCTGATATTGGTATGTGGTGGTCTTTGTAGTTTGGGGCCTGGCTAATGAGACTGTTTTGGGGTCCAAGAGCTGCCAGGATGGAGGAGATGTAAGTGAGGCCTCCTTGTTGTATGTTAGGAGAGGGGTCTGTTCACTGAGGCAGCCTGAGCTTGGAATTACTTTCCCCTGCTGCCTTGTCTGCTGGCATTTGGGAGACCATGGAAGGCTCATCTATCACCAGTGCAATCACTGGGCTGATTGCAGAGATTGTGATAATCTAGGGTGGGAAGTCTATTTTCTCTTGCATTGCTCAATAAACCCTATGTATTCTTGTACACTGGCCTGCAGACCACATGAGATAATGCATTTACAAGTCCCCAAATAGATGGCTTGCCTTAAACTTCACGAGCACTTTTTATATACATGGAGAATGTAGCTGTGGATCTCCTTCAATGTAGTCAGTTTCTGCTGCTCTTTCTGAAAAACCCACGATTCACTTCTCACGTCTGCTCTTGGATGGTACAGTCAGGAGTAATGTAGCCCAAAAATACACTGACTCATAGTGTGCCTCAGTCCTGCTTTCCTACCTCTCCCTTGGATTCCCAGAGTTGTGTGGGCTGACTTGCTGATCCCTGTATGGGTGGATCCCTGTGGTCACATCTGCTGGCATTGCCCCTCTTGGGATCCAGTCAGACAGCAGGGCTGGAGGGAAGGTGCACAGGTTTCCCACATCTTGTCTTACTGGGGAAACCTTGGTGGTGTTGAATTCCTGCCTCTGTAGAAACAAAGGTGGCAGTGGAGGTGATGGTGTTGTGTAGGAGGGGACAGAACAGGTTCACTACAGTCCACGGGGACAGAGCATGCCAGGGAGAAGGGATGAGTTACCACGATATATTTGTATACCAAGGAACTGTCTTAACATCTCGTCTCTGCCATGTTGTGTGACTTTATTTCAGAAGCCTCTCCTTTTTCTAGTTGCTTTCTAAATGCATAAAACAGGAATGTTTGCAAACCAAGCGCTTGCAGTTTGTGCAGATCCATCTCACACATTAAGCATTCGCCAGGACCGCTGACACATGGCTCTCCAAGCAGCCAGCTGGCCACTGCCATATATAAAAGTTTTGGCAAAATTGTAGAAACAGATTTCGCTTGGGAGAGAAAGATGTACTGGATTGAATACGTCTGATGAACAAGGTGGAGTCACCAACACAAACCCTGGCACTCCTGTCCCCTCCTTCCCTGTATCTTGAGCCTTTTTGGGAGGTGCTATAATTGTTTTAGTAACTTCTCCAAGCATACGAATATTTACACGTACAAGCTTGGGGGGTGTTTGCTTTCCAGTACTAAGGCTATGAGGTTTTCTGAAGATCTAAGGTATAATACTACATAACAGTGCACCTTTTGGTCTTGTAGGACTTTGAAAGTAAGTCAGAAATGATCTTCAATGAGGAAAAAAGACCCCTAGCTATCCAAGTGACTGCTGGTGTGAATTTGTGGGACTATTTTATGTGAGCCCCTGAACCTATGAAAAGCCATCCTGGCACATTGGACTGTGCTTTTCTTCTGCCACTGGTGGAGGCAGCAGTTGTTCATACCAGTGTGTGCTGCTGTTGTGGGTATGAGCAGTTATTGTTTGGAAAAGTGTAGGCTAAAAATAGACATCACTTGTTTCCAGATGGGGATTTCTTTTTCTTTTCCTACCAACATGTGCAAGCACCAGCTGTATTGTTTTCAGGTAACCTTTTTTCTTTGGAACTCAGAGAATTCATCTCAGAAGCTTCTTGGGTAGAATTCCTCATGACATTTGTGTTGTGAAAAAGGGCCTTATTGCCCATCCTCAAAATCACATGACAGTATTGTGCTGCCTCTGTGAGACTGAAAAATATAAGCACTAATAGGAGTGAGACAGTCATCACTGAAGAATAAGCAGGAAGATTGGAATGCTGAGATGAAAATGCAGCTCCCAAAGGAATGACAAAACCTCCTTGGCTCCTTGTCTGGGGCAGATGTGTTTTGGGGGTATAGCAGGGAGGTAAAAGCAGGACTTGGGGGTGTGGTGCTTTACCCTGTGTAACTCAAAAGAACAGAGAAGAATCCCCCTAAGGTCACAGATTGATTCCTCCTGAACTTCAGCATCTCCCCCTTCTTGATGGTGCCTCTTTCCCCACCAAAACAGACTCTGTCCCCTCAGACCTCTATTCTGGAATTACCCATTATCTTCTGCATTCCTGTGTTGCAGTTCCAGGTGTTCCTTCCCAGCTTTAAAAGGCTCCCCTTCTGCCACAGGCTTCTGGCTCTGTTCCCAGTTGTCTGCCAGCTGTGCAGTCTGCCCTTGCTGGTCCTGCACCCCAGACATTTTCTTTCTTTTTCCTTTAAAGAGAAAGACATCATTGCTGCCCTAACAGCAGTGCTGCTCCTGCAGCTTCTCCCTATGTGGGAAATCTTAAATAGGAGTCTTCAGCCAGGCTGGAGACCTTGGCTGACTGCTGACAGGGAGCTTTAGTGAGGCTCTGCTGGCTTGGCTGTGATGGCAGAGTGCCACTTGAAATACCTGGGCTCCAAATGTTAAGGAAATTTTTTCAGTTTCAATTAATCTGCAAAAATACCTTAGGAGCTTATGTGAGAATCAGAATCTGATGTTGTAAAAGGATTTCACATGATGAGACTCTTGATGCAATAAAATGTCAGAAATCCTCCCTGTTACTAAGGAATGTAGATGCCTGTGTGAAATTGGAAGGGCAGGAGACGTGGACAGTGGTTCTGTCATTGATGTCCAGGACTGTGAGGAGGGAGAAATGGGGCCACCTTCTTTGACAGTACCCAGACATCAAATGAACTGCTCTGGGTTACTTTACTGCCCTCTGAGTATGTTTCTGAGAATACAGAACCCAGATTTGGGTGTAATAGAGTTTAGGATTGTTTAAGGACAGGAAGCTTGACCGGGTGTGGGATCAGTTTCATCTTGATTCCCCAACAGTGCGTTAATATTTTCCTCTAGTTAATATTTAAGTAGGCTGGTGATTAAGGAAATGAGATAAAACTATTGGTAATGTTGATGAGGAACAGAAAGACTGCACCAGAGTGATTTGTTTCAGGTTGTTTTTTATTGGAAATCACGATTATATATGTTTCACTGTAAAACATGCAGGGAACTTTGTAACTGGTGATAATTTTGCATTTGTTACTTATTGTAGATCTTGTAATTTGTGTGTTGCTTGGATGCCCTTTTTGATAATGAATTATCACAGTAGAAACCTGTGCATTTTTGGTGCTGGGACTCATGTTTTAGGATGAGAGGAAAGGCTCTGGCTGTTTTGTAGCTGGTTGGAGAAGTCTGTGGTTGGGTCAGTGGGAATGAAGAGTGCAGAGTCCTCAGAGTGCAGCATGTGTGGTCTCCTACTCTGCTTTCCTTCCATAATCCCTGACTTTAATGGATGTTTTCCGTGGGACTTTTTTTTCTTTTTTTTTTTTTTTAAACACTAAGGCTGTTTAAAATGAATCCCTTGTAATCCATGTAGCAAAGCTGTGCAAGTTCCTCATAATGCCTGTTGGGTTGTTTTTTGAATGAAAATCCCTACTCTGTTATCTGTCCCTGTCTTTAGAACAAATTTTTGTGGCTGGGATTATCTCCTCCCTGGGTAGTTGTGTCATAGTTCATTTTTGAGACAGTGGCCAAGGAGCAAAAGAAGGGAGAGGAGGCTGGAGATGGGAAAAGCATTGGATCAGCCCTGAAAGAGGAATAGCATTTATTCATGCTGAAATGTAAACAAGCCAAAAATTTTTCAGCTAAGCAAAGCATTCCTTTGAAGCATGTTCCTAACTCTTTTTCAAAATATAACTCCACTGCAAAATTAAATGTTTCTTCAGAGCAGAAAAATAAGATATTTATTTTAAGGCTGATCAAAGTGAACATGCTAACTTTTCAAATTATTCTTTTTTTAGTTGAAAATACTCCCCATGATTGAATCAGATTCAGACTGGCTTTTTTAAACAAACCCTATGGACTAACTTGTGTGTATCCATGGCAAATCCTGCTACCTTTGTCTTGTTACGAAAATAAAGTAACATTTAAAATGGAAGAAAGAAGTTCAAAGTGAATGGTGCAGTGTGGGATAGAGGGATTCAGCAATCCCATGTTTCTAATTGCAGATCAGGAGGAGGTGGTTTTGGTAGCAGGGTAGGAATATTCAGTCAAAGGGAGCCATCTGTTCCTCTTTTAGCAGGAGGGTTGCAAGAAATGCCTGAAATAAGGCATCAGTCACTGTCTGCCAGTGGGTGATGGAGGCTGTGGTTGGTGATGGGAACCAGCCCTGGCAGAACAACCCTGCAGAATTTGTTGGCATTTCTTCCACCTCTGAATCTGCCTCTTTGCACCGAGGTCAGGGAGTAACAGCACCATGTTTAGGAAAGGCTTGTGTACGGGAGGAAGTTGTTCTATTAATTGCCATTGAGGTTTTAGAAAACTTGTACCACCTTGATCCAGGAAGCCAGGTGGTATTCAGTAATCTCAGACTCCAAGAACAGAAGCCAGGAATAATTAGATTTATAGGTAACTTTTTTTTCCCCTTTCTTTTCGGTTATGCTACAAGCACACTAAAAGTTTTATAGCCTTCGTAAACCTGACTGGCACATACCTCTCCCCCAACCTGAAGGATCACTGTATATTACAGTGCTGGGCAGGGATCAATAGCACAGTAACAGCACTCACAAAAGGCTTAAGACCCAAAAGATGCACTAATGAGCACATTTTACATCTTGAATATGAATTATTCTCCTGCAGCCTGAGTGCTGGAGAAGGGGAACTTTTCTATTCAGTTGTTCTTGCATCATGTCAGACACAAGAACTGAGGACTGAGGTAAGACTTTCACTGAAAAACTGATGGAAAACTTCTTTTGAGGATGTTTTCAGTGTTAGTGGGATTGCACTGTTAGTGGGTGAATTGGGGTCAGTCCCCAGTCTGAGTGTTTCTCTAAACTTCTGGAAACCAACTTTCCAAAAAATCCCTTCACTACGGATACTTGAAGGTAGGAACCTGTGATCTTTGAGCAGTGTTGTCTGGCTGGGGCTGGATCCAAGCTCTCTGTGTGTATCAATAGGAATGACCCTTTTGACAGGACAGGCCCCTCTTCTGAGCAACAGCAGATATGTGGAATGGCATTGGCTGAATTTTGGGAAATTTTTTCCAAGATGCCAAGTTGTGTGCCAGGGATAATCCAACCACTGGCAGTGGCAGAGTGACTAATGGAATAGTCAGGTTTTGAATACTGGCTTGTGCTGAGATATTTATTTGCAACCTGAATAGAAGAGTCTTACAAGAAGAAAGTTATTTAAAAATGCTATGAAAATGTGTAAGTAATTGTTAAGATAAGGATTTGCTTTGTTGAAAGCAAGTGATTTTGTAAAGCATTTTTGAAAAGCATTTTGAACACCTTAGCTAGCAGGTTGTTTCAACCTTATTTTATTCCATACTAGGAGGGACAGTTTCACAGACATCTTGTGGGTGTTATTTTGTTTTGATTTGTTTGTTTTAATTGAAGTGCTACATACTGCCTTTTTTTTTGTTGTTGTTTTCCTTGCCGAAAAATATTAAACTGAATGTTAAGAATAACACACAAGCTGCTCATTTCACAAAACTCTGTGGCTGAAAAAGATTCTCAAAAGTGAGCTTGTTTCTGTTTGTGGAAAATACCAATTTTCCTTTGGTATTTGAATATCAAATCTGAAGGAAGCTTAAGGGTTGCTTTCAGCATATTGCTGGTTCTGGGCAGCAAGCTGTTATCAGCATAGGTATTTCCTCTTTAGATCCTGTGGTCTTGCTTGTACTGTGCAGTCCTTGGAGAGAAAAATGAGGAGTTAGCAGAGTTATTTGATGCCTCTGCCATCTGCTCTAATTTTCACTTTTCTGCTTTTTTTCTTTCCCCCTCTTTTCTTTTCTATTTTTTTTAAATATATTTGGGTTTAAAAATGTCAACCAAGAGAAAAAGGCGTTTTTAATGGGTAGTTCCAAATATATTGAGTCTTCTCCTTGCTGTCAACTCTGGAGTGTGTTTGGGACAGACTTCCATGTATCATCTCTTTCTGGTTTTGTCCCTCATGGATTTCCCTATTGAACTGCACATCTTTTTCACTTTGCTGGTGAACTGTTTCTCCTGAAGACATTCACTTAGATTAATAGTCCAACCCATCCTGATGTTCACAGGGGATATTTTGCAGGTTTTATGGTGGTTGAAGATAGTTTGTCTGCTGAAAGGAAGATGCAGAGTAAATGTCTTTCTGTGTATTTTTTACCTTTCATTTATTTCCAGCAGCTTTGTTAATATGGACAGCCTGCAGTGGCTATGAACAGGTTTGGTGGATATCTAAAATTTAAACAATTTTCTAACTATGTGCCAGGAATGAATGTGAAAACACCAGATTTGCCCAGATCCTTCAGAGAGCTGTTAAGAAAACACTTTGTCTCCAAAACTGGGAATTAATTTGGTTTGCAGTCTTCTTAACCCTGTTTGGCTTATGTGATAAATGGATGTATATAGATGTAAAAGAGGCCTATATAATGCATGCATACATGCACAATAGCAACACATACACATAAACATTTACAGTGTGCATTAAAATTCTGATTGATTTAGGCTCCAGAGAGAAGCCCAGGCTATGGATTTTTCAGTGCTTCTCACTGTAGTATTTCTCCTTTTGTGTGGGAGGAAGTAGCCACTGTAAAAGCAGGACTCCACTGGAATAATTAAAAGCAATTAGGTCAGTATGTTTATAAGTAGTCTAACAAAGTGCCTACTGAAAAATAATCAGTGAAATTCTGGTAGTTCTGCAGGGGAACCTGTGAGGAGAATGAATGCACAGGGGAGCAGCGGTCAGCGAGATGTGCAGTCCTCTAGCACTTAGCAAATCAGCTGACAAAGGGAGCTTTGAAAAGAAAATCAATTTAGGTAAAAAGAACGCATTTATCAGAGCTTGATTAATGATGCAAATATATCGCTGGGAAAACAAAGGTTTCCACACAGCTGTGTGAGAGTGCTGGCTGTGCCCAGGACAGCTGTGTGTGCTGGGGTCTGTCCTGCAGCAGGGGACAGACAGAGCCCACCCTGGTCACCTGCCCAGGTCTGGGGCTGTGCACCCTTGGGGAGCCAAGGGTTTGCATAAGGAGTCCATGAATGGTATCTAAGAACAGAAAACCAATTATGGATCAGTGTAAATCTGCAATTTCTGGGCTGTGCACCCACCATGGGAGGTGTTTGCAGTGTACAGCTCAGAAAGGCTGCAACCCCCTAGCCTTATGCCTTTGCAGCAGCAGGAAAATTAGAAGCTGCAGGATTAAGCACAGAGCCCATATAGGAGATCCTGTATATGTTTACATCCTTTCTTCGTTTCCTCATTAGTCTTCAAACTGTGGTGGGTTTTGTTTGGTTTGTTTTTTTTTAAACCTGGTTCTCAAGAGTTTTGTGACCCCAAGAGTTTGTTATTGTAGCAAGGAAATGATGCTCTTTTTTATTTTTTTTTTTTTTGATGAGCAGTAAATGTTAAATAAATTGAATTTTAATGTTTACTATGGTCCCAAAGGTAGGTAAAACCATTACCTAATGACCATAATGATGAACAGATTTTATTTAAATTTGGAATAATATTTGATCTACTACGCTATTAATGTTGATCCTGTTAAAGACACCAACTCTATAAATATAAAGGAATAAGTGTGATTAATGCAAGCAGTAGGAAGTTGAGAGCAATATAATCTGTTTGGACTGAAATTTACTTCTGTGCAAGTTTAGATGCTGAATCTAGCTAGAAAACTTCCTAGTTTGTAGAAGCAGAATAGCACATTACCCTACATTTATCTCTTCCTTTGAATATTCTTCCCTTAAGTTTATCTGGGTGATAGAAAGGGATTAGTAATTATCACAGAATGATCTTCCAGGATTTAAAATTCATACCTCAGAGGTTTGGGTTTTTTTCATTGAGGGGATTTCAAAATCTACATCAAAACTATTTTAATGATGTTTAAGGTATATACATTTATGCCTTTTCATATATCATCACAGAGGAAATCTCCAACATCTCATTTTTCTTCAAAATTGTTTTTAATTGATAAAAATATATATGAGACTTATAAAACAGAAAAGCCAACTACTTGTGTGGTGTCAGTTCCCAAAATCTGCTCAGAGAGGTCTTATTCACATGAGTTTCAGAGTTCCAAAAAACATATTTATGTACTTCCATGTAGGGCAGAGCCTTGGGCTGTGTCTGTGGGGTTATTCTAGTTACAGATGCTGCAGAAAAACAAGAGTGCTGCACATCTGGGCTTAGTGCTCTAGCACTTGGAAGACCCTCCCTGATCCCTTGGGCTGGAAAAGCCAGAATGCTGTGAATCTCACCTGCTCACATAGGGCGAGGATTTGCAAAAGGGTTTCTGTGCTGAAATCTTATTGGAATCTTTTTGTGTGGTGCTTGGGGCTGGATGCAGCCTTCCCTGCTGTTGTTGAGCTTCTCCAGTGCCGTTGAGGGAACAAAAACAAGAAACCTGGGTCATAGGGGCCTTCCAGGGTCCCCGTTAACATCTGGAATTGCACATGGAAGGAAATTGCAAGCCCATAGAGGCTCTGGAGAACAGCTGGAGCATGTTTCCCATGGTTAAAGGGGTATCATTATCTTGAAATACAATCAAATTAAATAAAAACTAGCCTAAAAGTCTTTTATTGTTTCTAACCTTGGCTGTCCTTCCATTGTTTTACAGCCATGATTTATGAGAGAATGAGGTGATATCACCAAATTGGTTGTACTTCATGTGGGTGCTGCAGATCGCAGCCAGATGCTGATGATAAATCTGAAGAAATTTTCCTTTTATCTTTTTCAGCATTAGTGAACCTGGGTGCTGTTTGGGACAGGAGTGGCTGGGGCACTCTGTTAAAGCTTTATGTCCTTGTGGTGTTGGTGAAGGAAGCTCTGGGCTCTGAGATGAGGCTGCAGTGATTACCCACATCCTTGGAAGTCTGCAAGGGCTTGCTGACCTGGGCCTGCCTTGTGCCTTGCAGACTCAAAGCATGGGGCTGTTCACCACTGGAAGAGAGGTTGTGCCATGTGAATCTGGCAAAAACACCCTGTTAGAGTGGGAACATGGACCCCTTCATCCTGAACTTTGGTGGAGCAGCTCATGGGAGTATTTTGGGGTGAAACCTTTCCTAGCTCAGCGCTTTCATTCAGATTTTATCTGTGTATCAGTTACGAAGCTGCCTTTTAAGACACTCTTTAAATATCCCTGTGAAGACGTACTGACTGCTTATGAGGGTTGAAAATGTTGCAGTCTCTGGTAATCCTCTCTAATGTCACTGAAATGTCCTGGAACGGGCACTGGAATCCCTGCGGGATCTGTGTCAGATGGGCAGCCACAGGAGCAGGGATGCTGCTTCTCTGTAAATGTTTGCTTGTGTAACCTGGCAAAGAAAGCTCAGGACATTCAGCTGTAAGGACTTGGGTGTTAAAAACTGAATTAATGTATTGTCATACAGATTAGAATGGAAAAACACACAGCCAGATCTCTAATGTCTTTTCTTTACTGTGCACATTGAATAGCAATTATTTTATGAAGATAGTCCATGGTAAATATTTATAAACAAAACAGGCAAACAGTGAGACCCCAGTGAATAAATAACTCTAATATTGAAGTCCTGTTTCAGAATAACATACGACTGCATTCCTCACTATAATCAATAGTTCTTTTTTTACTTTCACAGAGAGTTATACAGTTGTCAGTTGTTCAGTTCCAGTGAAGGGACACTGGATATGTTCTGGCTAAATTTTTGTTTAATATCAAGGTAGTATTCTTGTTCCATGCATAAAAGCAAATAATCTCTAAATATAGATCTTTTTTGGGTATAGTAATTACTGCTTCTTCACCAACTGTAAGAGCAATTAAGCCCCAACTAATGAGCAGTTTTCTACACTATAGTTATTATGCTCTATCTTAATAATACTTATCTCATCAAATAGCTTTCTTCCTTTGGAAAAGAAGTGTCTAAATTCATTGCACGTGTTACAGCTACTGGTGGGAAGAGCTTAATCCTTTTATCTTTTAAGGCAATTTTAGTTTCTTTCTGTTCTCAGGTGCATCTGGTTCTGTTTACATTTTTTACCCTCTTTAATTTGTCTTCTCTGGCCACCTTAGAACATAAACTTGCTTTACCTGCAGGGCTGGAGCTGGGACTTTCATCTGAAATAATGACTTAATGCCAGGCAAGGGAGATGTCCTGCTCTGAGGGCAGATGCCTGTAAAGTGTGAATTTCATTTTTGCCTTTTAATCTAACAGATTTTGAGAAATGGCTTTTAGTAAGTTGGGTTTTTTTTGGCATTCCTTTTTCTAATACCTTAAACTACCATATTTTGAAACATCTGGATCAGTAGCTACCAAAGGAGAAAGGAGCCCTGCATTGTGTGGTTCAGTGGGGAACAGCTTGGAACAGAAATGGCCCAGAGGGGTCATTGCCAGCATTGCCAGGTCTGGGAGTTTTATTGTTGGTCTCACAGTGTTTGGTGTTTTTCTTTAAGCCACAGCTCCTGGACTCTTCTAATGAGGGGAAAATTCATCAGCTTCCATGTAAAAAGGCAGCAGTGGTTATGGGAGAGGAACTTGAATGTCTGTTCCATGTATTGCTGCCTGGGGAAAAAAAAGTCACATAAAAAGACCCCCCAGAACACTTTGGTCATATTTTTGTAATTAAATATCACCTTTTGGAGATTAAATGCATAGTAGGATTGGGAATGGTGTAAACAGAGAGACAAGTTTTCCATCCAAGGTGATCCCCTTTTCTTCCCAATGTGTTGCTGCAGACCCTGTGCAGGACCATGGCTCTGTGTAACATATGGGCTGAGAGAAAAAGCCTCCTGCAGGGGTAGTTTTTAACACCCCATATTTTTTTTTTAGGCTGGTTTGTTTCTTTGCTTGTTTGTTTTTATTTTAGCTGCAAACACATCTTCTCATATGGGTTGAGAAAAATTAATCCTAATGCTTTGTTGAACCATGCTGCCACAATTGTAGTCAGGGATAAATCAAGGTAGAGATATGAGAGAAATTGAAGTAAATCCTTAGTTTTCCCTTTTAAAATTCTTAACAGTTTAGAACTGAATTTGTAGAACCATTATTAAATAAACTCTGGCTGCTGCATGTTTGCTTTAGGACCTTGTTTAGCAAAGCACTTAAGTAAATACATAATGTGAAGCCCATGAATGATATTATATCTGTTCAATGGAGAGAGCACACAAATGAGTGCTCAGTGTCCAAGATATGAGGAGCCCTTGAATTGGAACTATTCACACAATTAAAGTTAAACATTTGCTGAAAAGACATTGGATTATTCAGCTATTTAAAGTAAAGCATGTGCTTAAGGACTTTGCTGAATCAGAGCCTATAAAAAGAAATGTTCACAAAAACATGTGAATGCTGAAAATGGAAACGAGTGTCTAGTTAGCTGATATTGTGTGGCTACACGAGTGAGCTGAAGCTGGGTGTGAGACCACTGTTGGCTGGGTTAGCTCAGTGCATCTCACATCCAAGCTGCAAGCTTTACTCAGGAGTGTTTGTGCTGGCTGCCTGGGGTGAGTAGGACTGGAGTCTATTCTAGGGCAATAAATCCACTGCTTAGTTTGCAAGTCATCATACCAGGAGCATTATGCTACATGATATGCATGCTATAAAATGCAAGGCTTCTCTGAACCACTTAATCGAGGCATAAACTGGAGCTGTGAGGTAAACTCTGGAGGCTGAGTGTGAGCAAAGATCAATAAGATGTGTATCAATAACTCTTAAATTAATAAACTTCTACTACTGATTTACTATCTTCTCTGTGCTAGTGGAGTTATAAGTGGCTACATCCAGAATTTACTTCAGAATATGCCCTGCTTGCTTTTTTGCTGCTGTGAAAACCTGAGAAGACCAGTGAGACCAGAAGCAAAAGGCAGCTAGTATCAGTCACTGATAGTTAAAGAGACATAAAAGTACTGGTGCAACCACTCTCACAAAGTTTTGCTATTTGCATGAGCTTCTGTCTCTCAGAAAATAATCTCCTCCCAAAGTTGTGCACCAGGTTGTGTTTCAGAGAGCAGGGGCTTGTACAGGACATCACAACTGAGGAAGAAACAGGAGTGTGCTCTATGTGCTTCTAAAGGAGTCATTGAGAAAGGTCTGGAAAAGATAGAAATAAATCCTATTTTACCAGAAAAAAACCCACGACCTTTTTTACTACTAGATAGTTTGAAGTTTATAGGTGTCATCTAGAGTGTAGGTGTCACCCTCATTCTGAGTTAAATAGCAATCCGTGGATTTTCACTGTTTTGCTTATAAAGACAATGGAAGTGGCTCTGAACAAAGCACTGAAGGGTGTTTGGGACACCCAAGTGGATCCATGTGTATTAGCCCAGCTCCTGGTATTGATGGCTTTGGTTTCTTTTGTTATTTCCCCTGCATTAGATTATTTTTCATATTTGTCAACAAAGTCAGGTCCTCTGGAGTACTGCCAGGATCAGTTGCTCAAAGGTAGTGAGACCAACCAAAAAAAAATCAGGGGAGATTGAAAAGAGATAATAATTTTAAGATTCTTGTTTGCCTTCTGGTTCCTGGACTGGTTTTTTTTTTTGTGTGTGTGTGTGTGTGTGTGTCTGTGTGTGCGTTTCCAGATTTTCCTCTGAAACCACAGAGCCTGGAAAGCTTCTAGTTTAAATGCTGGACATAATTCATTCTCATGAGACCAAGACTTCAGTCTCTTGAGTCCACCAACTATGGCCTTAATAAAGTCATTAAATTGCTTAAGACATGCTCTATAATCAGGAAGGTTGTGTTTAATTATATATTTTGGTCCTTGTTCCCAAATACAGCTTCTGTGATCGCCTTAAAGTACTTTGAATACTCCTAACTTATTCCTGTATGTTTGTGCTGGAAAGAAATTCCAGTCATGGATTGAAATATATTTTATATTTTACTTTGAGCAAAATAAAACCAGAAAGCCAGTCTGCTCCTCCAAAGGCTCCTCCTGCATTCAGTGTAAGGTCACACATACCACAGGAATACAGACAAGTGCTCAGCATAGTAGGAATTGATCTTTTCCCCACAGGGAGCCACTTGGCATCTGGATTTTTGTAGATGAAACTAATAAGGGTTGATCTAAAGGAAAAAAAAACTTTTCTGAATATTTGTATGTGGTACTTAGGCTGGATCTGTTGATCTGTTTCCCCCCCTCCATTGCTTTTTGGATGCTGCAAGTCCATTGACAAATTCCATCAGAATTGAAAAAAGAAATCTAGGCTTTTGGAGGATATCTGTGATTTAGGAGAGACAGGATTCCTTTACACATCTCTGATCCTCTAATTAAGGCAGTGGAGGGCTCTGTGTGGGTGTATTGGGTGTTCTCATTGATTCTCCAGCCTGGCTGGCTTCTCTGAACAATAGTTCTGGGCAGTGTGTGACCTCCCCTCTGGAGAAAAGCTGTGCAGCACACCTGCCTTTACTGATGAAGACCCTCTGCAAGTGTCTGGATTGAGAAGTCTGTGTCTCCATCAAGGGAAAATGCTGTCTCCTGAAGATCACTTGCAGTCTGCTGCTGTAAGACAAATAAGGACCAGGCTGGACACCTGGTGAGCTGGTGTAAGAAGTAAGCTGCAGATTGAACTTTGGAGAGCAATTGAACATGGGAATTACCTTTAAAAAACAAAACTAAAAAGCCACACATAATGACTAATCAAGATTTGAGTTCTTCAGTACTCAATACCTTTCTGAATAAGGTGAAAACTGTTTTTAAGGCTCTGAGAGGTGGCTTTGTGAAGTGTAGTGACTCATGCTTGTCATGTCAGTATGTGTTATCCAACTGTTTCTTCTGGCATGAAAACCTGTTAGTTTTTACTGATACTGTAAGCATGGAAAACCAAACAAAACCTGAGATTCCTTCCCCTGAAACAGATCAAGTTCCAGCAGTTTTTTTGGAAATATAACAAGGGTTTCCTTGATTAAGTGAACTGTACAGACCTGGGTAACTATCGAGGATGCCAGGAGTTAAGTGAGATAATTTATTTTTGATGAAAATCAGAAAAAACAAAATCTGGTTTCTATTCTGTGCATTAATATGCCAGTTAAGAAACTGGAAATACTGTTCAAGGAACATCTAGTTTGTAAATGAATAAGGATTTCAAACCTGGAGTAGAGAATCTGTACAAACTGCAGCAAAGGCTGCTCTGTTGGAGTGTGTGGTTTTGCATAACAGGTGAACTGAAAATGATGGGTGTGACAGGAGCTATATTTAAATGAGCTGAGCTGAAAGCCATGCAAGAATAGAGGAAAATGATATACACAAATCACAGTGAATTCTGTCCTCCACAGATCTATGTCTTTTGTCCCAAGCAAAAAATTGCTGTGATGGAACATGAGGAACTAACTTTTGTGACTGAGTCTGAGTCTGGCAAAGGTACATGCCTTGTGGCATGTGAAGGGGAAAGAAACAAATGTCTTTGGAAAAAACTCAGCAAAAGAACAGTTTCATTTTCCAGGACTTCACAATGATTTTTAAGGATTTTTTGTTGTTGTTGTTATGTAGAAGGAAACTTGAAGATTACGATTTCCAGTGTTTTAGGTCACTGCAGTCATAGAATTTCTGAAAGGTCAAAGTTGGAATGAAAAATATGGGAATGGGTCTTTATACAACCAAGATTTTGGGGTTTTGTCAAGTATTTTTGCATATATTTTGGAGTTTCAGCTACTATTGGCTTAAAGGAAGGACCAGGAAAGTGTAGAGCAAATGATGTTGTTTTGTACAGCACTGGCTGGACTGCAGCAGCGTGGTGTGAGGATCTCATGCTTCCCAGCCTCTGGTGCTAGAAAAATACTGTGGTGATTAAAATCATAGTTTAGGGCATGTTCAAATCAGAGGAGAGCCCCACAAGGCTGTGGTATCTTTGTGTTCTCAAGGGAAAGTCCTGGTGGTACCAAACTCAGTGGCAATCTTGTCACATCAGTGACAGCAGTCTGCACTGGGGTCAGCCCAGCATCCCCTCACTGCTTCCACCCTGAGTCACCATCTCTTTGTACCTTAACCTTCAATACAGCACTGACTTTACTCCAGCTGTGCTTCTTGACATTACTGAGACGGCTTAAATATTTCAAGTCACGTTCCTCAGTGGAGTCATTAGGTGGGGCATACAATAAATTTCATTTTTTTATTTAGGGAGTTTTCACTGCCATTACTTTAGGCTTAAAAGCACTCATGCTTTAAATAGCAATTTACCTTTTTTTTTTAATTTGCTGTAAAAGTCAAAATGCACTGTTCTTCCATACTTCTGGACACCTGTAATCTCAACTATGCTGCATTGAAGTGAATCTCCTATTTGTGTTGTTTGGGGTTTTTTCCCCATTTTCTTTTATACCATGTGAATCCTGTGTCTGTCCGTGTTACATCAGGCTTCCACAAGGGACACTCAGGTTGATTTCTGAGCTCATCCTTTCAGTGAGCATCTACTGCTTGCCAGTTTTCCCCCGCTAAAGAAATTTCCTACGTCTTGAGCGAAACTGGTAACAATGATACATTTTTTTGTTACCTCTCAAGAAGCTCCTGCTGGGATGGGCAGTGTGCTGTTAGCATTGTATCAGAAAGAGCCGCATTTTTCCTAAGTAGAGCTTTGTTATGAAGTTCATTTGACTGAAAATATTTTGCATGCTTAACTACCTGCTGGTGAATTTTTCTATGCCAAGTAACGTGTCAGGAGCTAGCGGAGCATAGTAAGTTAATTACTTGTGTGCATACTGTGAAGGAAAAGCAAACAGCAAGGCACCGGTGATACGAAGAATGAGACTTCATTTCAGTCACCAGAGATTGTGTTGTTAATGAATCCACTCAATCTGCAGGGAATTGGTAATGTAGATAAGCCCAGGTATGGCTGTGTACTGATAGGAAGATTAGTCCTTCAACCAAAACATTGTTTTTAGTGAGAGTTTGCTAATACTGAATAGTTTTTCAAAAGCACCGGTGAGATGAAGTAACAGCCTGAATAATTATGGCTGTCTGGAATAGACATGATGCTGCTGATGATCTTCTAATGTGTTCTGCAGACACCATATAAATCCAATATCTTACAGATTTCACAGTTACGTGATGCACTCCAGATTCCATTTTATGGTATATGTCATTCCATTTTATGGTATATGGTATATGTCACTGTGGGCTGCTGTGACTGAAGAGCACAGGGAGGGTGTTCAGAGCTGGCTGCTGCCTTCCCCACGCCGGACAGGGAGGGGTGTGGGAACATCTGCCTTGCTTCCAAGCATGCTTGGTGGCAGCAAGTGAAGATGCTCCCATAGGAGGAAGCGGGAGCTGTGGGAGCTGGAGTGAGGTGGAGGAACAGGTGATGCCCTGGGAGCAGCTGCATCCCAAAGCCTGCAAGCTGCACTCTGGGGTGACTGTCCCTAAATGAACGGTTCATGCAGTGCTGGAGGAAAGAACTTTTAGCCCAGCTAGGGTGTCTTTTGGGTTATTTTATTTAACTTGGTATTTGAATGTACACCACAGGTACTGTGGGAGTGAATCTCCTGCAGCACTCACCCTGATTCCATCCATCACAGCAGTTCTTTGCTGCCAGCTCTCTGCAGCAGCTGGTTTTCCCCCACAGTGGCTGCTCAGGTGTTTGTGTGCATTTCCCTGCCAAAGGGGAGTGCTGGCAGAAGGGAAGGGGCTCTGCCTGTCCTGGCTGGGCAAGGCTCTGGGGCAGGAGAGGGGCTGCTGCCAGTGTCCTCCTCCAGCACTGACAGGTTACTACCTAAAGCTCATCTGGTGAGAAGGGGTACAAACAAATAAGATCCACATCAGGAACATTAGGTCCTTTTTGTGACTTTAGTTTGTTGGGTTTTTTGGCTTTGTTTGGTTTTCAGGGGTTTTTTTTTTGGTGGGTTTATTTGTTTTTTCCTGACTCCGGGCTTTCCTTTTGGAATACTAAAGCTGGTTTGGAACAGTTTAAGCCATATAGTCTAACATACTGGAAATGATGGATACAGAACAGAAATGAGAAAACCGGTTGTAAATGGTCTCTGTCAGCCACAGAAGCAGTGCCTTCTGATGGAGTACCTCAGGCTGGACACTGTGGCTGCTTATTGTCTTCCTATTCATTCCTCTTAAATTAATGGTAGAAACATAGACTGAATGCTAATAGAAGCTGAGGCCAGGGTTCACGATGTGTCATTAAGTAAAAGCCAGCAATCTCCCGGAAACTCTCCTGGGAGCTGTTTTACTGCTGCATATTAGTGAAAGGGACAGCTGGATTGAGAAGGCTGTTGGAACAGAGATGCCATTAAGAACTTAGATGGGCAAAAGTTGATTTTCACCGAAAAAGGCAATATCATGGCAAAGCCAGTATTTGTCAAGATTTGATGAGTGATTTTGGGGACTATAGTGTTTTCTGTGATGTGATTAAACTCTGAGGTCCTGATCTGGTGGCTGTCTCTGGTCAGGTTTGGATCAACAAGGGGTTTTGAAAAGCTGAGGGTGACATGTTTCAACAACAAATAATTTTATCTTCCTGACTTCATTTTTTAAATCTATCCTCTGCTTAGGACACTTCTGGTTTTTGTAAATGTTAAACCTGAGCCAAAGCAACAAGTGAAAATCATTTTTGTAGTAGGTTTCTTTTGAAATGATGAGTACTTTTCAGCAGTGCCTCTGGATAGGCTTTATTGATATCAGCCCTCCCTCCCTTTATTCCCCTTCTATATTGCTCTGTGCTCTCTGTGGGTGTTTTATTAACTTGCATCCTGCAAAAATTCAATAAAAATATACAGTTTTTTCCTGTCTTTCCGCCTCGTTTTCTTTTTTTTTCATGCTGGCTTTGAGAGACAGAGCTCTGGGGAGGGCTTCTTTGGTTAGTTACAAGGAACAGATGGGAATCAAGAAAAGGTACTTTCTGTTCCTGTACCCACCCAAATTGGAGGTAATTAAGTTACAGTGATGCATCATTTACGTTAGCAGTTTCTTTGGTGAGATCAAGCCTATTAAGGTACATGTGAGAAGTAATAGGACTCAAATCTGTGCTGCTTTGAGAAATAACTGGAACTGGGCTTTTTCTAAATGTGTTCGTGATGCCAAGATCTGTAGTGGGACAGTTGATCTTGCCCAGCTTTTTATCTCTGTAGCTCTCTTCAAGTTCTCAGCAATCCTTTCAGCTGCTCTGATGAGACAGGGGAACTTCTCGCTTTATAAAGGAAAGGAGTGAAATGGAGCATGTAAGCTCCTGGTGGTAGGAAGGAGACAGAGAAGCAAGATGGGAATTTTAGATCTTCTGACGTAAATGTCATGGCTTGTTACTGTCACTGTCGTTCAGTGTTCATGTCTGAGCCCCTGGGCAGGTTCAGCAGCATGGGAGCATTGATGCTCCAGCAGGGTCTCAGTCAAGCCCTCAAACAACCCATGATCTCTGGTTTAAAAACCACACAAGGGTTCCTGAGCCCATCATATCTGTTCTTGCACATTTTCTTCTTGCCTCACTATTCCTGCAGCCTGAGGTTTGTCTCTCATGTCTCCCACAGTTTCAGCTCAGCAAATGCTCCCAGGCTGTTCCCCAGTTTCAACTCCAGATCCTCTGGGGACTTTCACCTGCAGTGTGGTGCTAAGGTCACAGGCACAGAGTGGCAAGCTGGCTGCTTGTCTTCCTGGCTTTTGCCTGCTCTGGGTGTTGGGAATGGTGGCTGTAATTCAAATTCAGGTCCTCTTCCTTCCTTCCTTCTCTTTCAACAAAGTCTCATTGAAGCCCCCGAAGCCTCCATCTGCACCCAACGACTCTTGGGTGGGAAAGTTTCTTGCCCAGTTTCTTCCTCTTGTTTGCTCAGATTTATTTTCTCAGAGCTTTGTTCATGCTGTGCTTTCTCCTTGGAGTAGCACAGATGGAACCATGGTTTACATCAACATTATATGAGCTTGTGCTTTTTCATATGTTTAATTCTGTGAAACACCAGACTAATTTCTTCTTTTATCTTTGCTCGCTGGAAGAAATGACGTTTCTTTTCTTTCTCATGGGGAAGTTGATCTCCTTTCTGGTGTGTTAGCTCCAGCTCTGGAAGATGGCCTTGGAGAAGAAGGCATGAAGCAAGGTGTTACAGAGAAGGGGAGGTTAGCCCAGGGGGCTGCATCTGTTCAAGTTTGAGATGTTTTGTATTGTGTTTGTCTTGCATTGTTCAGTTTAAGCTTTTTAAGGTGGCAGCTGTTTGCTGGTGAGGTTTGGAAGAATGGAGCCCCTCTTCCTTATGCTGCATTAGAGCTCTACAGCAATATAAATATCCCTCCTGTCAAGGTCCATCTTTATACAGCTATTGCCCTGTAAATGATAAAAAGGATAGTTGAAAAGGGAGACCCTTCTCCAGAGAAACTTGTCCTGGATGTGACCTGTTCAATGCACCCATCCCCTGTCCAGGCACCCATTACTGAAATCTGTGTCTTCCTCCCAGCAACACAAAGTGCTCTCACTGAGCTACTGCATTGATTCATAATACATCTTCATTCTGTAATTTCCATTAGGATTTATACTTTCTGAAATTATATTTAGGAAAAAATCTATTTTTATGTCCGTTCATAGGGCTTTGCTGAACTAGTATAGGAATAGAAGAAAGTTAATTTACGATGCCTTCATATAAATTAATCTCCTGTTTTTTCCTTATATTGTAAGTTATCACCTCGTTTATTATATGCAGCTCAGGGTGAGCAGTTTTTAAAAGGCCTCTGACAGCTATGAAATGAATGGTGTGAGATGTCAGATACATTTATTAAAAATGTAGAAAATTATAAAAAACAGAGGATGTAGATATACGTTGTCTCAGTCACTTGCCACCAGCAGGCATTTTCAGTACCACAATTTATCCTCCCACTCAGTGAGTTCTGCATAATAATTTAATTGATATTGTTGTGCTCTGTGCTCAATATAAATAATTTTGAAATATTAGTTGTAAAATTCAACAGGTCATTAGGCAAGTCTATCTAGAGTTTATTGTGTGAGACACCCCTGAAAAAGCCCCAAACTATTTTGCCAGCACAGCTAAACTTAGTACCATTTTCACTTTTGTGTGGTGGTAAATTACTCAGCTCACAAATGCTAAAACTTGAAATGTTTATGGAAAAAGCTTGTTTTAGTAATTACACTTACTCCACTTTTTTGTGAGCTTCCTGCAATATTAGTCCTAAGGTCCTGGTGTTTCCTAATTTTGGATATTTATCACACACTTGTGCCACTGGCAGGTTGATAGGTACAGTGGGAGCTTCATGCAAGATTCATGGCAGCTTCATACTTTTTTGAGGAACAAAATTGGGATGCACAAAGTCTGTATATGAGGGGGGGGGATATGTATTAAAAAACCACTATGCTTGTGACTGCGTAATAGAGAATAGTTCACTAAGGAATACAAAGGTTGGAAATACACATTAAAAACTTCACCAAAGGTAATTGAAGGTTAGGAAGTTTAATTAAAGAATCCAGCAAAAAGTGTAGCATCTGTGGATATGAAAGTTTAAGGAGAACATGCACGTCACTCTGTCTTTCAGTTTAAAAGCTGCAGACATTATAGGATAGTTTATATTTAGGAGCGTGATTTAAAGCCTTTCTTTGCATCTGCCACATTTTGGCAGTGTGACAGCATCACTGACACAATCAGTTTTGAAGATCAACTTTCCTTCCACAGCCCCATGGCTGGGCAGTGCAGTAGCTGTAGCTGTGGAGGCATCGGTGCTTCTGTGCTGCTGCTGCTGGTGGCTCTAAAGGTAATCCAAATCCAACCCCTTTTTGTTCCATCTTCCTGTATTCTGTGTTTGTTCCAACAAGTGCTGGTTAAGATATGCCTTATCAGAGATTGTTCTTGGGGAAAGTTTCTTTCAGATTTTTTGTCTTCTTGGAAAAACTGTCCCTGGTTGTTTACACCCTTCCCATGCCTTGCACACCTTCCCTGTACTGAGCTTGCAGATTGGGTAATGCTCAGACCTGTTTGGGTCTCAGCAAGCTCTTCAGGATCTTGGTATTCAGTCTCATTTTTCAAGCAGTAATTGGAATTTTCTGCAAGCACGAGTGTCTCATGTTAAACAGAGTGATGACAGAGAATAATAAAATGAAAAGCCCTTTTCCCCCAGGGCAGGAAATCTTTGTTCAAAGCAGCACTGTGAACTCTTAACTACAGGCTCTCCTTCTCCATCCCTTTGATTTTGGTATGCCATCACTTTAGAGCAAGACAGTATAATTTCAGCAACTTTTCCCCCTAATATAATGATTTAACAACCTGGTTGCTTTCTCTGCAATAGGAAGACCTCTGAAAGATGCTACTGATTTTTATCAAGGCTTTCAGGGATTTTTATACCTTTACCTCTGCAGCCTCACACTAAATCAATCAGCAAGAGATGTGTCATTCAAATCATTCTTTTCGGCCTTGTATCTAAATGCAGTCTTTAGGCTTCATCCTACAGATTTCACTTTATTTCTGCTTCCCAGCAGGGGAGTGGAGGTGAGAGGAGAGGGTAAAGGGAGGCTGATTTTTCAGCCATTCTGGATCTGCAGTACATGCCTTGCCTCCTGTCACTATTTACATGGCTTAAGCAACTTCTCTGTGCCTTCCTGGACTTACTGATACAGCTCCTTTTAAATGACAAACAGTGATAATGAGATCTTCTGGCATCAAGTAACAGCTTCAGGTTTTCTGGTCCCAGCTAACAGAGAGGAGCCCTGGGACTGAGATTTCTGGAGGATCTTAAAATGCATTCACTTCTGTAGTAAATTTCATTGATACTTGTTTGTTTAAAACAGTTTTTTCCTGTTTGAAAATCCAGCCTGCTATTGAAGTTCATTACTTTGTAGCTGAGCAAGGGCACCTCTTGTTCTTTCTGTGTGTGGAAGAAAGGAACTGGTTTTGTTTACTGGTGGTGACATTTCAGTATTTCTTGAGATTTGGCTCGTGATGGAGCAGTTCAAGTAGGACAGAGACTCAGAGGCAGAGATTCAGATCTGTAGTGTTGCTCAGCTAAACACAGGAATCCTTGGGCAGGTCATAGCTGCCAGTCCATGAAAAGGGAAGCATCTCCATTTATCCAGAGCCTGCAAAACTTGCAGAGGTTCTCACATGCTGTGGTCCTTGGAGTCTGCAGGCTGCCCCTCCAGAGCTGTGCAAGCAAAGGCTGCGACCTCTGTTTTTATTTGAAGAGGAAATACTAATTCATTCCATCAGTCCCTAATAACTGGTTGGGTTTTGCCCTGAGAGAAACATGGAATTTTCTCCCATATTAAAGTGATGGGATAGGATGTCTCCATGAAGGACCAAGTTAATTGCAGAAATGAGGGGATTTGATTGCTCTGCAATCATTAGTAACATTTTCATTCAAAAATGAAAAGTAAAGAGACATTGAGTACAGACAAAGATTCGTCTGAGGTAATTCTGTTTACAAAAGAACCAAGAAACACAAATAATAAAAAACCTCCCTAAACTAGTTCTTTCCATGTCAGCCCTGAGATTTAAAGTCACATTTTTGTAAAAATGTTTAGAAAACAAGTGACATTCAAAAAAAAGGTTGCTGTTTCTACCTATTTCCCAACTTACGAATAAATGATGAAAATCACAGTACTCGAAAATTGCTAACGTCTGTTAAACTATACCTGTGTAAAGGTATATGTGTTGCACACCAGTTTATATCAGAGTACCTGATCCATTAATTAAAAAGGTATGTAAAATCGAGGAAATGCCAGTGTTTTTAATAACAGATGTTTTAAACAAAAGACTGTGGGGGAAAAACAAATATATTTGATTTTTTTTAATGTGGAAGTTTTTATACAAGTTTTAATTAGATTTTGGCAGAATACATTACTTTAATGGTTTTTCATTAATGAAGACTGCTCATTGCTTTGTACAGTAAAAAGAAGAAAAAAGTAATCTTGGATTATATTTAAGGAGCAGACAGTGTATTAAAAAACTATTAAAGTTACTGCTGTCATTGACAGAATGATTTTGCACGAGAAAAGAATCTAGGAAGCGTCAGGTAATTTCAGGCAAGAATGGGTGATAACATCTCTGGCCTGAAGTGTGGGTTGAAATGTGTGTGAGACCCCAGGTGTTGCTGAGCTCCTGACCCCAGCTCTCCTTTCAGCCTTGGGAGGGTGGGCCCTTTTGTCCCTGATTTCAGCAGAGGAAAGTTCAAGTCCGCAGAGACCTGGCTGCAGCCCAAGCACTCCCTGCTCTTGCTGCCCTGCATTTGGCTGATCTGGGGTGGATCCAGCCCTCCTGCCCCAGTGTGGGCCCTCAGCTGTTGGACCTAAGCCCGTGGTTTCCTAGAGGCAGGACACTGACTCCAGTTCCTGAAGATGCCAAACATTATCAGTTATCATTCTTTCTGTGCTGCCCCTGCATCAAATATTCCAGCTCCAGGATGGGGCTGTCTGATGTTTGCCTTTGCCTGCAGGTTGTCCCACCATCTCAGTGTAAATTTGTATTATTTATTAACACAGGTGTGGGCTCTTGGTTTCGGAAAACCGAATTATTTATCAGCCTTAAAAGGCCAACTCAGATTCATTCGAAAATTTATTTGATTAAAGCCACCATGCTTACTGTTGGAAAAATGAAATACAAATAGCCATAAGATCCTGTGTTTCAGATGGGTAAATGTCACACACAGAATTACAGGATTTCTTTTTTTAACTAGGTTTAAGTGAAACAGAGTCTTTATTTAGTGTCATGTTTTTATTTAAAAGCATTTATTTAAAGTTCTAAAAAACAAAGAATTCAATAAAGCAAGACAGGTGTAACTGCAAATGATTAATGATATAATTCTCAGTACTTTATAAAGTGTCTAACACTGAAGAGATTTATACAGTGCAGAATGGCAATTGTGCTTTGATGGAAGGAATAGGTAATCAATATCTGCAAGCTTGGAAAAAGTGTTCTATTTCCTCCTCTAATGATATAGGGCTTTTTTGCAAAGCAAGGATGTCTGGAGCAGGAGACACTTGGAAGAAGAATTAATTTGAAATCTGTAGTGGAAGATCAGTTTTAATTGAAACTGCACTTGAATGTCCATGGAAAAAAACAGGCAGCTGGGCCTGAACCCTTCTGATGGCTACCTGGGAATTTGTGAATCCCACTGCACTATTCTTGATTACATTTTATAGGTTGTTCAGCGCTTTTTTTCTTTCTGGGTAGGAGATATAATTTATTTAGTTTAGTTTCTTACTGAAAAGTTTTCCTCTCCTCTCCCTGGGCTGCCTTCCCCTTTGTGTGCTCATTGTTAAAGCTGGGGCAGCCCCAGTTCTGCTGCTGGGAGTGGAGATGTTGGGGTTGTGGCCTCTATATCTGTCTAGAGCTGCAGCCAGAATGGTGCAGGTCGTGTTGAATGTAGTCATTTACATATCAAAAACTTGTGAAAGAAATTAATGGCAAGCCTAGCCAGTTATAAAATCCTGGGCTGATTTTAACTAGCAGGTCTTGAACCTCCAAATCGGAGCTTAGCCTTATGAGTGTAATTTGTGATGTCAGGAACTGGAGTCAGAGCACCAGCACTAAGTTGAGGTTTTGAATTGCTGAGAGAGTTTCATTGCATTAGATTTTTTTTTCTTTAATAATTCAGCACGAGTATGGAAGTGTTTTATGCATGGAAACTTATACTCACATGAAGAAAGCAGATACTGCTAGGCTTTGTTTTGTTAGGTTATAGATTTACGAGCAAGTGAAGCTACTGTGTTTATAGAAAGAGATTTATTGCTAATAAATTAATTCAAGCAAGTCAAATTAATTTAAGGAAAAAAAGCAGACTTGTTTTTTAAAATTAACTAAAGCCTTCAAAGGTCTATGAAAAACTACATTTCAGCAAGAGTCAGTTCAGGTACCTAAGTAACTTGAGGTTTTAATTCAACATGGTGGCTTGTTTGTTTACCCTTATGGCTTATTTTATTCATTTTGACAAGGCAGTTTTCACTGCAAATAGGTTGAGAGCTGGCTATACTTTAAATAAATAAATAAATAAATAATTGTGACAAGATGCATGGAAGAAACCCTACAGTCCCTGTTAAAATAAATCTGCCTGCTTAAAAAAAAAGGAAAAATTCTTCATTGACACCAGAATGCTTGAAAAAGAAAAATTGGAGTGCACAGCTCCTTTTGAATGCACAGCTGAAACCACTGCGATAGCCTCTCTGTGGGAAGAGTGCTTTTGAAAAGCTCACCCCTTATTTATAATAAAGCCAAAAAACGAGAGCTGGCAGGTTTGATTATGTGTAGTGCTAAATATTTAAAGCAAATTCCCAAATTTCTTGGGGTAGATGCAAGGTTATATGTAAAGCAAATCTGAATTTCCAATTAACTCACTACAAACCAATTACTAAGAGCATCCTGATTGGGGAAAAATAGCTGTGTTTGAGTGGAAGACATTTGGTTTCCCCCATGTAAGGGTTTTAATTATTCTGTTCTCCTTGGTTGTGGTACAGTGGGAAATAACTGAAAGTAGCTCTTGCTGACAATATAAGTTGAACCCTGAGATAAAACTGATTTTTAACCTAGACAGGTGATGTAAATTATTTTTAAAGGATATTGCAATTTTTCCTAATTGTACTTGAAAGTAAAATTTTCTTATTGTCATTTGGGTACCAGACAGCATTTGTGTGTGATGAGTACAGCAAAATCTAGCTATTGATTAAGTGTCCTGCATCAGCTCATGAGAAGAGAGCATTAATGCACTTTGCAACTAGTCCGACTAAAACCCAGGGGCCAAAGACACTGGCCTTCCCAACTGCTGGGTTTGGATGGCACTAATTGAGTATACATATGCTTCTCAGATGCAAGGGTAATAAATGCACACTGGTGCATCATTTCCTGCTGGCTGCCTACTGAACACACCTGCTGACTGTGTAGTTCAGAGGTGTGACACAGGTGTGACATCAGGATTCTCAGGAGAGCAGAGTTCAGCTCTGGGTTGTAACTTGGTTTTGGTAGAGCTTGGGCAAATTTGTTCCCTTCTCAGCCAATTTCCCTGTCTTTGCATGAGAATAATGTAGCTGATTCCTGCTGTAAAGCACTTCCAGAACTGTGAGCAACAAGTGCTCTACAAGAAATCCATGCTGTTATTTCAGGAGCTTAAACCACTGCTTGCACTCATAGGAAGATAAGCTCTCAGTCTCTGTTAATACAACTTAAGAGTTGGAGAGGGAGGTCTTAAGAAAAAATTGAAATTCATTTTACATCCTCCTAAGTGTGGTGCTGAGAGTCCCTGCTGTTCTAGTACATCTAGGGCTGGTATGTGGTGTAGATGACAAGGTCTTTGCCTCAGACCTTTTATTTTTCCATGTTATTTTAATTGTTCATCAAAAACAGAAAACTCATGTAAGAATAGCAACAAAAGAAATTTACTCTGTATTCCTGACAGGTCTTTGTCCTGTTTACTTCTTCCACAGTAATGTTTTTTCCATTTTTGTTATTTTCAAATTTATTAACATACATTTAGTTTAATGCTTTCTTTTAATCTTTTCTGGCTTCAGAACCTCCAAAAGAAATGAAGTCATTAATAAAGATCATATTATCTAAGCATATTGCAAGAACACAGGTTAATGTGTCTGTTACATTATTTGTCCATAATGAAAAGATAAACTATACAGTAATATATTAAGGCTGGAGCTTTAGGGAGATTCCTGGAGCAATGTGGTAATTGATAACATATGCACAAGAGGAGCTTGGGAACTGCAGAAAGTTTTATGGAATAGTTGTTTTTTAAACAGGCCATTGTTCATTACTGCCAGAGGCAAAGCTGGAACACGGCACAAAGCCAAAGGATTTTGGTCTCCTAATAAGTTTACAAATCTTAACCTCTTTCGAATGTGGGAATTGTAACTGTGGTGGAGTTACCTTAAGTGCTTCATCCTCACACTTGAGAGTTATCCAGCACTGCTGAGCCACTGGGATGTTGACACTGGTGTTTTTTAACAGGTACCTATGGTCCTGAGCACTGGGTGACGTCCAGCGAGAAGTGTGGGGGGTCTCACCAGTCTCCCATAGACATCATTGACCACCTGGCCCATGTTGGAGACGAGTATCAGGAGCTGCAGCTGGATGGTTTTGACAATGAATCTTCAAACAAGACTTGGATGAAAAACACAGGAAAAACAGGTATGTTCTCTTCTGCTTGTCTCCATAGCCTGACTGCAGTCAATTAAAAATTCAAGCCCTGTTCCACCCTCCTCCTTTTTCATTGTTCTGTTGTTTGGGTTTTGTGTCAATTTTTTTTAATGTAATTTTTTAGTAGGAGCCACCTACCTCTGTCCCTGCATTCTGTGCAGAGCTAGTTCTGCAGATTGATTTTAAGGGTTTTTTTAAGGGCTGCTTTTTTTGTGGGGTTTTTTTTTCCTCAGTCTAAACTAATTCTCTTGGTAGTCAGTTATTCCTCAGAATAAAAGGCAGTGTAAGAATTTCAAGGTATAACCTTGAATTATCAGCTTTGGGAGGCTGCAACAGCTAATCCAAAAGAATGCGGAGATGCAGGGCTCAGGGGGAAGGAGAGGGGAAGTCTTAGAAATTGGAAGATTTTAGAAAAGAAAGAGCAATAACTGCTCAGAGTAGTGGGGGCTTATTAATGTGTTTCTGATATGATTATAGCACAGTGTTCTTCACTGAACTGAATCGTTTTCTGTTCTGTCTGTTCTGGCTTTTAGAGAAAAAAGAGCAGGCATGAGTACTGCTTATTTTTACCAAAACAGTTCAACAAAAGGTCAAGGTTGATTTATATGCAAAGCTGCATGCATTTGATTACTCTTTAATTCTAAAAACGTAAAAAGCAGAAATTATAAGGCCACCCTCTTCATTTGACAAGGTCAAGTATTTTTAGGGAATTGGATTAAACCACTAATTAATTCAATTTTATTTATTGGAAGTATATTTTTATCTTTATTAACATCTGACATGCATCTCTATAGTGCTCTCTGTACCATGTCCCCTGTCAGAGGTCTGCCAGCAGGACCCAGGGCATGTACCTGCTCTAGAGCTGGTGGCACAGCTGTGCACACAGTGTGACCTCAGATACTCCTATCAAATCCAGGCCACTTCGGATCTGAGCCATGGCCTGGAGTCCAACAAACGCCTCAGATCCAGCTCCAGCAGTTCAGGATCTTAGCAGGAGTTATTGCCCCTTAGATGAAAGGGAGTGGCAGACTGTGAGCCTGTTTTCTTTCACTGCAAAGCAAATCCCGTTAACATAAACCACCACCAAGCATAGCTGGGGGTTTTGTTGCATTTCTCATACTTTTTTCCCAACTTCACTGAGAAGTGCTCCTGTTTGCTTTGAAATCCTGACTTTGTTGCCCTTGGTAGCAGCACGAGGTTCAGGCAAGGTTGAATTCTATGGAAATTTGGTGCTTAATTAATCTGCTCATGTTATGCACCCTGCCCTTTATAGTCAGAGAGGCTGTTTGTGGTAATCAGCAATAAATGTAATTAGAAAGACCATGAAAAAGTGATGGTGCTATTCTTCTAAGAAGGATGTTAATGTTGTCCTGTACATGTAACAGTAACATTGCTGCACATATAATAGGAAACCATGTTAGAATTATAGAATCATTTAGGTTGGAAAAGACCTTTAAGAACACTGATTCCAACCATTAACCCAGCACTGCTTAATACCTTACAGGGATGGTGACTCCAGCACCTCCCTGGGCAGCCTCTTCCACTGCTTGGGGACCCTTTTGAAATTCTTTCTAATATTCAATCTAAACCTCCCCTGGCAACACTGGAGGCCATTTCTTCTTATTGTGTCACTTGTTACCTGGGAGAAGAGACTGACCCTCACCTGGCTGCAACCTCCTTTCAGGGAGTTGAGAGCAAGAAGGTCCCTGCTCAGTCTCCTTTTGTCCAGGCTGAGCCCCTGCAGCTTCTCAGCTGCTCCTCATCAAATTTGTACTCCAGACCCATCCCCAGCTCTGTTCCCTTCTCTGGGTATGCTCCAGCTCCTCAATGTCCTTGTGGTGTGGGGCCCAAAACTGAACCCAGTGCCGAGTACAAGGGGACAGTCACTGCCCAGGTCCTGCTGGCCACACCTTTGCTGGTACAAGCCAGAACCTTGTTCTTTTGAACTGAAAAGCGCCAGCAGATTTTCTGGTCTTGGCGCAGTTGGCAATGAAATCCGAGCCTTCAGTCTTCTCTGCTGGGTGATTTTAGCACTGCTGCTATATTTGATTTCCTCACCCATTGGGGTATGGATTTTTGCTGACAAGTTATTGCTTCTCAGAGCAACAGTAACTGTCACTTTTCTTGGTAACTTACGGCCTTTTACTGGTAATGTGAAGACTCTTTTTGCCTTGCTGTCAGCCCTGATTTCTTCTGCTTAGCTCCTGACTCCTCCCTTGTTTTATCAAGTCCCATTCCTTTTCTTGGTTTTCTGACCTTTTGAAGAACCTTGCCTGGCATTAATTTTGAAGGTGGTAAGTGGAAGAGCAGCAAACCAAGTAGGATGTTTAGGCTTGTGGGTAGAAGATAGAGGCCGGCTGTGCCATAAATCGCGATGCATTTTGGCAGCGGAGTCTTGGAGCAGATGGCCACACAAGACCTTCGTATTGCAGACTGACAGAGACAGTAAACTAAATAACTGTTTAAGAAATGGTGATGGATGTAGAGGGCATTTCTCAGCAATTAATGACTGGTTTAAAGAGACAGGGGTCCCTGGGAAAGCCAAAGGCCCTTAACCTTAATGCTCATTAACTGGCAGGAAATATGTTGCTTGGGTTATTGTTATTGCTGTAGGACCTAGTAATTTTATTTTTTTTTTTACAATAGAACAATGAGTTATATTTAGGCTCTGAAAGGTAATTCTGTTTAGATTAGTTCTGCTCTTTCTTGTTTGTGTCCCGACCCTCTATCAGATAAAGGGCAGACAATGTACAGAAAACAGTGTTTCATTCACAAAATGTCAATGGATTTTTTAGGTCTCTCTCTTGACTAGAAGTGCTTTTGTGCACAATTACATTGGCAAAGGCACTAATATGGGTTCAATTTCATCACTAGAGTAGCCGGCCATAGTATTAAATGCTAGAGATCACTTCGAGGATATGCACACATTTCATAGTTGTATTTGCATTAATTGTGTTCATACGGAGAACTTCTAAAATCAGGAGAATTCTGCTTAGAGAGGGTTACTAAAATTTCTACCAGAAATGTGTTTTTGTTATGTATCTTGCCTATGAGATGTGCATCACTCTGGCTAGTCCTGAACAGCTGCTTTGAGTCCAGGTTCATTCCTGCTCTCACAGAGCTCATGGGCATCCAACACCAGCCCTGAACATGAAAATTACATCACACAATTGTGGTCCTGGTGGCTGCACACCACTTTGTTTGGGTTTGTAATCTCAATTATATAGTGTTTTAAATTAGTGGGCTTTCGGGGTTGATTCTTTGCACTCTACAGAAATTCTGGGATAAAAGCAGTGGCTTCCAAAGCCCAGTAAGGTGATGTTTGGTCATATCAGTACTGAATGTTGTCACAGAAAAAGGAGGGAAGCTCCTGGCAGTAAGGGGATGCTGCTTAGCTGGGAAGGTGATGGGAACGTGTCATACAGCTCAGCAGTGTAAGAAATACTGTAAAATGAACAATTAGATGAACATTTCAGATTGTACATCCTCCTAATTACCCTTTTAATTATTCATCTAAAACAAGTAAAATGACCCTTGACAGAGCCATAAATTATTTGGGAACTATCAAATATTTATTAGATGCAACTGAATCTCCACAGAGGTTTTTAACAGATGCATGTGAATCTGCTTTGCTGTATTCCTCATCTCCTACAATTTCGTCTATGGAATTTGTAACTAATTGAATGAGAATTTTCACCATTTAAAACACTGCTGAGCTCATTGAGAATTTTTTAAGGGAGGCAGAGAGCAGTGGTGCTTTCAGTCACTTATGTTTCACAGATCTGGTGTCAGCAGACAGTGACAACCAGCAGTACCCTGGCTGACACAGGCAGTATCCTATAGCCAGTTCTGCACCACCCATCCTCCTCCACAAAGCACTTGGATGCAAAGGGAGTGCCAAAAGAAGCAGAAATCATGGAAGAAAACAGCCCCATGATTTTGCTGGCGCAGTTTAGAAACATCTGAACATCTCATGCAATTTAACATTTAGATGGTTTTGACACAAACCGTTTGAAGTTGAGCTGTGTGGAAAAATTGCACCTGAGATGCTGCTGCTGTTGCTCACTGTCTGTTCTCAGGGGAGGGCACAAAGCCTGGCCTGCAGCAGAGCCTGCACTGAGTCACCAACAGAGAAATAACTTTTATTTCACAAGTAGCCTTTTTTTGTTTTTTTCAGCTGTGAATAAAATCCTCTTTCTTACATAATAAAATTGGATTTATATTAATGTTCCTGTTGTGATGACACAGTTGGCTTAAGAACACAGAGAAATCCTTGTGGGTTTTGCTCTTTCCATTAAAAAAGAAAAAAATCTCCAAAACCAACTCCACAACTTAAATCTCAGGATCCTAGGCACAGCAAGCACTGGTCTGCAATGACTTTTACAGAAACAAAATTCAAATTTTAGTTGTGTTTTTAAGCAACAGTTTTGTGAGGGACAAGAAGGAAGAATTTTGCAGGGAGTAACTTTTAGGAATGGTGTTTATTAAAAAGAGCAGAAGGAAGGTGATCTTGTAATGAGAGTAGCAGAAAGGAATTTTTTGAAAGCTGGAATCAGTTCTTGGTTGGACCACAGCCTCCCCTGTAACATGTACCAGCTTCCACCCTACAATTCTGCCCTCTGTTTGGACCTACAGCTTTTATTGTTACATAAAATGCAAAGGCTTTTGGAAGTGATAAAAGAATACAAAGAAGATCTTTCTGACCCTCATTGAATCTAGTAATAATAATATCAGAGTTACTGTAATAAAACCCAGTTCTTGTGGAGGATGTCTCATGAGCAGGTCTCAAAAATGTTATTGTGACTCTCCCTATTTTACAGAGAAGAGGAACAGGGAGGCTATGGAAAGCACCCAGCATGTTCAGCCGTAGAGGTGGGATGGGGCACAGGGGTCTCCACCAACAAAAAAGAGGAAATCCAAGAAACAGGAGACCCATTATTTTCTTAACTTGTGATCTACAGACCTGGAGGGGTTTATAAGGGTCAGCTGTTACTCTCTGGAACCACATTAAACAGGTTTTGACGTAGTTTCCATTTAAATTTTAATCAAAGTCCAATAAGGAAGGCAAAATGTCCTTGAGAAATTTGGACTTTGGGATTTTCTGTCGTCTGTGAATCTTCATAATCACTTCCAGAATTAGCCAACATTACTTGCAGATTTTTTTTTAACCAATCCCTGTAAAGAGGAAAATGATGACCCAACGTTTTACTTGCATTAGAAGAAGTATTCTGATATAATGAGCAAAAACTGTAACTGTTTCAGAAGAACTGTGCTAAGAGTTTCTTTCTCCTTGTTCTGTGTGTGCAGTTGCTATCCTGTTGAAGGACGATTATTTTGTCAGTGGTGCCGGGTTACCGGGCAGATTCAAGGCAGAGAAAGTGGAGTTTCACTGGGGTCAAAGCAACGGATCAGCTGGCTCTGAACACAGCATCAACGGCAAGAGGTTCCCCGTTGAGGTGAGTGGCAAGACATGTGCTTGTGTTCGGAGAGAAAACAAAATCAGAATGTATTGCTGTAGTCCGAGGCAACTGTGAAATAGGGCAATGTTTCTTTCAGTGCACATATCACTTTGCAGGCCCTTCCGGCCCTCACAGCACTCCATCCATCATCTCTCATGTGCTTCTGCAATGTCAGCTCCCAGCTCTGCTTTGCTGGCCTTGCCAGCTCTCATGTCCCATGGGTTGAGTTGCAAACAGCCACTTTTCTCATTTCTCCCATGTGTGGGAAGATCTCCTCACAAATATCCGCCAAGTGACCTCGTTGTCCTCCAAACCTTTCCTTTCCCATGACGCTTACAAACAAGCAGCAGCAGTTTGGGAGCCATCGTGCTGAGACCGCTGTCTGTCATTGCAATTGCACACACACACAGCCTGAGCTCTGCCTGGATTCAGCTGCTACCCCTTGCCTGGCACTAACAGGACCTCTCCATGGATCTGTGCAAACAGCTCTGCCTTGGCCCTGCCTGTGCTGGAGCCAGATGGGCCCAAGCCAGCCCCAGCCAACGGCGGCCCAGCTATCCTGGGAGCGAGGTATGGCCCTGGGAACGCAGCCGTGCTCAGAGACAGGGCCTGGCACCTGTGTGCAGCTGGCTGTGGGGACATGGCTTCAAATGGCCTGAGTGAGTCAGAGCACAGGACCTGGCACCTGTGTGCAGCCCACTGTAGGGACATGGCTTCAAATGGCCTAAGTGAGCACTGTGTGCAGTGGGCTTGGGGACATGGCTTCAAATGGCCTAACTGAGCACAGGACCTGGCACCTGTGTGCAGCTGGCTGTGGGGACATGGCTTCAAATGGCCTGACTGAGCACAGGACCTGGCACCTGTGTGCAGCTGGCTGTGGGGACATGGCTTCATGTGGCCTGAGGGAGCACAGGGCCTGACACCTGTGTGCTGCCAACTGCAGGGATGTGCCTTCAGATGGCCCCGAGTGCCAGCACTCTCAGGGAGCCAGGTGCGGTTGGGTCTTGGCTTGTGACCAAAGCCCCAGGTGGCTCTGTCATCACTGCAGTGTTTTCTGTGTCAACAAGGTTTGTTGATACTTTTCACTCGATAGTCAGGGTTTTGTATGGTGACATAAACAAGAGGTTATCTGGGATTACCTTTGCCTGTGGGTAAGCAGATACGCAGTTCCCAAGTGTGGCGTGTGGTTCCTGAGCAGGTTACAGGGAGCTGCGTTTGCTTTCCCAGAATGTTCATGGGTGAGCAGAAATGGTGGGCTTGGGACTTGATTCACCCCTCAGCTTGCCATAATTCATCACATGTGGCTTTAGCCAAGTCACGGTTAGCAGGAGGTGGGAAGAGACTTCCAAAGCTCAAAAGGAGGTTGTAATAGACACTGTTGCATTATCAAAACCTCCAGTTTTCACCTGCCTGTTCAAAATGCCCTATCACACAAGAATTTGCTGGTTTTTCTCTCCCAGTTGTGTACCTGTATGTTGGATTTTCTGAGAGACAGAGATTTTATTTTTGTCTTCTTTTTAATGAGTCTTCCCCATGATCATCTCCTTGATGTAGCTGTGATTTCTCTCCAGGGGCCACCCTGAGCAGATGGAGCAAAGCCCAAACATTGTCATGCTGCTCTGTCTGTCTCACTTGGCAATACTGGTATTTGTAAACCTCAGGAAGGTGCACTCAGGAAATCTACAGAGCCAGTCAGCTCCTCCTCTGAAATTCTGGGGAGTGGAGGGGGTGAAAAAGCCTGGGCCTTCTTGTTTGTGTCAAAAATAGCGTTTCTATTTCAGAAACCCTTTCTTATGATCCCAAGGCTATTTGATGGTGGCTTGATGAATGGAAGCTCCTGTACTTTGGAAATTAACAGGTTCCTAAGAAATAATTTTCCTATGGTTTAAATATTCCTCATTTCAGTTGTTTAGAATTTGCTTAGAATATTAACTTGAAAATTGAGGGGAGACTGCCTTGACTGCCTTTAGGAATTTACGTTACTTGTTTATGAATGCTGAGCAAAATAAATTGGTATGTTTAGTGTTAATCCTAATAATTTCCAAGTGATTTGTGTTTGTTGCAATTACATAGACCTCTGGTCTCTGGCCTTCCTTGGTATGATGACATTAGCAGAATTCCCACAGCCATTCCTTTGCTTTTTTTTTTTTTTTGTAAAGGAAGAACAGTTTCCAAATCAAGCCTTTTCCTATTGTGATGCTATCTACCTCCTACACAAGAATCCTGACTTTCAATCATGTGCTGCAAAGGATTTCTGTGTGTGGATTTTGGAAGGTCCAATAGGTCTAAGGTGATAAAATTGAGTCTTTATTGCTGATAGATCCAAAACCAGTCTAAATAGTTGGGATTAGACTTCTCAAACAGTAACTGTACATGTATTCTCAGTGGGGCTTTTAATTTGTAATGCTAATTGTAGTGCAGCTTGCAACTGTCTGATGCAACCCCAATTGCCTGATGCTGAGATGTCTGTGCCAAAATCACTCTACTTCATTTGAGTAGTAGCATTTCTAGGGAGGCTGTAGAAAGGATTAACCAAAATTCTATCCTACAGAAAGCAAATCATTCTGATTGTTCTGAGCCCATGGACACAGGAGAAGCTTATAGGAGTGTGTAGGTATTGGCATTCCAGGTCTGCAGCAGTTACAGTGGCAATGCAGCTGAAAGGAAATATTTTCTAAGTCTTAATTTTGCAACCAGATGTGGACTATGCAAAACCCATTAGTTCCAAAGCACATCCCAAGGGAGCACAGATAGATCAGCTTCATCCATAGCATGAGGTCTGTGCACATTAAGTTTAGAAGTTTTTTCCTCTGGGAAACAAAGTGCTTGCTGGTAGTCTTTTTTTTCTTGAAGAGGATACAGAAACTAATTAGAAATGTCAGATATAATACAGAGCATTATTGTTTGACCATGTTGTTTGGTTTTTATTATTACAACTAATGTGTCAGATGGTAAGGCTGTCTACGTTAATTGGTTTCCTTCATTGAAGCCCATCTGGATCATATTTTTTTATGATTTATATGTTAAATTAGTTAGTAAGATATATGAGAACATCCTTTTGTTTCCTGCTTTAAAGGCATGTTGGATCAAAGGCATATTATCTTGCAGTACTTTTATGTAGCATATTGTGACTCCTTTTTAAACTATGGCACATGTAATGGTATTCTTTCATTATGTGGTCTTGATTGCTTATTTATTGATTAGATTTTCCTTAGTGATACTTGATCTTTATGAAGCCATTATGAGTTTGGCTGTCTCTGAAGCAGCATTCATGAATAGAGATGTCCCTGTGCTTCAAACTTTCACATACATCCAGATTGATACCAGGCCTGGTCAGCATTTACTAGAAACTTCTTTTTTCCCCTTTTCTTGCCACTTTACAAGCAATATCTGGGTAAGGCCAGGAAGTAGTGCTGTAATGCTGAAGATTAAAGTGATACCATTAGTGTATTGCTGTGTGAGTGGAGTGTGAATCCTAATGAGGACATGGGCTCTGTGCCAGTTTAGAAAAAGGCTCTCTTTTTTTTTTTTTAAGAGTTAAGAAAAGTTTTTAATGTTGCATTTCCTAAATTTTAATGAATTGCTGACTCCTTTGTATTTTGTTATTGTTCTTCTCCACTGTAATTCCTCAGGTTTTTTTGTCTTCTTTCTGAAGCCGCAGCAATGTAAGTGGACATGCAACAGCTAGAAACCACTTAAATGGAAAAATTACAAAATTAAAATAAAGAAGATGAGCTTCCCTCAGGCCAGGAGAGAACCCGGGTTCCCCTCATTAGAGCCAAGAGGAGTAATTGCAGCACTTTAATCTCCCGTGCCACCAAACTGGTTCCCAGCAGCAGGCAGGGCTCACTGTGCTGCCTGGCTGCTCCGAGGGAAACGCAACATTTAATATTTCATAGCAAGTGAGGAGCTGACGTGGCAGTGCTCTGTGTGCTGCTGGAGTGAGGTACCACCACCCCAGGATAACCGTGGGGTTATTTTTTTAATTTTTTCTTAGCTGCCTCATAGTAATTTTTATGCAAAATGCTGCTTATTTCTGTGAAGAGCAGAAATCAGAGGAGTGATTTTAATCATGGCTGTGTTAATTTGATGTGAGCTTTGGCTGTTTATGAGCGTTCTCTTTAATGGTGCTAATTGTCAGTTATAATGTGAACACCATTATACGGTACTATACAGTAATTTATTTAGTAAATGAGAATCTTATTCCAAGGACCATACTGCAATATGCCATAGAGACCTCATCCTTTTACTTTTACATGAACAAACTTGTGCTGTTTAGTCTAAATTGCTTCTGAAAGAGCAATGTGATTTCATACCCACAAGTACCAACATGCATGTTTTTGGAAATCTCAAGTGCTTTTCCATTAAAAAAAATTTTAGAAAAAAACCAAACCAACAAAACCTCACAAACCATCCCAGCAGAAAATGAAGAGCTGACACACTCTTATGTCAATTAACAAGCTGTATGTTGATGTATTCACTTTATTAAATTATTATTACAAAACAATCATTTGCATTAACAATTCTTGCTGCTCTTTAAGTGTGGTTCTTAGAAGACTTTCCAGGTTCTAACGGTGTCTTTGTTCTTGCTACTTCTTTGATTTTCTTCCTTTTCTCTTTGAATCTACATACTGACATCTGTGTGGTCTAGATCTACGAGTTGCTCTGATTTGAATGCTCAGATAACCTTGCCAAAGTTTATCACTGTTCTGCCTCTCATTATATTACTGAAATTCTGATGGTTTATATTATCACAGGCAGATGATAATCAGTGTCATAAATGTAGAAGAAATGAGTGGTATTCAGTGCACAAAAACCTTTACTACAGGGAATGAATTGAGACTAGTTACTCAGTTTATTAGGAGTTTTTTTTGTTATATCCTGAATATTAATACTTTCTGTTACACCTGGAATCACCTACAGTACACATCCAGCCTTCTTTCCACCTGTGAATGGCAGGGAATATTTACTTTGTAATGTTAGAAATGGGACCATTTCTGTTCTGTAGTTTTACTCTTGGTGTAGTTGTGAGTCTGTTTAGGTTTTCATACACTTTGTGACATTAAATGATGAACATATCATAGCACGTTCTCTTGGTGTACAGGAGAGAACTAACACCCTGTATTGCAGCTGGGTTTATTATTTCTGGCATCCAGCGTATCTGGTAATTGTAATTTTGCAAAGATCTCTGGTGCTGATTTCAAGCACAAGTAAAGATTGTGAAACAGGGAACCAGTGTTGGGTTTGTTTCCTTATATTTTGTTTACTTGTTGCTCTTCAAATTTCCATACCTCCATCTGGTAGGATGTAGCAAAGTAGAAGTCAAAAAATGATAGTGGGACCTAAAGAGGACCATTGGGAATAAATCACAATGAGAGACTATGATTGTCTGAAGTAATTTTAGTGTAATATTCTATCCAAGGACCAAATCCACACTTATAAAGGGGTAGATACTTAGAGCTCCCAGTGACTTTGGTGGGAGGTGTGCTGGTGAAACTCTTCAGTGAGGATTTGGCTCCATACTCATTCTCTCTGTGCTGTAGAGTGTCCAGGGAATTCAGCATGCTCTGCTTATTCCATCTGCATTTCTTACAGCACCCCTGACTTAATCATTCAGACAAGGAAATGGCTTGGGGATTTTCGCATTTAATTTCTTTTTCTTCAAAATGACAGTTAGCATGGAGGTTTCTTTTTGTTTTCTTACAGTCTTCCCTCTCCCCTTTCCCCACTGTCGTCAAGGGTCCAGATAGCCATAGAATACTCTAAATATACAATGTGCTAAAAAGCCGCATCTGTGTCTCTATCTTATCTAAAAAGCCAAATCTACATCTCCATCTTATCTCCAACAAAGTAAGATTTTACTCCAGGAGTCTCTAGGCTTAACTCCTTTTTGGTCTTCACTGCTTTTAAATCTTGTTCAAGTTTCTCATTGTCAGGAAAGCACTGTGTCATAATTTTAAAAAACATAAAATGGATGGATATATTGAACACATGGCTGAGTTTCCATCTTGTTTCACTGTGAGTAGTGCAAATTAAACATCATCTTATCACTGTCTGGTTTACTGTTTTATTTTCCTTAGTGTAGCTGGTACACTGCTTCCTCTCAGTTGTCTTTACTGTCTCCCATATACTGACAGGAGAATCAGTTGAGACTTTAATTAATGACTTCATTGTAATCAAGGTTCCATTTTAGTGCAGAATGCTCCATCTTGTCATAGTGAAATATTTAGCCTCCATCTGGCTGATCTTTTCTGTGAATGTCCCATGATAATTAAGAAGAAACAGGAGAGGATGGTCTGAAATTAAATATGTTTAGTGGAGGGGTTAGTGTATCCTGGGACTGTTCGTGTAGAGACTGAGACAAAATTTAGGAATGGAAAAGCAGTTTGGTTTTATGGCTGCATCTTCCTGCTGTCTGCCAGGCCCCAGTAATTTCTAGACTGAATTACAAATGTTACAAGGCATCCAGAGTTTTATTTTGAAATAACTATCCAGTAGCATGAGTCAGAGATAACTCTTTTCATGGTGGCTGGGAATGTCCTGCTTTCCCCAAAGGACTTTGACTGGCTTGTTGAAAAGGTCAGAGGCAGCAGCACTACACTGCAATTACAGTATGTTAATGATGAGCTAAGAGTTGTACATTCTTCTTAACATAAGTCCCTGATTTTCTACATGATTAATTGGACTCTGGAAAGACTGACAAGGAGAAGGAGGATCAGATGGGGTGAAAATAAGAGATAAGAGGCTGACAGCCAGCTCTTGTTGTAAAGGAGAGTTATTTTGAATAGGAGAAAAATCAATACAAAGGTTGGAGATTTTACAGAGTTGTAAGAGCTGCTTTAATGAAAGGTAGCAGATTCAATAGGATTGTTACTTGAAATGTAGGATTGTCTGAGTTAGAAAAATGGGACTGTCTCTCCCCAGCTGTAAAGGTGAGCCTTGCGTGCTGAGCTTCGTGGGTACTTAGGCCACTGGATTTACTGACACTTGCTCTGGGCACTCAGTGTGACAAAAAAGGGGGGAAAATATGTAGGGGAGCTTACTAAATTTTGTTCTTCTGGAAAAGTTACTTGATTATGGGAGGAGAAGGAAGTAGCTATTTCTGCTGCTTCAGCATGTTAGGTAGCTGCTGTGTGAGAGTGTCCAGCAGTCTCCTGCGAGGGAAAGTGGTTCATTATGAGGAGGTGACTTCATTTCGCCCTGGCTGTAAAGAATGGGCCAGAACTTTGATGGACTTGAAAGGATGTTTAGGGTGAACATTACCCATTCATGTCAGCTTCCTTTCCCCAGCAGTGATGGTGAGAGGTGATTGCAGATAGGGAGGCTGTGCACTGAGGCTTTCTAACCTGGGTTAGAGTTGAGGTGAGGTAAGGAGTCAGCTGTACCTCAGCATCAAACACATCTTGGAAACAAGCACTGCCTCACTTACTGTGGATAGAAAGGGGGATGCAGTGCTGCAAAAGAAACTTGCTCCTGCAACTATGAAAGGGCTGTTGGATTACTCTCAATAGAAATGGCCACTTCAGTCTCAAACAGGGAGTCAAGTTTTCAAGAATTGCTCACAGCTTTTGAAGTTTGGGAACTTCAGTGCAAGAAGGCAAATTTCCAGGTTCCAGTGCTCAGCTATGAAGTATGTGAGGCTTACAGGGAGGGGAGCTGCAGGTCCCCCAGGTGTGTCTGGGCTGTGGGCAGTGAGCACTGGGAGGGTGCACACTCCATGCTCTGCCAGGCTGGCTGCACACGAGGTCATTGCTTAGAAACATGTGAAGCTTGATAAGTGCTCAGCACAGCCCCTTTCCATTGGGCAAGTCCAACAGTCTTTGGGATATCTTCCCCTGGAGTCATGTGACCCTTCATGATTATCCCAGTAGGCCCTCTGGAAATAACAAAGAGGGATGATATTTAGGGGGGTGAGGGATAAAAGAAACGTTGCACAAATATGTTAAGAAGCGATAATGTTTCCTTGGCACACAAAAATATCAAAACAAAACCTTAATGTGGTTAGTGGGCTGGCTGGTAGCTGCTGGACAGTATTTCCCATGGAAGTAATTTCACTGGGACTCAAAAAATCAGAATAGATTTCCCTAATGTTAATCATGATTTAAGGCAGCAAGCAGTAAATTATTTAAATGTTCTTTTATACTGGTGCTTTACTGATTGCATTTTACTTGTTTCGGGTTTTGTTTGGGTTTTTTTCCTTGAAGAATTCTAAACAGTTGCTATAATTTTGTGCCAAGAGAATAAATTACGTCAGACATGTTTTTTGCTGTGAGAAAATTCAGTACATTTATTCAGGCACTTTTTTCTGTCATTTTATCACACGTTAAAGAGCTGCATTGTAAGGGATGACAATCAAAAGCTTGTGTAAACCAGAAAGGAAGACGCATCTTCTTGTCTGGTTATTTGTGTATCCAAAAAAGGTTTCCATTAGAACTGATTTTCCAATGCAGGCCACCAAAAGGTTTTCTAATTCTAAGGGGGAACAGGCTGTGAAATATATTCATTGTGGACTGTGCTGATCAGTAGTATCATATTTACTTTCTTGCCCTTCCACCTGAATCCCTTTGCAGTTTCTTATATTGTATCTAAAAGCTCTTTGGGACAAAGAATATCTCTTTGCTGGTTTCGTGCAGCACCTGCCCCAGAGGAATTCCTGCTCTGGGATGCAGCAATATGAGCACAGTCCTTGTTATTTCCCCAGTTCAAAGGCATTGTATTTCCAGATAGGATGGGAAGGTTAACTAAAGTTGAAAAAGGATCTAAAACACAGCTAGAGTTTACTGTCTGATAGACATGAAATAAAAATCAAGCAGTTGGAAATAGGAAAAAAATGTATGTGTTTGCTCATGCTTTGAGACTCGTCTTAATGTAAAGAAAAAAACAATTTGGTGAGAATAATTGTATCCCTGAATATGTGTCCTCTCACTTCCTGTTTCTCTACGTGGCTTCATAAGAAAAAATCTTTATTCCCTAAATAGTTGGGCCTTTGAGCACATTCCACAAAAGGGAATAATGCCCTTTTCTGTCACTGTCCCATCTAGGCTGGCTGTCCTCAGAGGGGGCTTTCCTTTATCCTCTGGCTTCAGAGAGGAGGCAAAATGGGCTGGTATTTCCAGGAAATGCCTGCAGCTGCCTTCAGTGCTCACTGCCTTTATTACCACATTCCTCAAAGGCACTTGGCCATTGTTGGTCATTGACCATTCAGTAGGGTATTTTTTATAAAACATAGCTCTGATCCACACTTATGTAAGAAATACAAATTTAGGCTTCCCACTGGAGCTAGAAATACCATTACCAGGTGGGAAAGAGCTTTCCCCCCTACAGTGGGCGAACAGTTTGTTAATGGTTTATTATTCAAGCACAGAAAATGGCACCTGGTCTGCCAAAAGAGCATTAGTTTCTCCAGAGGGGATTGTTAATTGTCCAGGAAAAGAAGATGGAGCATGTTTCCCTAATAAATTAGGGATGAATCCCTCTTCTCTGGGACTGGGAGCAGATTTGACTTTTTTACAGACTCTCGGGCATCAAATGCAGGGTGGAGAAGCAAACTTGCTCACCTCAAGTGGTAAATGTAATTTGAGAATGAAAAACATGCATTAGTACAACATCTATCACACATTTAATATGAAAGAGAGAGAGAGGTTTTAGGGATTTGATCATGCCATAAATGGATGGAATTTCTTTAATTTTTTCACTTTTGCCCTTTTATACATTTTTACTATATTCTGTGTTTGGAAGTTCAGAACTGCAATAGTGCTTGTGTTTGCTCTTTACCTTAACCAGATTGCTGTAAGGTGATTTTAGTTGATTTTTATACCTACATAAAACTCTTCCTTCAGGTAGTGCCTACAAATAAGATAACAAATTCAATACTCAATGCCTGCATGCAGTGCTTAAGCAGTTTTCAAAGAGTAGAAGGTTTAACTTTTTAAAATGCAAAACTACCCTCAGATGAGTAGTTAAAATTCATTTGAAAAGAAGAGGAAAGCCACTTTTGCTTAATTTCTCATCAACTTTGGTTGAGTGGAGAGTTTTATGCTCCTTTCTCTGTGGTCTTTGTCCTCCTAGGGCAGGTTAGTGCTCTTGAGGGAGAGGGTGGCTTGCTGAGAGTTAAGTGACACGTTTGATCCTGAGATGGCATGTCCCAGACAGGACAATAATATCTCTTAAGAAGAAGAATGGTCTTTACATCTGGTTCAAAATAGGTGATAGGCACTAACAGGACAATTTTGAAAAATATTTATTTGAAATTCTTTGCTTGAGAGCTCTCATTCTGTTTGGGAGGCAGGAATGTGAGCATTCACTAAATGAGCATTCAAAAGATGAAATTTCAAGATAGTAAAAGTAAAACCTGGTATTTCCTGAACAATAACTGAGTGACCCATCCTCAAATTCATAGTTGTGTCATTCTTTTCAACCTCATCTAATATTCCCCTTGCTCCCTGTTTAACTAGGAAAAATGTAAATATCTGAAGTAGAGACCTTTGAAGGGATCAGTCACTGATGTTAAAGCATGAGCTCTTCACTCAGTGATGCTGGAAGCTACAGGCTGTTGTTGCTGCAATACCATTTCTGAAAGTCTGGTAGCCCTCCTACTGAACCATATGGTGATTTATCAGGCAGTTTAGCAGTAGCAAGACCAAGACCCAAGTTGGTCAAGTTTGAAAATGCATATTCCTTATTTTGCTTCTGATAATATGTTCCTGTTCTGTTCCTTTTGTAGCATTTTGAATGTGTGCGTTGAACTTACTTAAGCAAGGTAGCAGTGGAAAGCATTCTGGTAACACTACAGGGAATAATTTGGCAGCAGTCAGAAGCTGGAACTGAAAAAGGGCTGTAGGAGAGAAATAATTAGTAAGGATAATTGTCAGGCCTTGACAACCTGGTGTGTCTTTCTAGCAGTGAACGGATTCACCTGACACCCAGAGATATCCATCTGATAATGGCACTCATAAGATCAATACATCGATACTTTATCCTTGAAACAGTATTTAAAGTCTATTCTTAGGTTTATTTCTTTACTTCTGTAAAGTTATAGCAATCTGGGATTTGAGATAATGCATTCATTACAGCCTTATTGGACCTTCTTCATTTGCTGTATTTTAATGCATCTGTGGTGATTGCTGAAGAAAGATGCCTAGTGAGCTTAATCTGCTTATGCTTTAAAAACAAAGGATGCTCAGAAGATTAAAATGGGGCCTCATACTGAACAGGTTCAAGAGTTTGCAGTGCTCACAACGGCAGGGACTTTTCTGCAAGAGTTATTTCAAATTTAGAGCTTTCCTGATGCTGGCTCTGCTGACCTTATGGAGAGGGGAGGAGCGGGAGCTGGGCACAGCTGAGATTTTGCTTTTGTAGATTGAGATTGTCCCAGGCTCTAAAAATGCCAAATTACTGCTGGGTTAAACATGATGCTGCTTCTTTCTGTTAATGTTTCCTGCTGGTCCACATCCCTTCTCATTGTGGAGAACTATTTGTGGCATTGTGATACACATTCCAGGATCCAGAAACGGTGTGTGCATGGTTGAAATATGGCCCATGCAAATAAGTAATCTGTTAGTAATAAGTATGGCAAGAGATTTAGGCCTGCTCCTCTTGAGTATACTCACTAGATTTCCCCAACTGTTTGATGAATTGAAATGGACTGGAAATTTTATTTGTGATGACATTTGCTGTGAAGGACAGGAGACATTCAACAGGACAATATCACTTCCCTGACTGCACCACATGTATGTGCCACCTCTAGCAAGGGAGAGGCTCATGTTGAAAATGACCTCTTTATCTAACAACATTAACAAAAAATCATTTTTATGATAAAGACTGTAAAGATCAGTGGCTGCCCTCTGAGTGCCTGAGAGGAATTATTTGTACCTCTGCCTCTTACTATTGACAGGTGCTTCACTGCAGGGCTGTTGCTGTCCCTGCTGTGCCACCACCGGCCTCGCTGGCAGGTGGAAAATTCAGCACTTTCAAAACCATTGGGTTTTGTTCCTTTTAAGAAGATTATGGCATGAAAGATGGAGGAGGAGATCAGAACTGGCAGGAAGCTGTGATTTGAATAGGACCTTCAATTTGACACATGTTATGTCCTTAAGAGAGGAGTTGGTGCCTGGTTTTGTTGACAGGTGTGGCGACAGCTTTGAGGGATGACAGGCACTTCGCTGAATCACTAAATTGATTTGATAATCAGTAAGTGAATTTGCTAAGAGCAGGTACTGCGTGCCTTCTTTGGGGCTTGGTTAACTTAGTGACAGCTTGTTTTAAATGTACTAGGAGGCTGTAGTTTATTTTTCCCTTTCTTTTCTGGCAAGAGCCCCTCATAGAGCCAAATAAAAGAAGCCATTTCTCCTCTTTGGCTAAAAAATCAACCTGAGGATGACCAGACCCCGCTTTTACAAAGAAGCTGCTGTCCCAGGTTAAGCTCTCTCCATTTTCTCCAGATATTAGTGACCATCATCGGCCACAAGTGTTTGTCCTCTCGATGTGGCTACAGCCTTTCACCTCCATTGCCTTCCTGACGCAGAGGGCGTCAGCTTTGCAGCAGCCTTGGACTCACTTGGAGCCTTGCTCCCATTCCAGCAGCTCATGTCCAGCTAGCCTGGTAACCTGTGGACGTTCTCCCCTTTGGAGCACGAAGAGGAGGTTATTCCTTTCCTTGGTGGCACGGTGGCCCTGTCCCATGCCAGAAGGGCAGGCAGGTGCCATGTCCTGGGGTGCAGACAGCAGTGGCTGGAGGGGATCTCCCTCAGGTGTAACATTTGGGCTCTTTGTGAGCTCATGGCTGGATTTGCAGTTGCCTCTCCATTAGTTCTGCTATTTACTGTGGAAACTTGGCATAGGACAGGTTTGTCGAATTGAAATGTTCTGTCTCCAGCATCAGGCATATGGATTAGGGTTTATGTTGGTTTATACTGGAGCTATTCAGAAGGGGAGTTTTGCTTCAGGCATTTTTGAAAGGTGATAGAATTTGTGAAAGTTCAATATGGATTTATTTTATGGTTTCCCAGCAATGTCTGTACAGTTTGCTTGGGTTCAGATAAAACAATTTGTGGTCTAGGTAACTATTACAAATCAGAGATTTCTTTTTTTTTTAAGTGCATTCATAGTTGTCCTCTCTTCTTAAGACATAAATTGAATTTGTGTCCTTCATACCGTGATGCTCAAACGATTTCCTCTTCAACAAAGAGTACGTAACAAAGGTTAAAAATTATTTTTGCAATCCAAGCATTTAAGTATACATTACTATCTGTTTTAAGGATGGATAATCAATGTAAAAAATGATACTTCCGTGTATTCCTAATAGGTCACTGTGTAAATATCCATAATGGAATCGATCCCCTAGGTTATGGCAACCATTAGTACAGAAGGGGTTTCACAATTAATGTATCAGACATTTGTCTTTCCTACTTACACGCAAAATGATTATTTATTGATTATTTTCAGTCCAGGTTGATGATGTTGAAGAGGTTTCAGTATCTCCATTTAAAGTACTTAAAGTGCGCTTCAACAGAAATATCATATCCCTTTCAAGAAATTCTGACCAATATCTGATAAGTGATTTTCCTCTGCATTCACTTTCATTTATATATACATAAGTATATATAATTCATAAAATAAGGATGTTTGCACACCTAGGAAGTGTCGGTGCCATGTGAATGGTCGTGTAAAATTATTGTATTTTCACAGTTACCTGAAATGCATGTGTAAAACCAAACTGTATGCTGAAAGACTTGTTTGCATGAAGCTCTTTGGCAATAATAATGAGCAGAGGGAAGTATATTTTAAAAGTGTATTAAGTGACTTAGGATCCTGTGTCCCATTTCGAAAGGGACCTGGCACATGGCTCTGGATAGTTTCAGGTCAATACATGGTGGCTTCTTCAGTTCCCAAAAGTCAAGCCCACAAGCATCAAGGTAATTGTTAGTCCAGAAAGAGCTTGATCTCTGCTCCTGGCCCCATTGGTGTGTCTGTGTAAATTCCCTTCTGTCTTGTACAGAGGTCTCTAAAAAGAGAAAGATGCCTGCCAGGCAGCCTGTCCCACCACAGTTGGAAGGGACAAAGGACTGGCAAGTCAAGGCAAGGTCAGTCTGTTTTTTCTGTTAAAAATGGTGGACATTTTCTTCCTCTGACAATTCCAAAGGAATCAAGATGCAGAAAGTGACTCCAATTCCAAAGGGCATTGAGTTGATGTGTTTGCTGTGCACACAGGCAGGAGGTGGAGGCTCAGAGGCAGCTGAGTGGCCTCACTGCAGAGCTGTGGATTTGGTGGGAATTCCCTGCTCCGATCACAGGCAGAGCTGGCCTTTGCTGCTTTGAGTGCTGCGTGTGAACTCTGAGCCTGTAGGGCTGACATCTGCTTTGCAGTGAAACCTTGCACTGGTTGCTGACATCAGCCCTCTGTGCTGCTTGAAATTCATATTCTCCTTGGAAAAAAAAATTAGTATTTCAGTGGAGGTTTGATTTTTTTTTTTATTTGTGAGTCTCTTAGTCATTTTCCTGATAAAGTGTCAGCCCTTTTTCAATGAGTTTAAGCCTACTGACAGTAGACTGACTTTTCTTAATTATCTTTTTGAGACCCCTTTAAATTAGTCCCCCAGGGGTCTGTGAACCTCATATTGAAAATGACAGCTTTAATATTTCCTTACTAAATACATACAAAGTGTTGTCCAGGGATGCTGACTCACATAAGATTGTTAATTCTCCCTGGAAAACAAAAGAATCTAAGTGGCAGTACATCTGAGAAACTGGGGCACAGTATGGAGGAAGAGGAGAGTGGCCATCAAATGTGACCATGGCTTTGTCCATGCTGGAAAAAGGAGAGTGTGGGAGGGGAAAAACTGTTTGAGGCCATTGAACTCATGCATAAATGTATAGCTTTCAAATAGCTAATTTTTTATGTCATAAAAGAAAACTGGCTTGGTCTGGTTCCTTTTTTATAGCCCTGTCATAAACTCTGAAAAATGAGGTTTATAATTTATGGTCTGAAACCACCTTAACTATCGCAATACAAACAGCATCACTGTACTGCAGTTTATTTCTAAAATGCCTCCGGTGAAAATATTGCAGTGCCATAATTAACTAATACCAAGATCTTGTTTGTGTCGCTTTCTCTGCTTTCCCCAGAATTATGCAGTTAGTATAAATCCTCAAGGCTTAGAAGATGGCTTCAGAATAATCTTACATCACCATGTCAGTTAAGACAATCACTAATAGTGTTTCTGTGGCTCACAGACTCTGCCGTCACTGGTTGGATTTATAAGGAGAGAGTTACGTTGTTTTTATGTATGTCTATATATGCATACCTGTGTCTGTGTATACAAAAAAAAAGTGAAAAAGAAGTACAGATGAGAACAGCGTGCCTGCTGTCTCCTAATTACTTTGGTTTTTGATATCTCAGCAACATTGATCTTTCAAAATGATCTCTTGCTGGTGGCATCAGTTTTATGTTGGAAAATATTCCTGCAATTCTGGCAATGATAAACTAATTACAGACTATACATTTTTAATGATTTAATCTCCTGTCATATTCCTAGAGAGAAGTGATCCTGATTCCAAACAAATCTCCCATGCATGACCAAACACTCATCATGAAATGTATGGTTTTCATTAAACCCCGTTGTTAATACAGGCTTAGGATTGTTTTGTTAAAATGGGGAGAGGCTGGGGAGTGAAAGCATGCTGAAAGATTACTGTAATAATGCTGCAGTAAGTGTTTTGAATCACACAGAGTTCCCAGCAACATTCCACTGACATGTGCCTCCCATTACAGAGGGCTCCTGACAAGCCATATGTAATGCCAGAGTCACACGTGTCAGAGGGGTTCCATGGGTGGTACATGAAAGATGCATTCATGTTCCTTGGTCTGCGCCAGAAGTGCACAGGTTTGTGTCACTCACCCCATCTCTGTCAGTGTCTAGCTTTAGGAATGATGATTAGTCAAGCAGTAGGTAAAAAAACCAGCTTCAAGAGATGCCCTTTTTTAACATGCTGAGGTGTTCTGCTCTGTGACCTGCTGTTACACGAGTGCACTTTATACCCCTGTGCCACCTTGGCTCAGTGCTGCATGCCTTGGTGGGGACCTGCTTTTTAACTTTGCATAAAGACTAAAGCAATGCACCCTGGCCTCTGACTGGGTCAAGGGTGGTGCTGCAATGGGGGAGCATAAAGCGATCGTCTCCTTTGCATCTACTGGAGGGACTGGATCTGTAATGCCTTTCAGCAGCAGCTCCAGTAATTGGGCATCAGATCCAGAACTGAAAGAGGGTCGTGGTTCTCTTGAGAGCATGGATCTAAGAGGTGTTGGAAAGATGACAGAGAAAAACAATTGTTAGAAATTTCTTTTACCTATGGGAGAAATGTCAAGTAATTTCAGCGAGCTGTAAACATCCCTGCCATTTTTGCTTGCTTTCAGGTGCTTTTGCCCCTTTCCCAGAGAGCTGTTTTGTTGATTTTAATGACTCCAATCTTCAGGAAGTCTTAAGATAAGAACAGCATTTAGAGAAGGCATTTAAAGCAAATTTTGGTATATCTGCACCGATTGTGTGCGTGCTGGTGCAGTGGTAACAATCTGAGTCAGATGCACACATGTTCACACAGCTAATAAAAAGGGCCTAGAATTACTCAACCTAGAGAACTGAGCATGGGGAGGGTGAATTAAGGTTCCTGTGAACTTTTTGTGGTTTTCCCTGGCACAGTGACGATGAATCTATTATTATGAACTAGAACTCCAATTTTATTAATGTTCTGAAGTATGGAAGGAAGCAACAAATCTGATTTAAGTGAAGACATTTGTCTTGGCATTGTGATTTACTCCAGGGTTGTAAATTTGACATGATGGAGACTAAAATGTACTGAAACTTAAATTTCTCCCATATCTCACTCAAAGTCAAATGATTTAAATAGCAGAATATGAGAAATGACATGTATCCTTGGATGCAAATATATTTTTGGTGCTGAAGATTTTAATTTCATGTCTGAGGAAATTTATCAATTTGAGGATGAAACTTTTAGGAAAACAAAGGTCAGAATTTCCAGACATGCTATGGGGATGCGATGAGAAGTGCATCACTGTCTCCTGCAGTGAAGGTTTCCTGCCTGGTAACCTCCTGTAATGGGTCCAGTAATGATCAAGCAGGTATTATGGAAGGTGAAATCTGCTTTGCTGACACAGATCCTGTTAATGCTCCTGTCCTGCCACGCTCACCACGCTCCTCTCTGTCACTGTGCCTGCCCTGCCTCCTGTGCTGTACAAATGTGTCCAGGACAAAATATTAGAACAGTTAAAATACAAGGTGTTAACTAACCCAGACTGGGGTGGAGGTCTGAGTTAGTGTTGCAGGCAAAATGTCTTCTGCACAATCCAGCAGTGAGCATCCTGCCTGCTCTTGATTTGGGGGGAATTCTTTGCTGGGATTTTGTCCTCTTGGGTAGATGGACCAAACCTTAGTCCCTGCTTCACCGTCGTTTTCCGCTTTGTTCAGTAATGGCTTGCACTGTTCCAAGGGTCACCAAACCCTTAGGATCATTTGCCTTCTGAAGGGATCCTGTCCTTCATTGAGGATGAAGGGAATTAATGGGAGTTCCACTCTTCACTTTCATACATGTCAGAGATGCCTGAAGTTTATTTTCAGGCTTTGACTTTTTGGTAGTCAGCAGAGAGATGCTTATTCCGTGATGAACATATACTTAACCCAATGGCTATATGATATATCTGGCAGAGCTCTAATTCTCCTATTCATTTCCTGAGTAATATCTTTTAAAAATCACCATATTCTGGAAGTAAAAAACAGAGCTTAATATTTTTTTTACTATTTTCTAAGATAAACTGGTAACTTTTACGGCCTTGCTCTGTGATTCCATGAAATGGGATTAATTTCTTAGCAGCAGTGGACCTGCTCTGTCAGTTCAATAAAAGTAATGTGGACAATTTCAGTCTATTACTTTTAAATTAACTCAGCCCATATGACTCTTCCTAATACACTGCCACCTTGTGAAAAACAGGGTTGCGTTTTATTGATTCATGTGATAGATGAGAATATTAAGTGTTCCCTGGCAAACAGCACCCCAAACAACACGAGGCTCTTAGGCATGCCAGGACTGGGGAACTAATTATGCTGAGACAGAAGAGGTTATTTTACTCATATGCTGTAAAATGGAAAAAATATTAAAGTAACTTTATAGCTTAAAAGAATCCCCCAGCACTTCTCCTCCATCCCCCCCCACAGACTGGCTGTTAACGTTTTTTCTTGCCATATTTTCAGTCAGTTTCTGAAAATTCAGAATTGAAGAAGGTCATTGGGGAGGGAATAAGAAAGAAACCAAAGCAGGGAAAAGCTCAAACCAGTGAATGTACAAGGAAATGAAAAGAGGCCCTTGTAACATAGCACACTTGATATGGCAGTGTGTGTAGTAGCCTTGTTTCCACAAAGTCAGAGAGATGAACAGGTATTGCCCCTTCAGAGATCCAAACTTTTTAGAAAGATTGCTTGTTAAATTTTTACTTGGTGAAAAATGAAGTCTGAAAAAGCTGGTGTGATGATCCTTTGAGGACATTCTAGAATAATTGTAATGATGCATTAAAATGTCACTAGGGAAAATGATTAATTGGAATTGCCTTCATTTTTCTCCTCCATTTGCTTGCATTCCTGTCCTTAGTTCCTCATATAAAAAATAAAAATAGGAACACCCAGTGCTAGGACTATATATGAAGTCTTTTATTACTGCACAGTGACATACATGAAGCCTTGCTACTGACACTCGTGGAGTTACATGCCTCCTACTCCAATTGCTTTATTGATGTTTTGGCTTTCAGCATAAAAGCTAAAACACTGAAAACCACTGTAAAATCCTCATCATGGCAATGACATTTCTCATTCTGTAGCAAAAAACATGGTGAGTTGTTTGCTGGCTGTGTTGGTTTGCTCTTTCCAGAGCAAAGAACACAATTTTCAGTTACTTTTCTCTCATGTTCTCATTTAACAAGGACTAACCCAAGCCAGCACACTGTGCAAGGCAAAGATCAGTGGTAGAGGTGACTTTTGTTCGGGAGGCTCTAAAACACAAACAAAGTGGGAGTAAATGACTGACAGATGTAACAGAAGCAAGAGAAACTGGGAGCAGGAAGTTTATTTTCATGAACTCTTGCCTGTGCCTGGTGGTTCACTCCTCTAAATGATGAGCTTTAAAATAGGCTGCTGGGCCAGAATCCGAAACTTGACCTTGTGTGGGTGCATTTTCCCTCTGTGCATTTTCCTACATAAAAACTATGTGGTCTTCAGGATGGGAAACTCATCCAGTGTTTTTTTGTTAAAAAGTGGTTTTTTATTTCATCAAAAGAACTCAAGGAGAGTAAAAAATCAACATTAAAAATAAGTAAAATAAGTAATCTGATTGTTGCTTTAGGTATGTTTCTGCTCGTTTTAGTTTGTTGTCATTCAGTTTGATTCACTGAACTGATTCAATTTTAATGGTTCACTTATGCATGCAACTACCTGGAAAAAAAGATTAAAAAATGCCCCTAAAGCAAATCTTACTGAGATTCTGGTCAAAAAAGGATCATAAATAAGCAGAAGTAAGAGCAAAATCTAAAACAATATGGCACACATCAAGTAAAAAGAAAGTACAATATGTGAAGTGCAGAAAATAAACATGAGCTACAAAATAGAAGTTAAAAAATAGTACCTAAGGTAAAAAATCAAATTCAATATGTTTTACAATTACACAGGAGAATGAGTTTCTTCAACCTTTAGATTCTTTCTTTATTCAGTTAATTTAAAGACAACAAGGCTGGAAGGGTATCTCTTCCAAGGCACTGGCAGTTTCTTAGAGCCCTTGCTGAATGCTGGAAAATTTAGCAAGGAGGAAAATTGCATATACTAAGAATATAACATGATGAATATGTTGTGTCACATACATACCATCTGTGAGTTATTCTGATAGACAGAACAGCTTGTCTGCCAAACCCTAAAGCATGGCTTTGATTATTGCATACGTTGTAAAATAATAATCTTGGGGACTTTGGGTGAATTGAAGTATGACCTTGAGCTTGTACTTTAAAGGTCATGCCATCGAGGTCTGTAAGGGTAACTCTCTACTGTTGTAATTAGGTCTTTTGATAATGGGTGCTGTAGAACAGAAGTTTTCACAAATGAGGCTGCCAGCAGTTACCAAGGAGAGGAGAAAAACATCAGGACATAACTCCTAGAGAACAGGGATGGTGGGGTGTTTGTTCCCTCAGTGATTGTAAAAGACGTGTTGTATTCAGCTCTTGATGCTGGGGGAGCGTAATGCAAAGGGGAGTTTTGAATTTTCAGGGTTTGCAGCCACTCAAGGAGAGGTGGCTTGTGCACAGTACTTTGTTAATTACCTGCACAGCTCTGTAAATCCTCTCCTTTTGTGGTGGTCACAGTGTTCCCCACTTCCTGGCCCCATTGCAGGCACTTACATGGTGGGAGAATGATCAACAACTCACAGATTTGCTCCTTGCTATTCTGTTTTTTACTACTGTTGAAAGTTAATTTCATATGCTATCATTTACTTAAAGTTGTTAAATGCTAGCCTGAGTTTAAAAAAACCCTCATTTTTGAGCAATAACATGATTCAGCTGCGATGGCTGCTGCAGTAAATGTCTTATAAAAGAGGTCCCTTCCTGAGCTATAGTGCCCATAAATATTAGCTTTATTTTTATAAGTAGTTGCTTTTTCAGCAGCAAAGTAGCTGTAACCATAAAAATGCTTAATAAGAAATGCTTTCTCAGTCGCTGTTTATATGTTTAAACATTTTAAAGAGCCATTTTGTATTTCCTGAATAGCCCTTGATATTAAATGTAAGTTCTAAGCAATTGTTTTGCTGTGGTTTGGGGATTTTCTGCAGAATTACTCTGAGCATAAGGCTTCCTTTTTTTTTCCCCCCTCTTTTATTTTTTCCTTTTATTTTGAAATTATTGAGCTGCTCTGAGTGTTAAAGATTTAGATTTTGAGAATGGAGAAACTTAAAGGAGGCTTCATGCACATCCTCTCTGAGCAAGCTGTTCTAACGCAGATGTCACCAAGTGGAATCGAGGCAGTTTCAAAACATTCACTCGCTGCTCCTAATTGGTACCTGTTCTGAGTCACCCTGACTCGCTGTAGTGCTTTGAAAATCACTTTTTTTTCCTTGTCTTTGCTGCTTTCCCTTGTTGCATGAAAATAATAGAGGAAACTAGTTCATTCAAGCTGCTAATTACATGGAGTGACATATGAAAGGTTCAGGTGTTTTAGGTGCTTTTCTCCAGCAAGAGGAAACAACCAAAATCCTGGCATGTTAAATTCCTGTTTCCTTTCTTAGTGGTTCCATGGGTGGAAAATCTCAGCACCTTTCTGATGCTCTTTCATAGGTATAAAAAGCTGCAAGCATTGCTCGTGCCTCTCTGGAAGCAGAGCAGAATCCTGTTAAATGATTTGTGACTCATCCAGTAGCACTTCTCCGTATTTAAGAGCTACCCAAGCCAGGAGAAACCTTTTAAGCGTAGCAGACTTCAGAGTGAGTAGAGGCAGCCTTAGGAAGCTCTGTCATTTGAGTCCAGTCCCAGGGTGTCTTGTGCTTTGCTGGAAAAAAAGGAAATCGACTGACTGAATCCTCTGAAAAATTGTATCCCATCCTGTTCTGTGAGAACCTTTGTAAGCTTTTGCAGAGAGAGAAGGAAATTACTCCTAAAAGTTTCGTTCTGTGTGTTGGAATTGTTTATTTTGGAATCTGCAATGAAAGGGAATAAAAATGGTCAACAGCTAGGAACTTATCACTTGATAACCAGAAGGCATAGTGAAACTGCAAAACTCATTTCCATTGTCTGTTTGATTTGATCCTATAAAAATCATGACAATGAACATAAGCAAGCATAATATATTCTTTCATTATGCTTCCATATTTATTTTGTATAATAGGCAGAAAAATAAGTATGTCGCTAGCAGTTGCCCTTTTTAAGAATCTTATTGTTGATTGAAACATTTTGAACAACATTTTGAATCAACATTATTGTTGATTGAAACCTTTTAACAGCTATGTATAACTAATGCATTTTCACTTCAGAAGCTTTTGTTTTACGTATTCATGTTTTAAATCCACATTATTTTCTTCAAAGGTTGTGATCTTTTCTGAATAATACCACTGAAGAAAAACTTCACCTTTCTGAGTTTCCTTCAGGCACCCAGGGAATGTCAGTAGCTGTGCTGAACAAGAGATGTGATCAGAACAAAATAATTTGGGATGTGCTATTAGGTTTCATTTGCACAGCACCCAAAAGATCAGCACATAGAAGCTATGGTTGCTTATGTTTTCCATGGTGAATTTTATAGGATCACATCAAATAGCAGAAATGTAGGTTTTGTGGTTTCACGGATTCCATGTTCTCCCCCTGATTTTTCTGCAGGGTTCAGTAATTGCCATAAATTCTGCAGAGAATTTGTGATCAGTTGTGTTTTCTGTTGTAACAAGGGTACCCACCTTGAGTGTGTTTGCCAGCAACAGGTGTTGGTAGCAAGTCCTTAGGGGAAAAGTTGTTCCTGAACAGGAGACCAACTCTTAAAATAAATAATGAGGAAGTGCAGAAAAGGAACATCAGGGTCATATAACATACACCAGTATGAAATATGCTACAGCTCTGTCTCCAAGTATCTTTTAGATGCTGCCTTGGCCACAGTATGGTGTAAGTGAAAATAGTGGAGAAGGTTTTACATATTCCAGTTGCTTCATCATGGGAACTGTGAATTTCCACAGATCCAGTTAAAGTTAGATCCGGTTACAGCGGACACCAGTTCTGTGGAAGACCATGTGTTAGGAGAAAATGTTCTAGTCCAGAATCAAAAATCTTTCTGAAACTATGTCTTAAAATAAGCACTCAGCTCCAGAATAGCAGATGCTCTACACTCCAGATGCAGTGTATGGGAAGAAGTCTGCATTTTTTTTGGTTGCTGCTAAAATAATGTGTATTGCATTTCAGACTGGAGACACTTTGCAGTTCAGGAAGAAGTTCCCCAGATGGAAGGATGTGAATTATTTATGCAATGTTTATCTCAGGGTTTACTTCCCATCACAACCAATTAAGGCTATTTCATTTCATTAAAACCAACGTTTTCACATTGGGGAAATCATTTATCTAAGGAAAGCTTATATATAGTATCCGCTACTTAAAAGCTTGAAAGCTTCCATCAATCATATAGTCTCAAATTCATTTAAAAATGTACAAGATGGGAAAGTAAAGATATTTTCCTATGTTAGTCCTTGCCAAATTGAATTATAATTAATTGAAATTTAAGAAATTAAGATATTATATTCATGTTTTTCTTCCTACTCAGTAGGAAACAAGGGCATTCAGTAGTCCCCTATCTCCTCAGTATTGCAGTCGCTGGGCAAGCCTCAGCCCATTTTAATCTGTATACAGAGGAGCAGAGGAGAAGAAGCCTTTGCTCCCACACAATTGTCTTAAGACTTTTTTTGAATGAGCAAAGATTGAGATCAAGCCTTAGAGAAACAGAATCTATTATGAAATAAAATTGTCTGCTTTGTCCATAACGCTGCATTTGAAGTGTCTGTATTTGTGTGGCAGTGAAGAATTTGCTGCAATTCTTGTCTTTGTTCCTGTCCTGCTGCCAGAGTCCATGTGAGACTTGGGCAAAGTGCACCATTAGATATCTGTGATAGCCAAGGCATTAAACTGAAAGGTCAGCTTATTATTAATTTTAGAACTGTTTTCCAGTTGAGATACAGCCAGGTCTCACAGAGGTTTCTGCAGATCAGATTAGATGGGCTTGTGTATAGACCTGCTCCAAATGAACAGCATCAGTCTTGGGCAAGGGAGAAAGAGAGCCCATTACTGTCACTTGACAACTTCATTTCAGTCCTTGTCCCCCGTAATTATAACTTCTAGGAGAGCCAAATTGTGGAATCTGGGGAGTTAAGGTCTGGTCAAACAAATCACTGCTTTTTTAAAAGCCTAGACAGGCAAGGAGGCAAATCTGTGAAATATGCTAGGAAAATAGAGACAAAATTAACCAAAATATCAGGCACAGAGCTTTATCTGGGTGTGTGATGAGTTTAAAATTACAGAAAATGCTTTGGTTAGCTTTACTGGTGGCTCTTTGTGAGGTCTGGATCAACAGTATCACAGTAAGATTGTTAAAATACCGATATTTTTTCTTGTGGCGGGTGGGATTCCTGCGTAATCTCCATCCTTTCTGGGGACAGGCATTAACAAAGGTCTTTGGAAATCATTCAAGACTAGTTTGCAAACAGCTAAAATTTCTTAAGAGTTTTCTAAGTAGACTATAGTGCTCTGACAATCAGTTAGTGCAATTTCATGCATTTTAGGGGAAATGAACTTTGTTTTTTGTAGCATTCTGCTGAAAACGAATCTTTTGCTTTCCTAAGCCTGTGGGCGTATGTGTGTGTTTATTTATGTGGAAGCTCTGAGTCTTCTAAAAACATGTGCATGTAACTCTTTCTTGGTGAGATGCGACAGGCATGTGATAAGGAGCATCTAACAATGGGGAAGTTTCTTTCTATCGTGGATTTAGTAAAATGCCTGACATTATTGCCATGGAGGCACGTTCACCTTTCATGCCTTCCTGCTGTTAATGTGGAAAAGAGCAAGATAATAGTGATTACAAACTCAGATTAGTATGTGACTGTGATCAGGTTGTGATACGGAAGGAAGAAGGAGGAAATCTCCCCTAAGTTGGCTCTGGCAGTTTGTGTTATGCTATATGTTAGATCTTTAAACCACCTTCCCCCAGAAATGTTTGGATGCCTAGGCAGGCCAGAGACAATCCAAGGAACTCTTGCCTTTTTGTTAAGGTTCTTTGAGCTCAAAATACTGTGCAGAAGTCCTGTGGTTTGCTGGCTTCTGTGATTGCAGCATCTTTTGAACCACGCTTCATGTTTGTCGGGTTGGATCCTGTACAAACACCAAGCAAGGAGGCTGCTCCAGGCCTGAGCTGTGTACACATGGGTGGCTTCAAAGTGAGCCTCCTGCAGCGAGCACTCCCTCTCACTGACCTTTGATTTTATTCTCAGCATCTCACTTCTGAGATTTTTCCCTGTCTAGCACAGGACTGGTTTAACTTGTGTTGTCTGTGTGTTTGTGTGTGTAAAAAAGGAGTATCTGCCTGATACAATCAAGAATGTGTACCTAAACTTACTGACAGGACTGTGTTGCTCTGCTTCTAACTCATCTGACACTTGTCAGGTTGCACTGGTCAAATGTTTTACATTCTGAAAAGGTAATTTAATAGAGACAGAATTCAGTAAATGTGTCCATGAATACTTCTGAATTTGTCTAGAAGATTAAATTTGGTATCACATAGTTATAGATAGCCTGATTTTTTTGGTGTGGACACTGTTAGTGTTACCAGGTTTTGAACATCTACAGATCAGAGCGTGGCTTCCTGAGGAATGACGTGTAGATACAGAAATCCTGGATCTGAAACTTCACAGGGGGTCCTTAATTCAGAATAATAAAGTCACTAAGGACATGGACTTCCTTCATATCCTCTCTCACTGAACCATCACTAGCTGAATCCTAAGATAGCATCAAAGGAGGGCTTCATGTGTACAAACTCACTGCAGAATACACCAGAGCTTTGTCCCAGCAGGTCTAGATGCCTCTTGCATGTAAGATTCTGAAAATTCTCTTATGCATTTATTAAATCTCAGGTAGTTTGGGGATGAGAAGACACAGGAAGTTGCTGCTTCTGTTTCTCATGATGACTTACTGACCTGCAGAAACTGAAGCAAGGTGTAATACAGCTGTTCAGAGGTAGACCTTTCACAGATCAAGGATGGCCTCAGTCAGGTCCAGGACACGATTCCGTCATGTGGTGACCGTGTGCTCTGGAGTAACCACATCCCTCCAGTTCTGTCCCTGTAGTGGTCACAGAGGTGTTTGTGATTGGACGTCACACATATGCTTTTTTTCCCCAAGTTTTCAGTCCTTCCTTCTTTCCCACAAAAAGGTTTAGCAGAACAGTCACGTGGCTTTATTTAGTATTCAGCTGCGCTTCAATTGTCAGTGAGATACTAATGGAAATTTATCAGATACTGAACCTAAAGTGACATATATATATATATGTGTGTGTGTGTGTGTGTGTGTATATGTATATGTGTTAAAAAGCTGTGGGTTATTGCATACTTAAAGATACTTCACTGTCCATACTTTTGGAGCTTTTTTTATGTAAAGCCCCTACTCATGGCTTAGAATTTGGTACTTTGATATTAGTCTTCCCCATTTTTTAATTGCAACTTTTTCTAATGAGGAAGAAAGTACAATGGAAATTTTTGGCCAGCAAGTTATCAAATCCTTCATCTTGTTTTCAGTCATGATTCAAAGTGGAATTAAGAAAAGGAGCATTTCATGACGCACTGATAAATGATTATCAAACTACTTGATAGTTACTGCCTACAAATCGGCTTTGTTGCAGTAATTTTAACTTTTGCTTTCTGTGTTTAACAAGATGGCCTCTACTATTGATGGCTGCTTTTGAAATTAAATCAAGATGTTGTGCACTGGCATGAAGTTAAACACGACCTGACATGGTTTACTTTGAAGACCTCATAACCTCTAAAGGCTTTGGAACCTCCCTGAGAGGTGAAAGGATGTCAGGATGAGGATACGAGTATTTTTATGTATTTTTCTTCAGTGTTTTCACTCTTGGCTGTGAAAAGGCAACCATATCTATGGAACAGCATGCTGAATCGTTCTACTCACAGACCTCTGGTGACCAGATAATGCAAATTTCTTTCCTCAGGCTTTTTTATTAGTGGTAAGTAATACGCAAGTGGGTGGAGTTTTAGGAAAAGCATCTTAAGGGAACACAAATAAAGGCAAATGTTTTATATGACCAAGTGGTCCACATATTCTTGGTATTCTAGAGCTTTGTTTGTTACATAAAAGCAGGTTCATTTGAAAACTCTCTCTGTAGTCATGCCTTGATTCACTGAAGTTTGGACTGAATATTCTTTCTGTTCTCTGTATTTTTTTGCCCAGCAATTTTTCCGTGGAATGATGGAGGGATGTTCTGGAGGGACAGAACAATTGTACCTTGCCAGCTTATCTGTAAGGATTTTGGCATTCTCAGGAGTTCCCACTCAGCTATCCCATCCAGTTATTCTTCCTCTGATAAGTTTTGCTAAGACAGCTTTCCCTGTGAGTCTGAGTGCTAATTTTACTCATAAGGAATCTTTGCTGATGTGTAGAACAAATTTGCATATTCTGCTTTTATTAGAGCATGCAGGAGGGGCTACCTCCTAATTTTCTAAGTAATTCTCTTTGAAGTCCAACTAACAGGTGAGGAAAAATGGCCAATTCCTCATTCGCATGAAGCTAAAATGGAGTGTCAGATATTTATCATCATCTTTGTTACTTTTCTGAGAGATTTAATAGTGCCCAGAATAATAGCTACGTGCTATTTAATCTGAGGCATTATTTAGCAATTGGTGCTGTCTCAAGAGGATAATTACTCAGAAGTATCTATTTGAAAATTCATCTACTGCTAGTTGTATAAACGGCTGCAGTGCCTGAAGTATTTAAATACTGAGAGGCTTTATGATTAAAGTTTCCATATTACAATATTTAACAGAATGGTGGATTTCTATTAATATTATGTGTGCTAAGATTCAAATGCTGATATTCTCTCAGTGACTCAGGGGAATCTGCACCTACTGATAGCATTCCCACTGAGCAAAAGAAAGCGGGTACAATGTGTGACCTGTAACATCCCCAGGTGCAGAAATTAGTGCTCTCAAGTTGAAAAAGCCCCAGGTTGTCTGTGTGCAGCATTGCTGAGTTTGGAGGGGATGTGACAGCCACTGAAGTGTCTGCTGCCCATGCTGGGCATGATGATGAAGTACTTTGTGAAGGAGGATGGGGAGTGTCTTCAATATTTGAACCATACTTGTGAAACTAATTGGGTCTCTCTTTAAATTTGCCACTTAACTGCAGAGGCACTTGCATGTGTGTCTTTGAGTCTTCGAGAGCCCAAATGAGCAGTTGGGTTTTGATCAAATTGGTCTGCGCACTCTAAAATTATGATAAAGGTCTGACGTCATATGCAGACACACACACAAAGCAGGATCATATAAATCTCATTTTCTAGTTTAACTAGGTGAGAAAGAAAACTCCAACTTTGCACATTGAGTAATGAACATTAAATTAGTTGTTGCCACTCAAGGAAGTGCTCCTGGAGTCCTTACAGAGAGTTGTCTGAACGTGCGAGCTCAGTGCTCAGCAGTAGCAAAGAGGCAGAGGAAGATTCAAAATTATTAGGAAATTAGTGCAATCAACAGGAAAAATCTTTACTTCATGGTACATATGAAATGAGTGGTTCTGACTGCCCATCCTAAAAAATGCTGGGTATGTGCAAAAAAATAGAGGTCCTTTGTACATCATTGTTTTGACATCTCAGCTTGGAAAAGGTGACTCTGGGTGCATGGTTACACAGGGCTGTGAAATTTCAACAAAATTAAACAAATGTTACTTGTTTACTTCACAGTATAGCTAAGGTTCTGAGTCCAGAAGACACAAGGTACAGATTCCATGGAAAGGAACACTTTTCCAGCAGTGTATCAAAGTGCATGAATTGTGGAACCCCTTGGGAAATGAACTTCTAGGAGTCAGCAGTAAATGCAGGTCAGAAAGAAGATTTAACAGAGTTCTGGACGCACCAGTCAAGGATGGGCCTTGTGCAGCTTCCAGGTCAGAAAGGCCTCTGGGGCTTGCTGGAAGCTGCAGGGGTATAGAGAAGGGAACAGTGCTGTTTGTCCATGTCTTAATTTACTTTCCATTAGTGCCTAGTGCCTGAGACAGGATACAGAGCCTGATGCACCTGTATCCAGCCCTAATCTAGTGTTTTATGAGGGCTCTCCAGAGCTATATTACTGCAGCCTGGAGTATTAGACAATATCCATGGCCACACCGCTCTACACAAGATCTGTGTGGAGCATTGTTAAGAAACTCAACAGAAAGAGGGCAGCTTGAAATAATCTAAAACCCATCAAAATACCTTCTGAGCTATGTGCTTAAATGAGGAGGGAATGGAGCTGGAAATAGGCAGATGAGGCTAGTGTTTTGTAAAAGATTGGTGCACATAATTGATAGATACACTGGTGCCACCCATAGCCTTTGGCTGACAAGCTGTGTGATGGGAGATCCTGGGAGTGAAAGAGCCAGATGATAATTGGTGAAGGAAAGGAGACAAACTGAAATACTGGAATTTTACAATCTCCTGGGATGTCAGGACCCTGTAATGCCAACCCAGCAATCACTGGATGTTCAAGGAAGCCAGTCAGGATCCTGAATGTGTTTTAAGCTGCTCAGAGGAGCAGGGCTACCAGAGTTGCCACCAATTTCAGCAAAGTCTTAACAGCCCTTTGGTGTGAGAGATAGGGATGCCGTCTTTTCTTTCTTTGTCCTTTTCTTTCCCCCATCTCTGTTGTTTTCCTTCCTATCTCTTTCCTCCGTCTGTTCAATACAAGCCTGGCACACTGAGCCCAGACACACTTCCTTTCACAGCACTGCTGTGATCCCATGCCTGGCAAGGCAGGGAAAAACTGTGTCCTGTGCCACCTGGCAGGAGTTACCAGGTGTTGAAGTGGCTGATAACAGCCATTTTCACTGCCTGCTTTCCACAGTAATGAAGTTGCAAGTAGCAGTTGCAGAAGCTGAGTTATCTGGCTCTGCACTTCTCTTCTTGTTGCTGTTATGTGGTTTTTTTCTGCAGAAATTAGGACTGGACTCCAGAACTAGATGTAACCTATCTTGCCTGTTTTTCTGAAGGAGAATGTTTTTCACCACGTTTATTACCATCCATAGATAGTTTTTGTAAGAAAAACCCCTTTTCTAACAGAGATATGGATCAGGCATAGGTGATGCTAGAAGACTCAATTGTTTATATTTGAAATTCTTTATTTTTTTATACTATTCTCAACATTTCTCCTGTGTCTTCAATTAAAAGTTATAAAGATGTTTAAGTCATTAGTGTTGCTATGGAGCTGAGCAGCCTGGGTCTGTGCTCTCTACTCAAACCAAGCTTGACTGTTCAGCCTTACAGACAGGATCATGTTAACACCTTAACCTACGACTCTTCGCACTCTTTTATTGAGATGAGTGAGCCGAGATATTGGATGCTTTTTCCCCAGGAGTCACAGGCCCTGCTGGAGGGCAGGCTGAGGCTCTGGGTCACGGGTGAATACTGGTATGTGAACAAGGTAGTTCAACTCTCTCAAGATCAAGCAGGTGACATTACAGCTGTTGGATTCAGGTCACATTCACCACCTTTTCTCTACAGCTAGAGAGGAGATACATGTGTCTGTTAAGTGAATGTGGAGATTATTGAGTAAACACAGGCTTTCTTATCTAGGGCTCTAATTACAAACCTGCAATATTTCTGTCATAAATTGACCTAGCAGAATTCTCTTAGTGAAGTGTTAGCATTAGCTGCTGACAGCCTTTGGAGTGTGTGTATGTTTGACAGGGCATGCTGTGGAAGGAAACTAGAATGTTGAATTAAAAAATGAAGGTGGCCAAGGTGGAGAGGAAAGTTGAGCAAAAACTGAAGTAGGACATGAACCCTCTTTCAGGGAACACAGACCCTCACCCTTGCAGCAGTCAGTGCTGCTCCTGAGGCGTTGACATGGGAGTCAGGAGGTGGTGCCTGGACCTAGTTTAAGAGAAGAAATACTGCAATGGGAGTATGACCTTTGAAATCTATGGGGCAGGATGTTTTGTGCATCTGATGAGAAGAACCATGTGGTTCTTTCCCTGAAATGCCCCCAGTAACAAACACACATATTAGCAATGTTCGCTTGTTGAGTGAGGAAATTGTTACTTTTCTTAAAACGGAGCATTTTTGAATAATCCTCTGGCTGTGCACTCTTAGGTGACTGGTTATGATCAAGGCTGTACTGTTAGAGGAGATTTGCACCATTTCTTGTTGCTTTGTATTGTTACTTTAAAATTCTCTTTGAGATACCTTTCTGGGTTTAATCTCCTTTCAATATGTGAGTGCAGCATATGCTCACCTTTTTCTAAACCTTTACTACAATAATAGGAAAGTTTAAAATTTAAATTAGGGTTTTAACTTTAATTCTGTTTCTTGAGCCATGATACATGTTTAGTAGGTGGTGGTATATTTAAAAGATCTGTTTGGCAAAATATTTCTTACCAATACTGAGATTTATGCAAATAGTTTTATCTCAGATTTGTGGCTCATAATACAGCTTGTTATAAAAAGGTTAAATAAAAGAAATGCATCTTTTACAGAACACAGACTATAAACGGACTCTTAAATGAAACAATGATTTCCAGGTTAATATTTGAATTTTTAAAATCAGTGCCACACTTTTAATGTATTTCAGGTTCCTTAATCCAAAGCTTACTTTATATTCTGAAGGCGTGCGATTGCTGTAATCTCAAGAGAAGATAAGCATGACATCTGGTTCACACCTGTGGTTTTAGGGATAAGAGCGTAGCTGCTTTATGTATTATTCAGGGCACTCTGTTGAAACTGCAAGCAATTTGACTCTTTGAGGGCCTTTATCCAAAGGTTTTTGTACTTGTCTAAAGTAAACATGAAATATAGAAGTCTTCTCTCAGTAAGTATTGAATAGACTATTTATTCCAACCTGCCTGCTGCCAGGAGGGAAATCAGTTATGCAGGTTAATTATCAGATTTATGATAAAGACTTTACTTGTGCAACTCTCATATTTCAAAAGTTCCATTGAGGCATTTTGTGCTGTGACAGAACAACACCAGGAGTGGTGAATGCACCAGTAGTATACTGGTGTGGATTTGTGTGGCCCTGGGCAGCTTGGGGCAGCTCTCTCTGCTGTGTGATGGGAGAGGCTGCACCAGTTGGGAGTGTTCCCAGTTCCCATTTGTGGTTGCCAGCACAATCCAAATATTTGGTGCTGGTGGTGAGAGGAGTGGCATGAGCAAGAATTAAATTGGTTGGGCACGTCTAGAGCCAGAGACTCCAAGAGTCTGGAGAGAAGCCAGCAGCTGCCACACTGAAAACCAGAACTTCTCTGGTGTCCATTACACAGGTGAATTGTTTGAGTGTGAGATGCTGAGGCAGAAGAGATGCTTTCAGAAATACACAGGTGTGAGCCAGACTGGAAATGTGGCTCTTGGGCATGCGAATTGTTTCTATTATTAAAATACGGTCGAGGGAAGGGACGAAACTTATGCAGAGCCTGGCTGAGCAGGGTCACAATTGGGCACACCTCCCACGAGGAGTGTGTTCTGAAAGCTGTACTGAACCAAAGCCTGCAAAATTTGGACTCAGTTGCCAATCTGGTGGCGCTGTTGTGTTCTTCAGAACTCCAAAGAAGCTCAGCATTCTTTTCTTTCAACATCAATAGGCCTATAAGAAATTGGAAGTGTTAAAGCTGAGAGATTGTTTTAGTCACATTATTTAAGGTGATGCCACAAGTGAGCAGCAGTGTCAGATGCACCAGGGGAGGCTCAACATCTCATCTGCAGACAGGTATGAGCAAGGGAGGGGATGAGAATCAGAGCTGTGCTTCTGTTTCATAGGCATGGAAAAATAACTTCGACATTTAGCAGAGGACCATTAGAAAATGTGTTTGCAATGGGTTTGCAGATGTGACAGTGGACAAAGGCTTAACTTCAAAACGCTACACAATTTCCAGCACTTTACTTTTCTGTCAGTTTTGGTGTTTGCCTGAGTATTTTGCTTCTTGCTGTGCTGAAGTCTAGTTCTTTTTGATTTGTTTCTGTAAATCCAGAATCAGGTCCTTAACACGCTGGCACCATTAAGATGGTGTACTCAGATACTCTGTGTGTGTGTCCGTACACAGTCACTAAAGAAAAGAAGTTTACAGATTTCTTAACACTGCACTCCAAATGAGTGCAGATCACTTTCTGCTCAGTAAAACAGTCAAAGGGTCAGGGTATAGAAACCTAGAAAATTAGAGACAGTGTACAGAGATATTACATGTAAGGTTTTCCAAGACTGGGGAATTTGGGTAGGCAGCCCATGGTGGGGAAGGATTTCAATTTGAGGTATTTTCAGGAGATCCTGCGTTTTAGAAAGGATATAGTGTACTCACTCCTTGCATATTAAACCTTTTAGAGAATCTTGAAGTGAAACACCCACATTAAGCAGCTGCATTGGAAAAATCCCTTGTGTTCCATTGGGACAGCTGTGACAAAACTGGTGCTGCCCCTGCAGCACAGGCTGTCACACGTCCCTCCAGCAATCTGCAAGTAGCTACTGAGAGCAGTGCTGAGCACTCTGCTTGCTCTGCCTTTGGCATTATGATAAGGATCTAGATAGAGGTATATTCTGCAAAATATGAGAAAACCCATTATTATTTTTACCCTCCAAGTAAGCTCTTGTCCTGGCCTGGTTCTGCTGTAACTGTCCATCTACTTCACAGTTCATAAATAAAAATAACCCTGCAAGTGTACAGCCTGGAGGATTTCGCATCCCCTCAGAGATAGGAATGGCCTTTCGCCCGGCAAAATGCTGCTGAAAACGTGCCCCATCTGCTGCATAGCTTTGAATCCAGAGTGAAACTATAAATACCTCAAAATTTGTTCTGAGGCATTTGGAAGTTCATTAAACCACTTGGAAGACCTTGCCTTCTCCCACTGAAAAAAAAAAAAAGAGAGAAGAGCAAGAAGAAAAACCCTTCTTCAACAACAAAAAAGACCACACACAGAGGACATTGTGAATTCCACAGTGCAGAAAGAGGAATTTGTGCTAAGATATGAGCTCTCAGAGGAATGAATACTTGTGCTAGTGCATCTTGAAAGTGAATGGGATATGAAATTGTATTAATCACACATGCTAGGAAAAGTATACTTTTGTGGGGTTTATTCTTCAAGTGCAGCTCCTGTGTTTTTCCTGAAGAGCCCTGGAGTATTTTTGGTAGGAAATCCCAGTTCTCTCCATTCTGGCAGCAATTGATGTTTAAGAAATTAAATAGATTCCTGAAAGATGAGTTGAAGTATTGACAATTTGGATATTTTGAAGTTTAAAACTCTTCAGTAGCATTGTTTTTCTTTTAGCAAGGCCATGGGAAGCAGATGAAGATATCCAAAACCACCACTTTTGGGTGGAGTTCAGAGCTATTCTGTTCACACTGTTAGTCCATCCAGCTTGTTTTTGGTTGCTGTGTCATTTCGTGCTCAGCCACTTTCTAAATTGCCTGTTTCGATTTTTCATGGCAGCAGCTAAGTGCTGCCTCTAATTTTTCCATTCGTACAGTTTTAGGAAAGCCAAGTTTGCCTCAATGTTGTGTGTTTCCTCTGTCTTACTTGGAATATGCCACCATTAGACAAAGCCACTGTGAGTGAGACTCAGAGCCACTCAATAAATACCCAAAAAAGTCTCTGGTAGAGGAGATGAGACCAGTGAAAGGTACCAGCTGACCTCCCAGAGCCTGGGAAGATGCCCTTGGGTGTGTGGATGCTCTGCCCTGCAGTGATTGTGTGCACTGAATTTCTGCAGCATCTGCTCGTAAAAAGGATGGGAAGCACCTGGCATAGAACAGTTTGGGTTGAAAGGAACCTTAAAGATCACCTGATACCAACACCCTGCCATGGGCAGGGACACCTTCCACTAGATCAGGTTACCCAGAGCTCTGTCCTGCCTGGCCTTGAACACCTCAGGGATGGAGCACAAACACCTTTTCATGACATCTCCTGCTGTCAGTTATGAACTGGTTGAACTTGGTACCAATGTTAAGGAGGCAATAGACTCTCTCCATGAGGTACCTGTGTGACTCTTCCTTATTGCAATAGCAAGCAAATGACCAGCAGCCTCACTTTTTTTTTCCTCCAACAATGCTCCATATGGGACTTAATTTCACATAGTTTTCAACTCTGTGTAATTCTTCCCATTAATTTCAGATTTTTCAAACTTTTTTTCATGAAACATTTGGTTAAAGAAGGGATAGGCAATGACCACATGAGGAACTGAGGCCCAGGAATGGGCAGTGATCAATGCAAGATAGCAGAAATTTTCTAGCAGCCTTTGCAGTCCAAGGGCTAATAGGTTGCCACTTCTCAAGTTACCAAAAGACTTGATTTTCAAGAAATATTCCTACTTTTACACAAAAACCAGAATACTGAACTATTGCTCTCTCCTTTATTTTCATAGGCTTCTTAATCTTTTCAGGAAGGGAGAGCTTTGCATTTTCAAGGTTTTTATTACAGGCATGAAGGCAACAGACACAGTGATTTTAAAATTGCAGTGAAGGTTCTCCTGGAATCACATCATTCCAGTTCCTTGGATCTGAAGTGAAATACCATTTGTCAGGAATCCTCTGATGGAGGAGTACAAATGAGCAGTAATGTGTGGGGCAATCTTTTATCCTTTTTTTATTTTTATCTCCTCTCCTTGGATCTCTTCCATCCCTTGGACATGTGGTTCACATCCCTTTTACAAGCTGACTGAGCACCCTATTGCACCACTTACCACCCACGTTTCCAGAAAAAGGGCCTCCTAAATTTGTGTGTCTAACAAGATTCTGTGATGTATCTGGAAACACAGGTATAATTACCACAGGATGAAGATATTTTAAACATTTTTAGGAGATGAGAAGGAAAGGTTCAAAAAAGCCTCCTGCTTATTATGGTTCAGTTTTCCTTTACGTCTTAGTATTAAAGTGTTAGTATTATAGTCTCCTGTGTTTGGGAGGAGGTCAAATATGAAACAACACTTGCAACACAGAGGAAGGAGGATCAGAAACATGAGGCATTGCACTGGGAGGTAATAAACACAGCTCTATAATCCAAGGGTCTTGTGCATTGTGAAAGAGAAGACTTACTGCTGATTTTTTTGTTGGTTTTGAATGATTTATAACATTTCACTTGTGGTGGAGTGTTGCAATCTATGTTGTCATGGAAATTCTATTGAATTTATAGTTCCATTTATCCAAAACGATTTTCCAGACTTCATTTCATGGTGAATCATATGGCTGTTACTTGGAATACAAAGCAATTGCAAAAAAGTTTCGTGTTACGGAAAGCATAAGCACTGACACCGTTATTTTCATATTACAGTAATACAAATGAATGCAAGATGCAGCTTTTTAGCATCAAATGGGCCTTCCTTGTGTGATGACTCACTGTGTACACACGAGATGGATTTTCTTGTTAGGGATGGGAGCAGGCCTAAGGGGTATTTATTTCTGGCAGTAGAAATCAGGGAAGTTTCTGGCTTGGCAAGTTCCTTCTCACTTAACATTCAGGACTTAACACTCAAGACACCGAGTGATGTGGCCGTGATCCAACAATGCATGGGAGCCCAGGGTGATCCCATGAGCAGTGGGTTTCCTCCCTCTTCTACTGAACTGTCACCAGACCACTCACAGGTTTAAATACTGTGCAGACTTATGGGCAGAAGGTACAACAACTACCACCTTTCAGGTTGAAAAAGACTCTGAAATTGCTTAGTCTCAGTTTATAGCATAGGTACACCTACTGCGTCGTTTGGAGACAACAAAGCAAAAATTCATGCTTACTGTTAAAGAAGATTAAAGGGAAATTTACCGTACTTCTAAGGGATACGAACGTCTAAATTGAGTTAAATTTTGGTATTTCACTTGCATGATCTTGTTCTTCCTGTTTCAGCTCCTTTCATTTTTTTCAGCCTAGCACTGTATTCATTATCAAGTTGCAATTACATTAGGACAAAGTCCCTGTCTGACTCTTTGTTTTGCAATTTTACCCAGCACACTTTTAGGCACTGTAGAATACAAAGTTATGACATTCAAAATACATCTCTCTACCTGCCTAACTATAGTTAAAAATTCACTGATGAATAATAGACTAGGCAGGAAAAACATGCCATTATCTGCTCCTGTTCAACTTTATCTTTTCTAAAGAATGCAATAGACTCTGTGTTATTACATGAAGCTCTGGTAGGAGAACTGGAAAACATCACGATTTGCTCTTCCCCCTGCCTTTCCTAAGCAGATTTTGAATATGTTATAAATGATAAGTTTCATGGATTTTTCAAAGAGGATATAATGAGAAGTCAAACATCAGACTTTATTGCCCCAGTGTACATCTCACACTCCAGTAAACACACAGACTGCAGGACAGTTATTCTGAATTTTTAGTGCTGCAGTGAAGATTACATTATGTCTGTAGAAAATTTTTACTCCAGCCAAATGGATCACATCATCCAGTTCACTGGAAATCTATGCACATATTTAAAGCAAAAGTAAGTTACATGCGAGCTTTCAATTAAGAAAAATCATGTATGATTCATAATCTTAGCAGAGAATTTATTTTTGTGCAAAAGGTTTTAAATCCAGTTGTAAAAGTGGCTGAGAATAATTTATTCTTACAAATAAACAGTAAAGTTTCTTACAAGTAAACAGCAAAGACACTAATTAAGAATTAGTATATTCAGTGCTTAACTCCATCATTTAAAGTAAACATTTCAAAATTTTTGTTCCACCACTCTGCAAAGAGTTGCAATCTACCTGCGCTGCCTGGGTGTTGTGCTCTTCTGAAAATACTCTCAGTCTCTAAAGCAGTACATAATAAACCACATCACTGCTCCCTCTGCGTCTTGCTGCCTAATTCCTCAAAAAATTGGCTGGTCTATAAAACTTCTTATTTTTTAATGCTTTTTTACCGTGCTTTAAATTGCACGGTAGTCCTTGGATCGCTGGAAGGAAATGAGCAGGAAAGCTAATTCCGATGATCTTTTCCCTTGCACCAGATTTCCTGATACTGTTGAATATTCTGTACTCCACATCTGTGACAGCACAATGAGCCTTTGTTCATTTTTTAATCTAAAGAGAAATCTGCTGTAGGAGGTTGCAGAGGGTGATAACAGCCCAATTTAAAAGTCTCAATTATTTATTTTTAAAATACTTGGCATCTGTCTATGGAAAATGTACTTGCTTGGTTTCCAGTCTCTTAGAATTGCTTTGAACTCACTCACATCTTCTGGGATCTATCAAACGCTCATTGTGGCTTTTCTGTCATAAGTGCTGAATGAGTTTGGCCATGACAGTCTGTATTGGATGTAAACTTTCTGTCTTTGTAGTGGGGTAATGACAGCAAAGAGATGTCATGCACGGGAATGGTGATTTCTGTCTGGATGCCTGTCATGCCAAGCAGAGAGACAGAGCCTTTTATTTGTGGATGGGTGGCAAGGAGAAGCCATTCATTGGAAGCAGGCTCAGTTTTTGCCAGCCAGTGACATTTCATAATGAGGGTTTAGTCATTCAGAGGCAATTGCACTTAATAAAATCAGAACTGGTCTCTGGTGGGCAGTATTTCTCAGTAATACGCACATTTTGGACAGCCTGTCCTTCCAACATCATCATGGTGGCAGCCCAGTTTGGCATTAAAATCTAAGCACAGAGCACGGCCTGACATTTTGCCAGGTCTGGGTAACACCAGATTTCTGTCGAGGTTGGAAGAACACGGTTGAAGAAAGATGTTTCTTCAGGGAGTAGGTTGTCCTGAGGAGAAAACGATTTTCTGGCCCCGGGACATGGTGGAGGGGTGGGAGCTTGGAGGCAAAGGCTCTCCAGGCTGGAGAATCACCCACATGTTGGATGTACATGGTGTATTCACTTGTGTCAGTTTTGTAGGCTGGGAATAGACCTGGGCTGCTTGGAAACTGTAATGGTTGGCCACTGGATCTTCCTGGACAGCAGAGACTGGAAAACATGATATGTTTTCTTAGGGTGTCTGGTGATTATCTCCTGGGTTAGGGCAGAGTGAGAGCTTTCTCTCTAATCCTCTGTTTTAAGGCACTTGTAACAGTCTGAAAATTTTGCCCTCAGTGATATTTTTTTCAGGCTTAAAGCTTTGCTATACAGCAAATCTCTCGCAAGTTTCAAAACAATTCTTCTATAGTGTGAAGAGTGTCAAAGCATGAAGTTTTTCCATTAAAAGGAAACTCTTGCCCTCTCCCTGCCTTGGTAAAGCTCTGTAGCTGCAATAGTAGTTGTGGTAGCATTTTAGGATGGAGAGCGTCTTCCTGCTGGAAAAGCACCTTGGATTAAAGGTGGGATTGGTTTCACTAGGGATGGTTTGTCTCAGCTTAGTTTTACCAAAATACTGAAAATTTCAAGTTGCTTGGACACACATGGTTTTTATGATAGCTCTTTACAAGGTAAATGCAAGTACATTTCTGTGTTGCACGGCTGAGATTAAGGAAGGCCATGTTAGCCTTTCCCAGCATTGTTAGCTGTAATGGGGCTAGATGTGAAAACCTTGTAAATCTCATATATTGTGCCACAGGGAACAGGGCACTCATGCCCTCCTGGACCTGTGCCACAGGAAAGGCTGTTTGGAGCACAGTCAGCAGGGATGTGTGGAACAGAGCATTCTGACTGCAGACAGGTAGTGTCACACTCCAAAGGGCATTTCAGGCTTTCTCATTGCTGCAGGATTCACAGCCTTTCAATTTTTTAATTTTGGAAAATAGAAGCTAGTGTGGAATCACATGCAAAAATGTACAAAAGTGCTGTTGTATGGGGCTGAAATCAGTCAGTGCCACAGTTCAGGTGGGATGTGTAGGCTTGGGTGATTCTCCATTCTGCATTTCACAAATAGCATATTATAATACGATCCAAATTTTCTTTAGCTTAAAAGCCTCTTTGTTGCATTCTGTGCTGCTGCTTTGTACGTCCCAGGCAGAGACAGTAGAAGTCATTTATATGCAAAGTGCCCCATATATTGTATATACTAATTATATAATAAGGAGTAATAATGAAAATTTTCTAGCATGTTTAGGCCACTTAAGTATGCGGTGAAATTAATTTTACAGTTAACTGTCTTATTCCCACTTTATACATAAAGAACCTTATCCCACCCATAGAAAATATTAAATTAACTATCTACTGATAAATGCATTCAATATTATGTGTATTATGAATAAAAGAACAAAAATACATTGGATACATTTGCATTTTATTGTAAATTGGGGAAAACTGATGAGGCTGTATTATGGAAGAGAACAATATGTGATCACATAATTAGAAAACTGTCATAATACTAATGCTCAGCGGTGTCCAGGTGTGGTTTTATGAGCAGCCTGAACCATGAGGCTTTGAGGGTGTAACTTTACTGTCTTTTTAACATTGTTTTTGCAGAGTATGTATGTGTAAATTATATAATAACAATTCCTCAGATATTGTACTCCAAAAATGTTCCTTCCAGCTGTATGAGCACATAAGGAAGCTACGGTATGACAGATGACAATAATTTTTCATAGGGGACAGTTCCCCTTGACGTGATGGATGCAGAGAGAGGAACCACGCTCTCTGGAAGAACACCAGGGAGCAGTGGTAAAATGCTCCAATGTGTGTGGTAATCAAGGCACACTGTGGTTCTTGATTAGGCTATGAGATTGCACTGCTATGATGAGGGATCTGAATGAAAACCTCTTTTACCAAAGCCCTTTGCACTGTTAAGCAAGAGTGTATTGTAAAAATTAATTTCCTTAAAATGCCGTGAGCAAAATTGATCTGAAATTATTCTGGCATATGCTGAACTCACTCAGTGATGCTTTTCTTCATAAACTCCTGTGAGGAATATATTGTGAAATATTTTATGTAAGGTATAGATAATTTTTTTACTTTATTTTAAAGAGGAGTAAAATGTAATTTGTGAGTGTTTTGCCAGTGCTGGCTAAACTGGAGTTTAAGCAATTCTACCTGAAACAAACTGTTTCTAATTTCTACATCAATGAATGGCTGTGCCTTGCTCTGCGTTTGTTCAAAGCACGAGTTGTCAGAATCTGAAGGCACCACCACCTTTGTGAGATATTTTCAGCATCTCTGTGTGTGCTGTGAGCATGCTGGGAATAGGGAGGCCAAAGAAGGGGAAGAAAATTTATTTCAAATTTTATAAAGCTAGTGTGAGTGCCAAATTTTTTGGGTTTTTGTGGGCTATTTGGAGTGTGGTCTTCCTCCTGCTGAAAAAGTACCTCTACCTCTGAATGTTCTGATCTTCATGTTGGCCTTTTCCCTGTGTGGTGATGTTTTTTTAACTGTTTAATACTGGCAAAGCACCTATCCACTACAGCCAGTAGATACAGTCAGAAGCCTGGGAATCAGTAAATGTGAGCAGGAATGTATCTGTGCAAGATAAAAGGATGTAATCTCTCCTGGCATATACAAAATATGGGAAAAATAGTGCATTTGTGAATACAGTAGGATGTGTCATGCAACACTATTTTGGAAAAACCCAAATAAGTGTTTGGGTCCTGCAGACAGACTAGCTGGAGGGAGCCATGGTCAGACCAGCAGTGTGTTGGGAGGCACAGGCAGTCTCAGCTAGACCTTACTTCTCCCTCAAACTATGAGCTGTGTGCCTGTCTCTTACCATCATTGTAATGCTGTGAAAAGGGCAGGTACTGGTGATGGGCAGCAGAGTGAGTGCACAGGTTCAGCAGGAGACCAGTGGCAGAGATGCCAAGGGGGTCTATTCCCATTTCGTAGCCAGGAACAGATTTTTTTTTTTTTTCTGGCATTAATGAGCACAAGTGAGCATACGTTTCAGCCAGTCAGTGCTGGTTTGGGTTGTGAAATCCATCTGGAAGGTTCCCTGAATAGCCACAGGAGTGACCACTGTGAAGTCCAGTCCTTGTGCTTGACTGTTACCATCGGGCGTGTGGTTTTAGTTTGTGTTGTGTAGGGTACACGTACTACAAATGTCACTGACTTTATTCTGTGACCATGTGCACACCTGCATGGTGAAGTGTTGAGAAGGGAGCATTGTGTGTTTCAAACCAGATCCTTTGGCCAAATCATGGCTGATAGAGATGGACAAACACTGGGGACTTCTTTTGGAATGGAGGGGTTGAACAACTACTGGAGAAGCAGCAGTGTGTTCCGACAGCTGGCGGAAGTGGGAACTCAGCTACTGTGGGAAGTGGAACAAGAACCATACAGGAAATTAAGAGCACGAGCACCCACAGGCCTCTGTAGGCTGTCCTTATTCATGGCATGTGTGTGGTGAAGTGGGATTGTTTACCACCAGCGTGTAGAGAGGAAGCTGTTCTTGGTCCTCTTCTCTTTGTGTATCTCCAGCACTTGTTAGTTCAGGGTAATCATTGTTCTCACCTGCTCTTACTTGGGGTTTGTGTAATTATTAGTATTTATTATTCATTAAAAAACTACATCAATATATCTGGTTTTGTCTCACACATTTTGCAGAGTACTAACGCTTTGGAAATAAAAGTCGTGAAATTTAACTGAAGACAGGGAGAAGTGTGACCTTAACTGATAGACCTGAATATCAGAGGCTCATAAAAATGCATTGCTATGGAGACAGACTTTTATCTTACAAATTACTTTAGGAGTAAAGGAATAACTCTAAACATTGAAATCCTTTTCAAAATTCTCTGTGGATTTTGAGATAAATATGTTTAGCACATTTAACAGAGCGGGAGATGAGCCTTCAATGTGCAAAGTAATGAAGAGATGCTGGCAGAAAGCACAAAGTTTAACATCTGAACAGACTGACCATACTATTTACCCTTGGGTTTGGTATTAAAATGCATTGCATCTACTCTGTTCCCTGCTTACTGTCCCAGCAGGGCAGTCATGCTATTAATCAAGATGCTGGTCAAACAATATTGTTCAGCAGAATTCTTTTATCTCAGGTTCATAACACTGGATTCACATACAACGTGTATGCATTACATCATGTGAAAGCTGTATGAATCAACACTAATGTGATTCTGTTGTTGGTTTTAATTTTTGCAGATGCAGATTTACTTCTACAATCCTGATGACTTTGACAGTTTTGGAACAGCAGTTCTAGAAAACAGGGTGGTAGGAGCCATGGCCGTGTTTTTTCAAGTAAGTTAAAACAAAGGCTATATCCATAAACCAAAGCGTTCACAAATACTATTTAATTCATTGAGTTGTTTCAAGCTTAATGGATGCATCTGTTTTCTTGTTCCCACCTGTCTAAGTGAAAGATATTTCATATTGTCTATGTGTGATTTAAAATGTAAATAAGTATATTTAAAAACATAATGAAAAAATTTGCCTGGATTGTTCTGACTTTATAGCTACTCTACAGATGCAGATTGGAGAACACATTTATCATGAACTTCCTTTGCTGCTGAAGCACATTGCTGCAGTCCCTGGAATATTAACAAACCAACACCAACTGGTTCTGTTTAGGGAAAACTTAAAATTCAAATGTAGCTTGAGAGAAAATTAATCAATACGTTTCATCAATCTTATCTGTAGCAGCTTCCTCTAAATTGTCATAGTAACAAGTTCTTGAACAGACCAGGTTTCCGAATGAGTGAATTTATGCATCCACTTGTTTGAAAGGCATCCTGAGAGATGCAGATCTGGGGCTGCTGGGTGAGCTCGTTTGTGGTTCCACACACTCCAAATCTGCGGCGTGGGGCAGGGAGCACCACTGGTGATGGCAGTGTCCCCTGTGGCAGTGGCATTCAGCAGTCTGAGCTCTTTGTCACCTCACGTCAGAAACGGGGTCTTACTTTTCTGGCTTGAGGGTGAAATGAAGGGAGGGAGTTGAGCTGCTCCACACCACCAGGCTGTCACAGGCAGAGAAGTAGCTAATGAAGATTTGAAATGTCTTGAGGTCTTGCTTTTCAGCAGAGAGGAAAGGAGGGAGGGAAGAGCACGGGGAAATGCTGATCCTTTGTGAGGCTTCACACTAGTTTTTACTGAGGAAGAAAGTGATCTTGCTATTATCTTTGTGAAGCCAGATAAAAAGGAATATGCAAGTACCCATATGTAAATACCTCCCTTTTTCTTATGATAGAGTGACAAGCCTGACTCTGCTGCTCAAATTAGGTAAGGTTGTCTTTTTGCATGTCACTGATTTTGATCAAATGCTTTGATAAGGAGAAAAGGACAGATCCTTGTATTGCATAAATTGCTGTAACTCTGCTGACATCAGGGTAGTGGAAGGAGGCATGTTAAATTCATCACTGTTGGATTCTGAGCACTTCTGTGGCATTTCATATTAGGGCAAAGTTGGTGGAGCTGTGATAATTTACAGTGGCATTGCATGATGATGATTCCCCAGACTTCTTAATCTCAATGTACTGCAGAAAGCTTTGAGCAAATTGAATTTGGCCATACGAGAGAGAAGTTTAGAAGCAGCACAACCAAAGGCTGGTTTATACCACAATGAAGCATTGTGATTTTGGTGTGTGTGCTGTGCCAGAAGGAGCATGAGTTTGTGCCATGGTGTGCGATGCGTTCTGTGGCATCATTTGTCTGGAATTTAACTGCTAAATTACCCTGATGGGCTTCACATCAGCCGTGTGAAGCACTGCCCCATGTCACATCACTTCCTAGTCCGTATGTGACATGTATTCCCTAAATCCTTTTTTTTAGAGCATCTCAAAATTGTGATGGGACTGTGTTTGGTATTCCCCACCTGCACAGCCAAGTGCTGCACTTACTGTAAGTCTCTCTTTGCACCATTCCAAGGGAGCCATTAAACTCACTAAAAATAACCTAAAATAGTGTGTTATGCTGTTAAAAACCCCATCTTTGATTGTCAGAGACCTCAGGCTTTTCAAGACCCCAGAGTGTTGTAGTCCCCTCAGGGGAGCAGAAATCTACACTTTTCATCATTTCCAGCCCTGCTGGCTGCAGGACATGAGGCTGTAAAGTCTGGATGATGGTGCAGCTGGGCTCCTCTGCTCTGGGAGCTGTGAAATCTGAGGCCATTACTGATGAACACTCTCTGATCCTTTCCAGAGGGTGGGGTTAAGGTAATTCTTTGGCAAAGTGACCCAGGGACAACCCATTTTGTGGCTACAAGGAAATGGTTAAGGGTTTTTTGGCGTATTTTCCTTTTACTTTGGGTTCAAATGAGAAATCAGCACTGTGTTGTTAAACTTGTGAGTGTATCAGGTTTTCCTTCTGGGCAGCTTTGCTCCAAGACAGAGAACAGCTGAGGAAGGTTTGTAAAGCCCAGAGTTCCCAGTCTAGAAGGGCATGTGCTGAATTCTGGCCCCTGTAAATAAACTTTAGGGACACCAGTGTGACAGCTGCTATTTTGGCCATCATGAGGATTTTCCAGAACTAGTCCCATAGGGCTTGAGTTGTTATACATAGGGTTAACATAGGGTTGTTAATGGATGATGATAATCCTTTGCAAATCCCTACTGTGTTTAACCAAGGTGCTGTTTTAGCCACCTCAGCTGTGTATCATGTGCTGGGCTTGTTGATCTCTGACTTGGGGAAACCTTTTTATTGAGAAATACTTGGTGTTCCCTGAGCCTTGCTCTCCAGGACTCCATGGCAGATAAACTTGCCATGGCTAGTATTTCATGCAGCTAGTTTAAAGCTGTCTTTTAAAATTTGTGACTTTTGAATGAAATGTCCCTAAGATGTCCATGGTCACATTTTGATTGGCAGCTTAGATTGTTCAAGTACTGCAACTTTCTATTTTCCAGAGCTTTAATCCCATCTTGAGCTCATTTACCTAGAACACAGCTTTTAAAAATTGTAGCAAGAGAGGTCATACTGTTTTTCACAAATGCATTAGGAAACTGTGTCAGGCATGCTTTTCTATGTAAATATTTTAACATAAATTATTGGATATGTTTGCCATTAAGTCAAGACTTGGATTTTTGCTAATGTGGTAATGCTGTGTTGGAATGAATGTGCACAACACTGGCTGAGTTTATAGTCTGGCAGGTGTTTTTTGTTTGACTGATGTTCATAAATATTCCTTTGAAAATCAGGTTCTCCAGTGAGTGAACATTATACTGAACTATATAATTATTGGTGAAACATTAAATAATTAAGAACCCCCTTTCTTCCTTTTTCAATAATTTAACTTGGAATATATAAAATTTTCCTTATTGAATTCATTATTTCAGAGGCAATTTCCAGGTAAAGTACATTGGTTCTGAACTTGGATAATTGAAGCACTTGGAATTTTGTTGTAATTAAAGCTGTGCTTTTCTCATTGCTTTCATTTTAAGCTCTGTTGATAAATGCTATTTCTGTTTGTGTGCTGCAGATTAGTTGATCTGACAAAAAAAATTACTAAACTAAAAAACAATTCTTGCAAATACAAACTGCTATAGCTGCTCATCTCTGTATCTCATTGTGAATAGACATTGAGAGGGTCTCACACAAAGTAGCACTTTGAGGACTCTATAGCTGATATTCTCAATTTGCAGATGAGATGAGCTGTCCTAAAATCTCTAGCTGGATTTTCTTTGATGTTAAAGAGAACTCACTTGTTATTTTAGCAAAAATCAAAACCCCCTGGAGACAAAGGAGAGAATGCCATGAGAAATGAGATGTTGCCTTCTAACAATTTTTTCAGGAGAACACGTTATGGCCATTCCTTTCAGTAGTGCAGTGATTTGGTGTTTCTCAAAGTGAATCTGGTGCTGGTGGGAGATGTTCACCTCCTGCTGACAGCACTCTCTTGGCTGGCAGGAAAGGCTTCTGGATTTGCAGGAAGGGTAGCACCACACTGATGGACCCAGCTGAGTGGTTTTTGGGAATCCTAAAAGTTTTGTGGGAATCCTAAATGAGCCTCTGGCTGCACATTGGGACCCCCCAGCTGCTGGAACACACGTAGCAGGTCCCAGGCCAGCCGGGCACCTCAGGCTTGATTTTAAATGATCCTATCTTGAATAGTTGGTGCACATGTTTAATTTCAGCCCACGAAAGATTCAACTTGCAGTTAATGATGTTCTGGCTCTGGGCCTTGGTTAATTGTCAGGCTGAGCTGGCTTTGAAGCAAACCAGGAGTGGAAAGCAAGGCCCAGGTCTCTCATGGCTCCTGAGTCATCCGTTCATCATACATGTAATACATATTTATAAGTCACATTTAAAATGAGTAGTTACTTGGATTAAATGCATTCAGACATATTGCACAGCTCTGTTTTAACCATCTAACAATATAATTCATTGCACACTTCACTACTTGCTTTATTAAAGCCAAACTTAAAAGTGTTCAAAACAAACATATTGCTTTTGCATTTGAAATATTCATCTTTTAGTCCTGCAGTAGATTCATTATGGCAGAGAATACTTCATTCCTTGATTACTACTGTGAAAAGGCACAATACTGATTCCCTAAGCACTCATCAAATATTCGATAGCTCAGAAATTCAGGAGGAGGTGATGGAATTCTTGTTCCTACAGGGAGGGCATATAAATCTATTTTATATTTGCAGAGAAAACCGTCAGTGATTAGTTACTGTGTCTCAGGTACTCAAACAAATCATCTCTAAAGAAGTTAAGTAAAAATGAATTTTAAAATAACTTTTAGCAATGCTTTCATCATTAAAATTAGCTCCATAATGATGAGTGATGTTCATACCTCGATCAGTCAAGAGCTTCAGCAGTGCAGAGCTAGATTTTTAAAGGTAATTAGGTACTTGGCAGCAAATGTGCAACTAGCAGTATTTTTAAAAGTACATGGGATAAAAATCAAGGGGTTTACATGTCTTTTGCTGAGTTGCCTTCCAATGCTGACTTTTTTGTAAGTTTGTTGAAAAAACTACTCTGTATCCCTTTTAACTTTTAGATCTATGTGTGTATTATTCGCATATAAATGTATTTACATTTACTAGTTACTCATCTATCCAGAGATTTGTTCTTCATTAAGATGCATGTTTGGGGCCTTGCTTTTTGTGAGATTTGTTTTGGTAGTAGTTTTTGGTCTGCTTCATCAATATGATCAATCACTCACTTTTCACAGGGGCCTAAATGAGCTGAACAAGGAATAAATTGGAACACCATCAAAGCTATTGAATATTTGCCAAAAATATGCTTTTTAAATGTATATTTTTCAAACAATAGAATTCAGCTTTTAACTTCCCTTAGAAGCCTTTTTGTTCCCTGTTCTTCCCTTTCATTAACTGTTTCATGTGTTTGCTACCATAACAAAATTGATTCAGTGAATAAGTGATTTAAATATGGAGCCTGTTGAGAAAACCACATCTGGTAGGAGACAGGGTCCTATGTCCCCATTTCAATTCCTGGCAATTCCCTGATTTTGTCCCTCCCTTATTCTAATGCTTTTTGAAAGTCTGAGCAGAATTAGTTTGATTTTGACAATGAGAATGGAGGGAGAGGTGTGCACTTGTCTTGGAACATTATATCCACCTACATGAAGCATAATCAGTACTCCAGTGTTTAGGCAATATCTTAAAGGTGATTTGCAATAGTGAAAATAACACATGGCATCGTTAGCATGCAGGGCATCATCCAGAGTCATTGAGAGACTTTTCATTTATTTTAATAGACTTCAGATAGATGTAAAGACCTTAAAATTGAATTACAGTATTAATTCTTTCAATGGTTACATTAGAACCCATGGAGTTTTTTTAATAGTAGCTCATTAATAATAAAACTGTTATTATTGATTAGCAGTGTTATTTAGTATTAGTACAGGTATATTTTTATTATCTTCATACCATTAAGGTATGTACAGCTCCTTATTCAGTAGCTGTATACCAATAACTCTCCATGTAAGTGAAGACAATCAAAACAATCTGAAATGTATTCTTTGCTAAGTCCAGTTTCTCAGCATTTTGAAGTGTTGCAGTTGTTTGAAAACATTAGTTGTTACTAATAAAAGCAGCACTAGGGCCTTTAAATGGTTGAAAAATAGTACAGAGGTACAAAGTAGCTACCCTGGCATACAAAGCCACAGTCAGAGTATGTAGATGTGGCCACTACAGCACCAAGAATACATTTTTCTGAGAAACACCTTGTACAATACGTGCCATGGAGTTTGGTAACATATGAAGCTTCTCTGGAGCAGAAAAAGGTTCTCTTAATTTTCCATCAAATAAGTGGAGATAAAATTGTCCAAAGTGATTTTGCGTCATGGAGAATTTAAGTACAAAATTTTGAGAGTTTCTTAAGGTCTGTTAGATTTGAGTAGAGTTCAGTATGTCAGTGGCACAGACCAGCCTCCAGAGGTGTTTTTTTAGCCAAAACATGCAAGTTTGGGTGCCTGGTAACAAGTGTTCGTGCTGATCAAACAACTTGCTATGAAACGGTTTTGATTGGAGGAGGATTTGGGTAGAAGATAAAAATTCATGGAAATTGTTTGTAAAAAAATCTATTCTACCCTTTCCATTAAAGAAAACAAAAATATTTTGTTAAACTAAATCCAAAATCCTGATTTTTATTTCAACTTATGTTGAACGTTTCTTTAGGAAATATGAATATTTTTTGAATATTTTATGTAAAATAAGAAAGGAAAGGGAGAACAGATGGGAAATAACTCTGGGAGTAAAATATATATCTATATATCTCCAATTTTGGTGCTTAATATATTTCCAGTGCTTAACAATGAGACTTTATTCTGATCTCTACCTCTGTCCAGATTAGTCATGTTTCAAATCATGTTTAATAGTAAAACTTCTGTTTGCGACAGATTTTTTTAAATTAAGGTTTCTTGTAGTAATGTTTTTCATCCTTTTTTTGGTACATAAATGAGTAGGCTGACTCCTTAGAGCACTAGGCAAACAATCCCTGGTGAAGTCTGGAGTTTAGTAGAGAAGCTTCGAAAGGTTTTTAGTGGTGGAGGGCAATGCAGTTGTGAGAATGGCAGAGCTGCATCCCTGTCTCAAAAAGGAGGGCAGATAAGAGGGTAAGGAAGGGGCAGACTGCAGGGTGAGCCCTGGGACCTTACTGTGAGCAGTTTGGGGAGCACAGGGAGCTAGGAAGGAGCCCAGCAATGTTCATGACTCAGTGCTGCTGGACTCAAGAAACTCACTTTGTTAGTGAGCTCAATTGCACTGGCCCTTTCACTTGTGGGGTTTTTTTTTACCATGTTTCAGTTCTCCAAACTTCCAGTGCACTGACAGCAGCACTGATACACACCTTTGCTGCTGGGTTACTGTGCAGAGCCTGGGCTCCTGGGCTTCCCTCGTGTCACATCCTGTGCACACACGAGCAGAGTTTCTGTCTGTGCAGGTTGCTGTGGATTTGGGCTCTCGCTCACATGGCTGCACACTTGTCATGGCTTGTCATGAGAAGGAGCTCATGTGGCTGAATCTGTGAGTGTGAAGAGCAGAGGTGTTCACACAGCAGCCTGAACATCCTGAGCAAGCCTGCTTGGAGGAATGAGGTACAAATGTGTGAGCGAAAGGGGGGCTGGATTTGGAGGCACAGACTGACAGGGCGGCTGAAACAGATCGTTCTTGGAAGCAAACACATCGTTCCACTTCTGCTTGCCTGTGTTCTGCCAAGAGGCATTTGCAGCCTCTAGATCATGATGGCTGCAACCTGCTGTGTTGAAACTTTTCTATCCACAGGCTGACTGTGCAGTGTAGAAGGGTAATTTACCTTATGTGCACTTATCTTCTTCAGTGCCCAAACAATCGTCTTCCTTTCCCTTCTTCTCTTCACTCTATGAACTTGTTCATGGTATTTTCCACTAAGGCAAAGTCTGATGACCTCCAAAATGCAATACTTTCAATTAAAGTGTTTTTGTTAGATTGTGTTTTAAAGGATATGGGCTGTATTGAAAGCGGTGCCTTGCAGTTCTTTTTACAGTGCAGAGCAAAATACCAGAATGCACAGAGAGTCTTTGGCTTTTATTTTGTTTTTAATCTCAGACATATCTAGGGGAATAAATTTCCAAAGTGTCTAAAAAAATAATTGAAGGTAAAAATTATAATGTAGATCCCTTTTTCCCCCCGCAAATGCACTGTCAATGCTTTTTTTACTGAGAAGTCTGAGACCACAATTCCCAATTTGTGCTGTCTCTGATTTGGATGCAGCAGCAACGAAGGGGGATAACAGCAGGGATGGGTTACCAAGTGACTTCTGCTTTTTGTGATAATTCACAGTCCTTTGCTCCAATTTATTTAATGGAAAAATCACAATTATTGTTGTTATTGATGTTAGGAAGGAATTGCAAACTTTCTTGCTGTTGAGAGGATTTGGACTCCAAAGTTCTGCAATGCTGCAAATACGAAAAACACTGCATATTTTGTGGGGTCTGTCCTCAATGTCTTGAGCTATCAGTCATAACCATTAATGAGAGCTGGTTGTATGCATTGCATGGGGAATAGATCTCTGTGCTCTTGTGGCTTAATGTTCATTTGAATGTTAGGATCACTGCCTTTCAGTTTACAGCATTGTAAATGTTTTTGACCTGCAGGTTTTTTTGTTTTCTGAATTATTCTAAATTGATTAATGTATTGAGATTAATCCCACGTGGGATGCCATTATTAACATGCTTCATTTAATTACATACCAACCTGTTAGCATTAATTCTCATAATTGTCCCCTTAACATTTTAGTGTATTTATTTGAATTACTTGCCTCAAGAACTTGATCAGCATGCATTTGTGTATTCTTCTCTTCCCTTTCCTTTCTCTCACCCTTGATGTTCAGAAATGGAATCCGTTTAGGAATATTTATAGTGTCTAATGTCAGCTTCTTAAACACAATAATTTACTTCTCTGTGATTTAAAAATATCCTGTTTAAAAAAAAACCCAAACAAAACCAAAACACAAACAAGCTATTTTGTAGCCATGCCATAAAAGTTTTTGAATTTATAGAAAATGTCTTACAGAGACTCCTGAAAATGACACTCAGATGTGTAATATGTAAAAATTACAGTTTTCAGCCTATAATCTCACCCCTTCTGGGATTCAAGAAGATTGAGACTCAGGAAGTCTACTGATTATAACCATTGGACTAAAAAACAAATTAGTTCCCCAACTACAAGAGTAGTTTTTGGATTTTGGTCTCTGTTGTGCATTGTTGATGCATCACTTGGTCACTTTGTCAGACATCACAAAGCAAACCTGGAGCTGGGACAATGTGGAAGGACCCCCAGCTTTCCTGCAGGCTCCATCAGTGCTTTAGGGAAGGGACAACAGCCCCTCTGTGTCTCTGAGCATTGAGAAGCCGTCAAATGTGGTTTGTTTGTAACTCTGTGATAGCAGAGATTGCTTCATCCCTGTCCTTCTTACATGTTCCTAGTCTGGTGCATTTTGATTTGACCTTTTCTTTGAGAAAGAGAGAGAAAAGCTGTAAATAAAGAATCTATTTTTTGCTAAGTTTTCAGCGAGTTTCACTAAAATTAACCTTAGTTACAAAATCACAGGAGAGGTAAAGCTATGTCTTCATCTCCTTTCCTCTCCTCCCTTCCAAATAGAAGAGCTGCCTCTGGGAAGTCCCTGTTTTCTCCCAGTTTTTAGACATCCAGTCTGGATTCCAGGAAGATAGTTTTTTATGCCTGTCTGCCCATCTCATTTTAAAATTTAATTTGATTTATTTTTTTTTTTTAAGCAGGCTCTGTATTCATGTAGCTCTCCTACCCATTTATCTCTCAGAGGATTAATCAAATATATGTTGTTTACGTTCATGGGACATAGAGAAATCTAACATTTCAGCCAGGAAACTCCAATTCTCCAGTCCACATGTTGCCCGGTTCTGCAGGGTTTTGAACAGGATTTGTGTAACCCTTAGAAAAATTACACCTATTTTTGCCCTCTGTATCTTCCATGAATCTGCAAAGTCTTCGTATGTCTCTGGTTACCAGTTAGTGTTATGGCACATTTTAAGCAAAGGTGAGCACAGGATCTATTCATAAATGATTGCCTAGTTTCACTTTGTGCCATAAAAGAGAGATTGGTTGTAAAGTCTGAATATATAAAATAGATGGGTAAAATTGGGGCTTCCTTTCCCTTTAGATCTTCTGGCTCAGATGAAAAAGTTATTCTTATTAAATACAAGCTGTTCTGCCTGAAGAATTATTACTGTAGTTCTCAGCTCTAACAGTGCCACGTTTCTCCTTGTATTGGCAAGAATAAACAATACAAGCTTCAGACAGAATTTCCTAGGTAGCATACCAAATGTTCTGGAAAACCTTCTCGGACAGCAGCTGATACATTTTTAATACAAATAAAACATAATTCTTTAGTCTCATTTCAGTTTGATCCCTAAGGTGGGAAAAGTATACGGACTATGCATAATTGATGTATTTGTTTGAAGTGTTTACCCAGATACTCCATTCACAAAGTCTCTTTTTGTTAATAGGTTGCCATGAGATGTAAGAATCACTTAGGGCTCTCTTTGTACAAATAAATGGAACATGTCATTTTTGTACAGTCACTGAGGTGGTTGCACAGTCATCCTGACTGTCTTTGTGCTGCCCACACCGTTCAGCCTTAGTCAAGTCACAGAGCAGATCTGGCTGAAATGTCAGTATTTTCACAGAACAGAAGTGATGGCAAAGCATGAAAGCATGCAAGGGAGGGAAGAGGATGGCTGGGAGCTGAGGGTGCTGCCCATCCCTGTCAGGGTCACACAGATTGGTGTCAGGTTGGCATGTCCATGTAAGCACCTCCCTGGTTATTCCCCATGATATGTGTGGTTTCTTGTGCAATTCCTAAACATTACACGTGATGCAGAGCAAGCATGCAGGAAAATATCCCTCAGTAATTTAATTATCATCTGTCCTAAATTACTGTAAATCCAGTGTTACATGTTACTGCCAGAGGGTTAACTTGTTGCTGGGTTTTGTTGTCTGTAGTTTCTGTGCTGCAGGACGACTGTGGGAGAGACGATTATTGAGAGCATTCTGAGCCCAAGATTTTCATTCCAGAGGTCAAAAAAAAGGCAATGAAAGTAAATCATCATCTAGTCTGGTCCCTTCTTGATGTCTTTGTACAGATGTAGACATTTGTATGTATAACTGATGGTTTAGCTGATAATGCTGATGGCAGATCACCTCCAAAATAATTCTGCAGCTGAGATGGCGGCTTGCCCAGAGCAATCCTGGTACCTGATGTTTTACCTCCTGTGAATCTAAATCAGAAATCTTCAAGTTTACAGGGTGAAGTTGAGGGTGTGTAAACTTGGGAACCCTTTTACAGCATAACTTTATCGTAGCTCTCAGATGTATCTTCTACATCTGGGATTCACTGTAAAGTGCACTAATTTGACCAAGGGGATGAGTTCCAAATGAGCTTGGTGGTCCTGGTTTGAGTAATTTAAACCTCCCTTTGTTTGAAGTTCAGATGTGCTGGTATCAGAGTTTCCAGCACAAAACCAGCACAGAAGCTGGGATGTGTTCTTATGCTCTGCTGGAGATAGGTGAGAGTCAAGAATGCCAATCACCATCTTATTCTATGCAGAAAAGCGAAATGTGTTAAGTAAAGATTGCTTAAATCTGTTCAGCGCCTCTGAATAGTGAGTTTTGATGGAGCAGGATTTTTCCTACGAACTTATGGTGTTTGCAACTGCTTCACAGCTCTGAGGAGCCAAGGAAAAGCTGTCTGGCTGACACCATCAGAACAGTGTTTAGCTGCTGATTGTAACTGTACCATTTCTGTGCATCAAAAATGCATTGAAATGTGCTCATTATCATGTCTAAAGAGACTTTCTGAAAGAGGGTATTGGTTTTGCAACATCTCTGCTGTATCCAATGAAGCCTAACTGGAGATTTGGCAAAGTGTTCTTTATGAGTAAAGTAAAATGATGTACCACATTAGAAAGGAGCTTGGTTATTAGAAAGCTCAGTCTTGCTCCTGATAAAATGGATTTTTTTCAGCGTAAAATTCATCTTTACTTGCTGCAAGAATATTGCTAAAAGAGATTAACTTTGGATCTCAGTGTATTTTATAGTGTGTCTCATGTTATTTTAAGGCTGTAAATATATTAGCCGATCTGTAAGCTTCACTTAAGTTACTGCTTTCTGGGTTTTTGAAGAAATAGGATCATGGTTATGCAGCAACCAAGAAGATTGAATTAAATCACCCCTTTTGATATTTATTTTCCCTTGGGATCATGATATCAGATCAATATTTAAAAACAGCTTTATGGGTAAGTGTTGATTAGAAAGCAAAGCTCCATAACCTTAACAGCTAAGCTAGCAATTTTTTTGCTGCATTTTATTTGTGATTTGTATGGTATTAACCATATGCCTGTGTAAGAAGTGAGAAAATAATTTCATTATTTTCTTACTCCTTCCTCCCTCCTGCCTACCTTGCTACCTAGCAAACCTACTTTGTCTTATCTAGATCCTATAAAAATATCTAACATAATTTGAAATGCTCTTGTGTGAAACATGATTAGACTGCATCAATCACTTTTCAAAGATTTTTTTTCCTCATCATTTTGTATTCTAAACTGCTAAAATCACACTCTGTTATATCCTCCTGCAGTACATGGGAGGCATGAACAGACAGATAGTTCCCCATCTTGAGTGAACCAGTCTTATTAAGTACTCTCCCAAAGTGCATACCAGTCAAATTAAGCTTTAGGTTAACGTTTTGGAATGCTCTCCTCTTGCCAACTCATTACCAGTGATATGGCAAAGCAAACTGTTGCCTTCTGCTATTCCAGATATCTACAGAGATTGATTACATTTCAGCTAATAAGCTTACCTTCCTAATAGCATGCAGCCCACCCCACCTTATGGCTTGACTTGTCTCTGCTCATAACTTCAGCAGAGAATTAAAGGCCAGAAGTAAAGGTGGCATTTAAACCTGTCTGGGTAGAGCTGTTTGGGGGTCCCTGTGTTGTGGATGGGAACATCCATCATTTTGGAGTCTGAACTCACTCATTATCTAGACCAGCTCTGCACTACCCCTCAGGCTGGTACTGATCCCTCTCTATGGACAGATGGTGGTGGGAGAGAAGGGTGATGCCTGGGCGGGTGGCACCACCTCAGAGTGCTGCAGGGCCATATGGGCACTCAGGTTTTAGAGAAACTTGGTCTGTGCATGCAGTACAGCTGGCTGCTACCACACCTGTCTAACAGAGTTGTTGAAAGACTATAAATTCATGCTGAGCTGTAGAGATTATCTCTGTCAGCTGTTCTTGTATCAGAAGCAATTTTTTTAAATGCTACGTTTGTGTCCTAAGCGCCCAGTCTATGTCTGCCTTTTAGAAAGTGCCCTCTTCCTTCATTACTGCTTGCATTGCATCTGAGACATACAACTGAGACATCTAGTGTCTTGCCCCTTAAAAATAGGAGATTTTTTCATGCCTTCATTATCATGCCATATGTTTGCTGCCCTCCTTAAAATCTGAGTGTAAAGAGAGCTGCAAGTGCAGGTGCATCCTACCAGTGTGCTGGTGGTACAGACCAGGCTCCAGGGAACATGGGATGCTCCAGCATGAAGCTTTTGGGCTGTGATGCTTCTCTGGAAAGCCTTTCATCCTCTCAGCAGCCAGCAGTGTAGTGCTCCTCGTGTGCTTGTTACAGCTGGGCTGGAATTCCCACTGTGTTGGGTCTCAGGCACTTTGGGCACGATTGGCTGTGCAGCCTGGCAGTGAAGGTGGCCCTCGGTGCCAACCCTCAGTGGATTGCCTTCACAGAGCATTGGCTCTTTAGCTCCCTCCACAGCAATCAGGCTTTTGGCAAGGAAAAACCTAATGCAGGTTGTGGTGTCAGCTGCAGGTGATTGTATGAGGGTGGTGACATCAAGAGACCATGCAGTGTGACAGATTTTCAGAAGAGAAAAGGTCAGTACCTTTTCTAGAGGTCAGTACCAAAACCAGGGCCATGGCAAAGCTTGTGCCAGGAACCTGAATGGTCCAGCTGACCTTCCACAGCACTGGTGGTGGGATCAGAACCACTGTTCATGAGCTGTGATCACCCACGAGTTACGGGGCTGGGTGTGAGAAGAAAGAAAAAATAATAAGGAAACATAAGGAAGCACTTCAAATTATTAGTCAGGTTTTCTAGTGAGCACATTCAGAGAGGAGGAGAGGAGATGGAAGAATCTTCCTGAGAGCATTCCTGTGTACCTTCACCTGCAGGAAGCATCTTCACTCTTCTGGGTCAGGCCAGACTTGTTCAAAGAGCACCTTTTGTTCTAACCCTGTTTTAAGTTTTGTTTTAAATCTTGTTCAGTTCTATTTTATTTCTTCTCTCATAACTTTCCTGTGATTTTTAGATTTTGGCAATTTTGAAGTTATACCCTCTGTAGGAGGAGGGCTTCCTGACCAGAGGCAGAGCTTGAAAATGCCCTCCATAGATAGGTCATGCTCCACAGGAGCACAGGAAAGCTGTAAAAAGCCCATGGAGCAGAGGCATGAAGGCTAGAGAATCCTGAGGAGTTCTGTGGCTTTAAAACTATCACCTACTCACAGTGATTGAATAGCATTCACTTTGCCACTGCTGAAATGTAAAACATCTTGAAACAAGCACACATGTCATGTTAGTTTTTGTATTTCTTTGTATTTCGAGAGGAAGAAGCTGCTGCCACAAACTGAATATTTGCCAGGCTTTTAATGCACTTGTGTTCTAAGTGCTGTTTTTCTGCACAGAATTTCCCCATTTCTTCTAAACATGAGCCATGATACTTGTTGAAATGTTTTCTTAAGGAACCAAGTGAATTGTTGGGTTATGCTAACCAAGTGAAAAATAAACATCTTGACATATGATCCTCACTGTTTTTGTCTAGTGTTACACCAGTTGAAACAGGGGGGTTGAGCTGTTCTGTTGCTGCAGGAACTTGAGCAGTTTTAGAAGCTGAGAAAAAAAATGCAGGCCACATCCTGCCACTCTTAATTCAGTGCCTTGAAGAAGATTGAGATGGACTGCTTCATTTCTCTCCTGCTTCTTGGAGTCCTACTACTGTGACTGCCCAGTGACAGCCCTGTGACCAGCTCCTGGTGCACCCACACTTCATTCCACTGGCTCTGGAGCCCTTGGCACCCTGTCTGCTGACATCCAGGCTTCCCCTGGACAAACCCACTCACCATCCTCAGGAACTAAAGCTACCTCTTTCTCCTGTCTCCATGAAGAACATCTTGGGGGGGTGAAAGAGCAGAGGAACTTCCTTGGAGAGGCAGGAGGTGGAGAGGAAAAGGTGGGAGAGTTGTGGAAGGATGCTCAAAGGGGTATGTGGAACAGTTTGGGAAGGAAGAATGCTGTAACGTTTGAGGAGACAGAAACAGCTCACTGGGTGGAAAGAGACAGTGAGGAGGATGTGGCAGGTGCGTGATGGAAGAGGGAGGCAGCTCACACATGAAAGTGGAGTCAGAAGTGAGAGACTGAGGATTAGTAGGTGCTTTCTGCCTTAGGTACTATGAGCACTGAACTGTGCAAGTTCATAGCATTTTGCAAAGCTGCACACACCTGCAAGAACTATATAACACTGAAAATTTACAAAAAAGATAAGTAAAGATGGAAGAACTTGCTTGAAAGAAAACTACAAATATAAGACTGTATTGTGGTTGTCCTTTGTGCTGGAAAGTATTAATGAAAAGCACTGGTTTAACATTGGGTCCTTGTACCAGAAAGATGCCTGGAAGCCCAAGAGCCCTCCCAGCCCATGGCTGCTGCATTAGAAATGGGGAATTCGGTGTAGCAAAATTTCCTGCTGCAGTTTTGGGAGACCAGTTCACACCAACCTCATTAGAAATGAGGTAAAACGAATGGCAAACAAACTGTGTTGAAATTTGATTTTTCTAAGCATAAGATTAAAAAAAAATAATCTGCCCTACAGTAATTTGTTTTCACTGGATTTCTAATTTAATTGTGAACTGAGGTGTGGTTGTCATTAGGGAAGTGGCTGTGTAACTTAATTGACATTTCTGCATCCTCTGTGTTTGTGACTCATAGATGCTGGCTTGAGTCATCTGTACTGCCTGGCTGGAGGGAGCCCAGGGCTGTGCTGGGACAGAAAAAGACAGGATTTTTCTTGTGGAATGAATGAAGGATGCTGGGAAGCTGAGATGATTCCTTTTCTTTATTTTAAGAGAGTGATTGATATGACCTCTCTCACCAAAATCCTTTGTGTTGGCTGGAAAAGAGGGAAAGGCTAGAAATCTCTGCTGCATCCTAGGCGAGCTTAGCTGGAGCAATTAAATTAAACTCCTGCAAAATGCTGAAATTCCAGATGTCCATCTGAGCTGTTCTTTTTCAGCCTTTGCATTTTGCCCAGGAAATTTTCCTGTTTAGCCATCAGACTTCATTGCTTTATTTTCATTAAAAAAAAAAAAGAAAAAAAGAAAGGGAAAAAAAAAGAAGAAAAAAAAGCTGGAGATAATTTTTTCTCACTTGAACAATTTTGTACCAAATTCGAGCCAGGAGCAGAAGAAAATGAGAGCTAACTTCAATTTGTGGTTTCACAGTTTTGAGTTTAGCCTCTCCAAATGTGTGAAGCTGCACATCAAGGAGTGGGAGTTGTAAGATGATCTGGCTGTAGTGCTTGTTATATTTTTTCATTACACCATTTCATTTTCCTCCCTACTTAGGTCAAAATGGTTATTTTTACCTAAAAACTGTAAATTGAGCAAATTGCGAAAACTCTAAAAGAGACCCAACTCTTCATTTTTGCCCCTTTTTTTTATTTTTTTTAACTCAGAGGATGAGAACAGTTTATACCTGATGGCAGTTTTTATAAAATAGCCTCCATCCTGATAAAATGTTACCCCCTGGTGTGTCATTTTTCCAGCTGAACTGCTGGTAGGATTGAGAGATCTTGCACACTGCTGCTTAAATAAATAGACTACATGCTCTATGAAGAAATCATATTATTTTCTCAAAGGAGAACAAGTAGGCTCAGTGCACTGAAATTGCTTTAAATAAACTTGCAGCTACTGTAGCCCTTTTTTGCGCAGCTGCAGATGGTAAAGTCTATCAATCAAGCTTTCCCAGCTTTGAGAAGCTGCCACTGAAGCTGCCTCTCCTCTGTGTTGCAATTACATTTTTGTCTTTTGCAGAACTTTGTATCTGAGATATTCTGTTGCTCTAATCAGATTGTGCTTTTGGCCTGTACATATCTTTTGTTTTTCCTTGGATATATATGTATTAAGATCTTTCAGTAATTTGTTAATTGAATGTGCTATTCACTTACAGTAAATTAGCTGCATTTCTGCAAGAACGCTTTGGGGAAATGAATTAATTTAGCAATGGAGTAAGTCAAAGTTTGGGCAAAAGAGTGCCTTACGAAGAGAAAGGAAAATACATTGTCTGTTGTTTCTTACCACGCTGCTGGTTGCAAATCTTGTGAGAGTGAATGGGGAAATGCTGTGCAGGGGAAGCTGCAGAGTTTTTCTCAGCCTGGTGCTCCTATCAGCTGCTGCCAGCAGGTTACAATGCACGATCAATGTTCCTCTCTGCTAACAAAGGAACTCCGTGTGCACAAACACAGAGCATTCTGACCTGAGTTATTAAGCAGACTGAACTCTACCTCAGAGTTTCATGGTCTTGCTTTTTTTTTTTGAGACAGTCTCTAGTGTCAGGACGTTGCACCAACACGCAGATTCTACTCAGTGTTCTTCTGTGGTATCCTGTGCTTTGCTCTTTTTATGACACTGGTATTTCAGCCAACCTGTGGTGTAAAAGTGACTATTTACGCTGTTTGTGTTTTCAAGCATGCCTACTGCACACTATGGAAGGGGAAGTTGCTGATCTATAACATAGTTTGTCCCATCCCAGTCCCAGGATGTCTGTAACTAAATCAGGACCAGAGGCAGCAGGTACAAAGTGATGCAGGGGCTGAGTTAAAGGCTGTGAGGAGCAGTGGTTGCAAACAGCTTCATTGCCCTCAACCAAAGATGGGGGGCAGCCAGAACACCTGACCCCAAAGTCAGTTCAATAGCTTTTAAAACCATTATGGACTCCAAAAAAGTAAAGGAAGAGTGCAGCTTCCTCTTTGGCACTGCTGGTTAATATACCCTGCTAGTAGATATCCTCCAAAGCTGTAGTGAAATATGAAGTTAATACATCACTAGCAAGCTTTCAGTCAGAATGATGTATTATTCAAAGTGGAATTAGCTAGAAGGATCAATGTATACCCATTACTCAATTTAAAATAATCACTGGAAGACTCACTAACTTTTTTTTCTCTTCTCTTCAAGCAACGTAGTGAATGAGACATTTAGGAACACCCTTTCCTCCAGCATATGCACCTCTATAACTTCAGTATATTTTCATTCATAGCAGGATTATTAATACCTGAAGGCCAAAACCCAAATTTAACTCAGGAGAGTTTGCCTTCAAATCCCTAAACCTGAAACCAGTTGCCGTAGGCAAAGACAAAATCAGCTCTAATGCACATTTTAAAAAAAAAAATCAAAGGTCATGGTAGTATCTGTGTGAAATAGTGCATGTGCCACCATAAGGTTCAGTGTCACATCTTGCCTGGGTATCTGTTATTCTCTCTGATTTTACACATGAGTAGAAACTTAAGGTATTAAGGGGGCTGTTTCCATTTCTTGTTTTCCCTTGCAAATATATTCTGCAGGATACTTACTTTGGGCAGTCCATTCATTACACAGCAAATGCCTTCTGCTTCCCTGCTCACCTCTGTCAGGCTGCAGGCTTTTGGCCAGATTTGTCCTTTTGCATCAGCTCATATGGGAGATGTGCAATTATAGCTTATATGGGGGAGATGGAAGAAAATATCATCTGTGGAGGAGCAGGAATATATCATTCTTGGATCATTTAGTGCTTGTGAAGGTGAAAAACTTAGAGCACCAAATCTAGCTTATCATTATGTCGGGAGCTCTGTAGGCATTTTCTTGGCTTCACAGACAGCTCAGTGTGTTATTGTGTCAACCAGTATCCCTTCTCACCCGTCAGTTCTCCTGGAAAGCTCCAGATAAATATTTCCTACTTTATTTCAAAGCAAAGCACATATAAACTTTTCATATCTGTTCATCCACGTTCCGGATCCGGCTGAAATCTTTCACTTCCTTTTATTCAGTAATGTTTAAGAAACTAGGTATTTATCCACAATCAGATTTTACAATGTGGACTTCAAAAGGGAGACAAGCAAGAGGTGGGACAATGGAGTTAGTGCAGAGCAGATGGGTGTGGACCACAAAGCCAGGATGTCCTTTCCAAGTGCTGCAGACTGATGCAGGTTAAAGCATCGTTGTTCAGAAGGATTAGGAGCAGGGCTTACCCAAGTTGATAACTAGCCCTGAAATTATTTAGCCCCGAAGACATGGATTTGAAGAGTTTCACAAGCAATATCCCTAGTGCTTTCCCTTTAGTGAGAAAAGACTGTTTCTTTTGATGGTGATTATCTTGGAATCTTTAAATCCTGTTGCTGTGATGTTAAAATACACATTGTATGGCACAGCGTTCATATTAATGGGATTCTTCTAATTTCTGTTCTAAACCACTGAAAATCAGGTCCTTTCCCATAGAGACTGGGGACTGGCATCCATCCAACACCACTGAGCTGACAGAAGAATAAATTGTTTAACCATGTTGATTGTCCTGAAACCCTACAGGACAGTTTAATCTCTGCAACTTAGTTAATTCATAATAGTTTTCTTTTTGTTCTTAGTTGTTTGTACAGCGTGCTTGGAGCTTAGGCTTTTGGCTGGTGAGTTGTATATCTTAACTGCAAGCTGTATGGGAGCTGAAGGCGCACGGTTGGGGGAATATTACCCCTGACTTTCAGTGTTGTAATTGAAAGTGGAGTTTGACACATTGGCATCTTTCTGTGTCAGCCATTGTCACTGGCTTCAGCTGCCACGGTTAAGTATGTAGTCATTCATCCTTGGCAGACACCGTCCTTTGCAGCATGAGAGGATGGTCTCGGGATGTTAATGCTCAGCACTCTGGGAGCAGCTGCCTATATCGAATTCAAGGCATGCAGATTTTCTTGGCCATTTTACTTAGCAGATGGGTAAGGCTTGATAGATTGAAGATTTAGTTTCCAAGTCAAGGGCCAAATGTTGCAGTGGGAGAGAAAAGTAAATTATATCACTATTCAGAGGGGAAAGGCTCAGGTACTGTATCACAAAATTGTTGCCATTCATTTTCCTCTGCCTTGCACAAAATGCATGTCATTTCACCTTTCAATATAGCCGACTGTGGCATTCTCCTTCACTTTGAGATGCTTTGCAATACTGTTTGTGAGCCCATTTAATGAGCTTGAAAGCAGTTGCTGCAAATTTATGATAGTTTAATGTCTAAATGACAGATATTTTTTAAGGTGGAAATGAAAGAGAAATTTGTATTTTGTATCAACCCCAATAGGTGGGTTTTCTTCAGTTCTTTTTTCCCCACACCCTTTTCTCCCACACAACATCTATTTAAGCATATTTTTTAAAGAAAAGTGTATTCCTTACTCTGTTCAAGTAATTAATGTTCACCTACTTCTTACAAGGTAACTGGTACCAGTGATCATTAGAGAGCTTTGTGGTGCTCCCTCCAGACCTCCTTGGTTGATGGGAGGATAATCTGGGTTTCAGAGAGGCTGCCTGGAGCTTTGGGCAATGAGGGGTGTCTGGTCCTTTGGACAGGGGTCTTAGAGTTAAGGTCTGGTGTTGCTGTGTGGCCTCTCTAACTGCCTTAGTGTGTATTTGGGGGTTTCCCTGTTTTTATTTGTTCCTGTTTCTAAAATAAGCATGGTGAGATCAGTATTTTTGCCTGAGATCCTTTTTTCAGCTTTATAGAACTATTTCCAGCAGAAAGACAGGTCATGGATTACTTACATGACTTCAGCATATGGCTTTAATTGCATAGCATGTGGTATAAATTTTAACATTTTATGAGTCTGCTGAGTTTTGATAAATCAGGGTCTTCAGGAAGTTCTGAGTTTGTCCTATAAAATAATCAGATGAACAGAGAGCTTTGGCTGCTCTACAATGAGTGATAGAGAATGAGAAGGGGTTGGTGTTTTTTAACTCATGAGAAGGTGCTGAGCTCAGTACTGCTGCAGCACAGGGCTCGTACCTTTCCCAGTAAAGTCTGTTTTCACATGCTGTGGCTTGGTGGCTGGACTTGCATGGGCAGCCTGGCTGAGGTGCTCTGGTCTGTCCTCTGGTCACATTCCTGCTCTGCTCAGTTACTGGAACTGTCCTCTTTGGAGTATTAATGTTATCCTGAGAAGGGGCTGAGCTCCCTGGCCTTGCCTCCAAGGGTACAGCTGTAGAAAGAGCACTTTTAAAGCACAGGGACAACACATTGTGCTGCTGAGAGGTGTTAACACTGCTGTCAATAGAGTTCACGACTAATCACCCTTGTTCATTGAAGAAGGAATAATTTCTCAGTCCCTGCATCAGATGCAGGAGCTGTAAGTAAATCTAACCTGTTTAGAGTATGATTTGCACCATGACTTCATGTGAAGAACATACCTGCTCTGTGACTGCAGAGTGGGGTCACTTGTGCCTTGCCTTTTCCCATATTGCAAATACTTGTCTTTTTCATTGCATTAACATCAAGCCATTCTTTCTATTCAGAATGGCATGTGCACTGGGTATTGAAGTCACCCAAAGGGTACAATAAACATGTCATGTTCATCCCATATTTACCCTATGGTGAGAGCTCTGTTAGCACAGGAAACTGCTTAATGATATCTCTGTTTGTTTTTCCATTGTGCTTAGCGTGATAGTTACCTGTTTATTTCTGCTGAAGAGGATTACAGGCACTTTTCAATTATAAATGATGCATGCAAGCATTATTTAATCTGTTTACTGCAGACCTATAGAGTGTTAGTCAGTCTTGAGCAAAAACATCTTGTACAGGAAACAACATTTGTAGTAGTGGTACTGTGGGTATTTTAGGGCAATTTCAGGATGCTCTTCCATCTGTCTGTTAATACTCACTCTGCAGCAATGTAGGCTTGTGTTTCTGCCTGGAATTCCTGTAACTTGAGATTTGTCATTCTTGGTGTTTCTTCTGGTAAGGTCTTGAAGGAGTAGGGGGAAACTCATGGCTCTTCACTCACAGGAAAAGCTTTGCCCAGCTTCGGTAGGCATGTGTTGGGTGAAGCCAAAGTGCCCAGACCCAGTTACAGATGTGTGATCTTTCTCTAATTCTCCAGGGTACCAGCAGAAATGTGGAATGTAAGGTCAATCTGAATAATTCATTGCTGTTTTCCTTCAGGATATGTTCATAAGACAATAAAAAAAATACATGGCTGAAACAGATATTATATAACAAAAAAGTTTAAAACAGTTTGTAGGAGGATATAAGCTCAAGCTCATGACATGGAATCATAAAGCAGGTCAAAAGGACACTTCTTGTTTGGAGATTTTTGTCCTTTTTTCCTTCTGCTTTTTTCCCCCCCTTCCTTTCTTTTAAGTATCAGCTGTTATCAGAGACAGGATTCTTGTATGGGTGAATCTCTGATCTCAACCAACGTGGTAGCTGCAGGCCAGCTAAACCAGAGATGTGCAGCAATGGGGATAGAACTTGACATTTTGAGTTTCAGAAATCTGCTTTCCTCTGTGAACACAGGTAGAAAAAGGATACAAAGAAGTGATAAAAAAAAGAATGAGAGAGATGAAATTCAAGTGGGTTTTTTGGGTTGTTTAAGATTTTGAAGAAGAAAAAGATGTAAGAAAACTTTTGTTCTGAAGTCTGAACCCTTCCACAAAGTGAGAAAACTTTTGGTCACTTTTGTAATGGTCTTGCCAAGATCCAGTTGTACTGAAGTGTGAGAGAACTGTGTGTGAGTGTAAGGTAAGAAGAAGGAAAGCATCTGGAAGGAAAATAAAGCTATATCCCATGCAGGTCTGAACTGACATCTCTGCAAGTGGTACTTGTTTGAATATGATTTTTAAAGAAACATGAGATCCTGCTCCCCATACCCCTGGAGAAAACAAGATTACAGATGCATGGAGCATTTGCCTTCCAGGCTCCACAGAAATCCCCTGCCTGTTGGCTTTGTGCTGTTGCAGAACAGCACATTTGCAGAATGTGCTATCAAAGAAGCTGCATGGCTGGATCTATACAGCCACACCACCTCAGATTAAAGGGGCGCTGCCAGGGCTGAGGTTAAGGATTGATCTACTTTGACACAAAATCCCAAAAGGAAGAGTTCTAACCTTTATGATCCTTTCTGTCTATTTGCTTTCTTCAAACTGATTGCAGCTGTCACCAGAAATAAAACCAAAGTAAATAAAATAAAACTCTTTACCACTTACGGTTAGGCAGCAATAAATAAAACATTGTTTAAGTCCAGAGCAAGATTTTCTTACATTCTTGTACTTAAATGCTGGTAGCATTTTAATGATTTTTTTTTTTCAGTGGTGCCCATGGTTGGAGAAACCTGGATAAATGGAAAAGATGCAGGAATGTGTCTCACAGCAGGCTCTGTATTTTTAGTGTTTCTTTTTGATTTGTCAGATGTCAGACAGAACTTACAAAGTGGGTAATTGGGTCCACTGTCCTGTGATTATTTTTTATACAGGATCCAAAGTGTACAGAGCACCCCTTTGGGCATATAAAAGTTCACGCTTCAAAGAGCTTGCAGCCTTCAGGGTAATGGTGTTATGTCCAGTAACATCTGAGCTGTGTATATTTCAAAGCTGCTTTTGCCGCTTTGATAATTTTATTGCATTTCTTGCCCTAGATGATCATTGCAAGTTCTAGAGAACTGTGATGAGGAAAGGATTTTCAATTTTCATTTACAACACCAAACCATTTTGTCTATAGGGAAGTGCATGAGAATGTGTCCTGGACACAGCAGAGTAGTTCAAAGGGCAAATAAACAGAAAATACAAAAGTGGTTTGTTGTGGTTTATTGAGATTTCGCAGACTCCTAATTAGTTATGGGGAGGAAGGACAAGATGTGAGGCACTTGTGCTTGTGAAATTTGGGCAGTGGATTCCAGTTTTCTTGTCAGACTATTAAAATTTGTGATATTTTTACAGCACATTTTTTGGATGTGCTGTGGTCAATGATGTCCTTCTCCTAGGAGCAGCTCCAAGCTGGTTCTGCCCTTCATAGATCAGTGTTCCCTGCTGGGCACAAGGTCCTTTCTCAGGGTTTTCTTCTTTTGTCTCTACTCCTTTCCAAATACATTAATACACAGCCATAATGTGATTAAACTCTGTTTTTCCTCATGACATTGAGGTCATCAGCAGGCAGTAAAATACAGAACAGCTCTTTTGCATCTGATGTGTTCTCTATTAGGAGCTGTCCATCCAGAAATTATCAACACTGCTCAGGTTCTGAAGCTGGTGGGAAAAAAAAGAAGAATGTACTCCATGAATAAGATACATGGCAGTATTTATCTCCTGAAAGTAAATTGGCAAATATCTTAAATAATGGAATGTGTTCACAGAAATTGTGAGTTATTCCTACAATACCTCTGAAGAGGCAAAAGTTAAAAAAAAAATTGCATTATTGGTTGTAAATTCCTTGGATGTGTGCAAGTAAGTGACTGAAATGATGGGTTTAATTTGGAAGTCGTGGAGCTCAACAGGGTTAATCCTTCCTGCTGCATTTCCCTCCTCTCTCTGTGCTGCATCTCACTTGTGGAGGACGTGGGTAATTTCTGAGTGATAGAAGGAATGTTGCAGGTTTTGGTCTGGCAGTGCAGGCAATTACACTGTCAGAAATTGATGATTTTTTTCTAGATCCTCTCACAGAGCTTTTTTGCCTTTCCTTTGTCCAAGTGACACTAAATTAAATAAATTTTAAAATATGAATAGCAATGAGATGCCAAGGCCCAACTCCATTAGGGCTGAAAGGGGTCCAGCTTCACTGACTGCAGCGGCAGCACCAGATTTACGGCCGTGTTGGTAAGGAATGAACTGGTCTGAGATGGCTTCTGTTTCTCACAGCAGTTTTCCTCAATGAAAGCAGGAGTAGATGGAAAGAAATCAGCTCTGTGTTTTCAGGCTTTGCAGGGCTGATAATGTGGTTAATGTTTTAAAGAATACGGAAGACACTTTTTTTTTATTTAACCTTCCTCACTTTATTTTGTGACAACATGTACCTTTGGCATTTGGTGAAGATCCATTGTAAATATGAGAACTAAGCAGCTTGTTAGGTAACATCTTTTTTTTTCTCTTTAGAAGATTAAAGTGAAACTGTTCTGCCTGATGCCAGAGTAGATGTAACCAATCCTGTATCCTTTGCATGTAGGTCAGTCAGAGGGACAATTCAGCACTGGATCCCATTATCCATGGGTTGAAGGGCGTTGTACATCATGGTAAGTAGCTGCTTAAACTTTCTACTTGTTGGGAAGGGGAGAGGGGCAGGAATATTGTCCTTAGGGGATCAGGTCACCCCTGGAAGGACACAGTGAGCCCACACATTCCTCATTCACCGATGTTTAAGGGCATCACAGCCATTATTTGATTGGTAAAGATCAGAGTCATTTGTTACCTGAGAATGGTTTGGGGTGAGCAGTAAACAATTTGTTTCTTTTCAGTCAGTGCTTCAGAATGCATAAGTTATCAATCACAACCTGCTGCAATCTATCATTCATATTAGAACTTTGAAGGCAGCCTGGATACTTCACTCTGTTATTTATCTTCTGTTTGCTCTAAAAATACACCTCTCTGAAGTTTCTATTTGTTTATAAATTATTTGTCTTTCAAATTTAGGGAACTGATAATGAAACAGAAAATTAACTATCTATGGAAATTAATTAAACTTTGCAGCAGATGAACATCTTTCTAATGCTGGCATAAATACGATCATTCAGCTGTTCTAATGCATATACCTATTACCCTTGAACTTATAGCAGGTACTAAAATAAATATTAATATATTTTATACTTTTATAACCAATTTTTTACTTGGGAATTTTCCTGAAGCCTTACCACAGATAATGCATCATCAGCAATGACATCAAGATGCTCCGGTTCCCAAAGTACTCTTGTCAGGTTTTAAAATAATGATTTGTAAAGTTTTAATAATCTCATTGTAATTCAAAAGGCATCTGCTGGAATGGTGCTCAGAACAATAATAAATCTCCGTTCCATCTACAGTGCTGTGATAAAACATCTTTGCACCTTTTCTGAGGATTGTCTTTAGACATTAGCTAGTGCTGTAGAGCTTAACAGACACTTTTTTTCTCTTGACTGCAAACCTAAAACTAGTTGACAGTGTTAGATTAAAACAAATAGGATTTTGGATTAATTGTTCTACTTTCAGAATCATTTAACATTGCAACTGGGAAGGCCAATAAATCCAAACACAGTGAAAAACGGGTTAAATGATAACATGCCATAAAGTCCTTCATTTAGAGAATTTTCCTTAGGTTTTGCTGCTTATAAATTGCAGTGTTCTGCTGTGAAATAAAAACAACACACTGAGCTGAAAAACTGGTGTTGTTTTCCACGAAAATAGAAGTTATTACCTCGCTGCCGCTGGATAACAAAACAGGCCAGCAAAAGCAAAGCTGGGATGCATTAGGCTGCAAGGTTTTTTTCAATGTCTGTGTAATTTGACACTGCAGCCAAGCTGCCATTTAACTGGACTGGGATCTCTTTTTAGTTCTGTTCTTTACCTGCTTTCTATTCCAAGACTCCCAAGCACACAGTGTTTTAGCCACCTCATCAGGTTTTTCTGCTCCCTGTCCTGCTCCTCACAGACAAACAGCCTCTCATGGATGATCACACCAGTGTCTCCTAAGAGGATTGTTCCATTCCCAAAATTAATTGTTTGGGTAGGATGTGCCTCGGTCCCGAGGCTGTGATTCCCTTACCACATAATGATCAGTCCATCTCCGTGCTGTCTTACCCACAGCAAAATCTGGGTGGATAAAAGGCGTTTATTTTTGTTTTGCACACAATGCACAGAAGTATGCTAGTGTTTGAAGTAAAGGAAATCACTTGATATATTTCAATAGCTTGTTTCCTTTTCAAAACATTAAGGAAGAAAAAGAGGAAAATCATGCTTTCCTTCCTGTTTCAAAGGCCCTGATTAAAGGCCTTTTCTAAGGCTCTTTTGGTGGTTAGAGTAAAGGAATTTCCTCCTGCAAAGCAGTTGTTGAAAGAGATCATTCTCTTTAACTTAAATATTGATAGAATGCTTCAGTGAAGAATTCTCGTATCATATCCTTCTTTTAATGTTATTATACAGAATAATAGTAAAGATGTGAGTGTTTTATTCCAGATTCTCACATTTCTTTTCTTGATGTGATTTACTTATATCTTACATGAGCAGTTTTATGAATTTATCTGAAAAGCTTCTTCCTGCCTTCCATTTGTCTGCATTCAACTGGGACCCTAAGGCAATACAGAGTTTTTGGCTGAAATACAGTGGAAAACTCTTGTGGCTTTTGAATAGAGTAGTTGGAACAATCAGGGATCCAAGAGAAGGAGGCAAAATTGAATCCTTAAGTTTCTTTGCATTTTATAACATTTCCATTTCCATGTTGGCTTTAGGTGGTTGTCACAAAACAGAGGCATATACATATAATGTAAAAATTAAGAATACATGTAAATCTCCCTCCATCTGGTAGAGCATGTTTCCTGGATTGTGCTGAACAGTCACTCCTTCCTCCCACTCATTCAGTTTTCAACATGGGAATGGCAAACCCACACAAACCCTCATCATCCTCATTGTGTCATTTACTAGAAGGTCCTGAATGGGGCTTTACCCTGCACCACACTGTACAGGGCTCCCACACTGGCCTGCCCCATAGTGGTGACAGATCTGGTGACACTCAGGTAGACAGAGAGATGGTATTCATGAGTGATGAGCTGGGGGGTTGTTTTTTGGTTTTATTTTGTTTTGTTTTATTAGTTTTTTCTGTTTGTTTGTATTCTTTTTTTTTTTTTTCTGTGAAGTTCTTGTATTCTTACAATGCCCTTCCAGGGGTATACAAAGATTTCCAAAGTCAGAAGTACTTTCTGTAGAAGTGAAAGCAATTTTTGCTTGATATTTCATCAGGGATTTGAATTACTTACTAATTTGATGGAACATAAATAATTGTGCCCTTCACAGTGTCACCAGCTTAGTAACAATGATAGAGAAACATACACATAAAAATCAATACAGACTTAGTTGCTATTTAGTTGATTTTGTTTCCTCATCTTCAGGCATAATTTTGTAGGATCTTAATGCCACATTAAAATTAATTTTACCTGAGCAACCATATAAAGTTTCTGAGCTGGAAGGCAAACCATGGTGTTCCAAACTGCCAAATGATGTCTGGGTGTATGATAATGCTTTGGGGTTTGCCCCCTGTTCTTCGTGCTGAACAGGGTGTTCCCACACCTCTCCCCTGCTCCTGCATCTGCCCTCCAAGAGCAGCACAGGAACACCAAGGAGACTCTTATAGGAGCTGTCAAATGCTTGTTACTGATTTTAAATTTGCTTTTGGTTTTGTGCTCTGCCAAGGATTTGTCACACCTCCCGCCAGCCAGGTGCCTGCTCTTCGCACTCCTGCTTTCCCTGCCACAGGGCACGTGGAGAGCGTGTCTGCCACAGAGCCCAGCCAGGGCTGACAGCTGGGAGTGGGCTGCCCTCCCTGGAGAAGGGATGGGGTCCAAGCAGGGGGGATTTGGATTTTCTGATGCTTACTTGCCAGTGTCTTTCAGCTCTGATTGCTGGGGGGTCTTTTTTAGCTCCTCTACAAATGCTCTTCTCATCATGAAAGCTGGTGGGAAGGGTCTTCAGCAGTGCTGGTGCTGGTGGGATGGATAGTGCATGTTGTTAATTGAAGTTGGATCATAGGTAAAGAAGTCACTGGTGCCTGGCTGTGATTGCACCACACATGGGGCAGTCTTGGTGCTGCACATCTGACTCTTCTGCTCATTTTGCTGCTGATGTGCTCAGCTGGGTGCCCTGCCCTGAGCCCCTCTCAGCTCCTCATTCTTCTTCGTGGTGCTGAGGATCACAGGGCAGGAAGGAGCTGCTCTTGGGCAAGGGCTGAGGAGGCTGGTGAGGCCTCAGAGAGAATGATTGTGCCCTTGCAGGGGGCTGTGAAATACCAGGTTATGTGTTATACAGTTGATTTGCATTAAAATGGCTACAAAAGCTTTTGTCTGCCACACATTCCAGCAAGGTCTCAGAGGAGCACCTGGCAGGATGGAGCTATTGCACAGAAACATTGCTTTTCCCACCTTTGCAGTCTTTGATTTGCCCTTTTTGGTACCGTTTTGTATGTAAGCCTCTTAGAGAAGCCTCTTCCTTGTTTTTACCAGCTGCCTGGGAGGCATTAAAATGAGCCTTCTTCTCTGATGTCGGTCCTGGGGCAGCACCCAGTGCTGGAGGCTGTGTGACATTCACCTTTTCCCAGCCTGGCAAGGGTGCTCTGCACAGGAGCACAGTCCTGTTTTACTGTGCAGGCAAAGTGTTGTCAGAGGGGACAGCAGCCCACACTACCACAGGCCCCCTGGAAAAGATTTCAGAGTGATGGAAACCATGTTTTTGTCACTCCGTCCTGTTCTCTGTGGCTGTCATCAAGAATCTACACTGATCAGCAGAAAATTATTATTAGAGCACAAATAAATTACCGCAGCAGAAAAGGCTCAGTGTCACAAAAATGGGGCTCTTATTCCCTTCCTTGTCAAAAGTGAGCTCTGAAAAATCAAAGTGCTACCAGATCAAAAGCTTAGGTACAAAGTGAATCAATGGCATCTGTTGCTTGTTTGTGAACATGAGGTGGGGTGAGGGGAGGAGAGGAACCTTTGTTTATTTAAAGGGGAACTTGGAAAAAAGTCTTTAAAAGCTGTAACTAGAACCCATCATGGAGCAGAGTGTAGTCTTGGATCTCCCTTGAAATGGGCCAGAAGTGGTCAGGCAAGTGCCTACTGGAGTTTTTGGTCTTTCTGGGGAGAACCTACCAAAATACAGTGGAAACAACTGCTTTAGTAATGAAGAAGGATAGAGAATAAACATGTTGCACATCTCTCCAGTTGTTCTAGGTGAAAAGATCAGTGAATAACCTGTTAAAATAAATCAGCACTAAAAAAGAAGCAATCTAGATGGTGTTAGTTACCCTGTGGATCTATCACACCGGAAGGCATAATAACAAGAGAACACCATTAGCACCATGACACGTTTTTTCTTTTGTTTTGAACTTTAACCATAACACCGCCTGACAAGCTGTTTGCCTTCTACACCAGATATCGTGGGGTTGTAGAGAAGAAGGGTGGGGGAGAGGGGTGAAGGTGAGATGTGATACCATGGGACCTCATCTTCAAAAGTAAAACTCTGTAGAAAGCAGCAGCTCAATTTGGAACAAGGAAGGGCCATCAAAGGGAGAGCAGCACCGTACATTAAGCTGAGAAGGAAATGTGGAGGAGCATTTCCTTTTCCTCAGGGATGAGCTGGATATATTCCTTTGTTTTCTGATCTGTTCTTGTGTTCACAGTCAGAGTAGCCCTGTGAAAGGGGCCAGGACACGATTGCTGTGGAGCAAAGGGGGAGTAGGAGGGAAGTGGGAAATGAAGATGAGAGCAGAGGTGATAAGTTCACACCTTTATATAGGGCAGCTCTGTGCATAGCTGCAGGGGTCTGTATCATTTAAAGGAATAAATGGCGGAAGTGTTGGAAATCTCTGGTCCCTCACCTGTCTGCTCTGCAGAAAGCAGTGCTGGTCATGGCTGAGTAAAGACCAGCAAGCTGACAGAGAATTCATAGATTGCACAGAAAAACTAATTCAAACTAATGAAAAAAGATGGCACTTGTAAAAATTAAGAATTAAAGGTGATGCTGAATGTGAACAAATCATCTGCAGGGAGTAGGAGTTGGATGCTGTGCTGGTGGGTTTTGGGGTTGTTTCCAGAGAAAAGAGGAGTAGGGAAGTCTGAGAACATGTGGTTTTACTCTGGCTCTGCTGGAGCAGATGTGAACAATCCATGCTCCTCTGGGCACTTCTGCTTCACTTCAGCCTCTGCCAGGGTCCAGCTTTTTCCAGGATCCTCCTCTCCTCTAAACTTTGTCATAGTTTCTTTTTCCTCCTATTGCTGGTGCTTATTTTGTATTTCTTAGTTTCCTTGCCTGTCCAGCCTCATGTACCTCTGCCTCAGGTTAGGTTTTGTGAAACCTGGAGAAGTCTCATCCCAGTCTAGAATGCCAACAGCTGCTCTGCATCAGCACTGCTTAAGCATGAAAGGTTCAGAATAACATTTTCCTTCTTTAAAGAGTTAAGACCTCTTCTCTGCAGCTAAACCTTTTCCTCCTAAGCTGTTTTAAGAAAGGGAGTGAGAAAAATTAAGCCTGAGACCAACACATGGCATGGAAATGGTTTTTGTGAATAAGAGACTTGCCTTTTTTATTCCTTCCTCCTGTTTTTTTGTTCCTCTCACTGGTTGTCTCAGATTAAATTAGTCTGCAGGACTGTATTATTATCTCACTCCCCTCCTCCCTGCCATGCTGTGCTTTCTGTGTCCTTACAGCTCCTTACATTGCTCAGCAGAGGCTCTTTAAAAAAAAAAAACCTAAATAAAAGTGAGAAAAATAATTGCACAATAAATGACAGGAATTATCCTGAATACAGAGGACTGTCAGATAGTGCTCTTCCTGCAGGATTTACACAGCAAGAACTCATCTGATGATCCTTTCAGTTAAAGTAATATATAACATTTGTAATCTCATCTTTAAAATCACCCCTGTGAGTCTGGTCCTTGGCTGTGCTTTGCTGCCTGCTTTATCTGGGAAGTTCTGGCTCAGTGGGTGTGCGACATGGTGTCCTTTGGATTATTTTTGTGTGTTTTGCTTTTTAAATATTTGAATGCAGAAGCTTTAGAATGTCTTGGCTCATTGTGAAAATGAAATTGGCAATAACATTGTTTAACAAATTTGGGAGACTTTCAAAGCTCTTCATATTGGTATTGCAGATTTCAGTTATTCAAAGTGTAGCTGGGTACCTATCAGGCACTGCACATACGTTAATTTTGGAAATAAGCTCATTTTAAGATATTGTTTTCAATGCAGCCAAGTTCCTGTTTTCTTACAGAAAATCATGATGAAAGTCCCAAAGCATTCCATGAGATATAAATGGATTTGGCATATAGTTATTTTCTTGTGATGTCCAATCCAAGTTCCTGTTAGATTTAAAAGAGTTTTGATCACAGATAATTGTGTGCTGTTTACCTGCATATCTCAAGAAGCCTCTTTCTAGTGATTCGGTTAAAATTCAGGTCTATATATATCCAGTGATTTATAGAATATATTTTTAGCCAGTCAGTCCTTGAAGGCTAAATGTTCAACTGATGGCTCTTTCAATATAATATTTGCTGGCACCAGCTTGTGAAAACTGCAGTATCTGGTGGAGATCCACTGCTGGTATCTGGTTTAAGATCTGATTTTTTCCTCTACTCAGTAAACTATTGTGCACAATTTAGTATTAGTTCAGACCTAATGATGATGACTTGACAAAGAGTGTAAATAGGTCAGGCTTTTAAAACATGTCGGCAGTTGCTCTGCCTTTGGGTCAGGTTGTACAGAAAATGGCCCTTTGTCCCATGCAAAATGCTGGGGAGATTTCTCAGCCCAAACAAAGAATATGCTGGGTGTGACTTTTCACGCTGCTGTTGTGAGAGACAGACCAAGAGGCAGATGTGAATGTTGTATCAGAAGGTCAAATATGTTACCAGCTGGCTCAGTTGATTGTTTTTTGTGAATGTAAGAGTTGAAGTACAATATTGTCCTTTCATACTGTGGAACACTTAGTGTTTTAAATGCCACATTCATTGTCTTAATGGTCAACAATGAATCTGTGGTGCTTGCTATTTTTATCTTTGAGGTATTAGAGTGAATGTGTTTTTCCGAGCATTGGTGCTCTAAACAAAGCATTGCTGTTTGTTACCTGTGGATAAAACTGCATTAGTGGGGCAATGTTTTGGATACTGCTCTTTGCTGCATCACCTGGGGGCACTGCTGGCAGCAGCAGGTTATTGTTCTTTCCCAGAGGAATGCTCTGTATTTCGAGGGCCAGGATCTCTGAGGCTCTGCTTTCCTGGTTGCTTATATTTCTGTTTGTGTGCTCAGGTGCTGAGATGGGAGGAGGACAAGGAGCAGCAGAAGAGAGCATTGCAGGGCTCAGGTTTATGTGTGAGAGTCAGTAGGTGGCTCATGGGTCAGTTTTGCAGCATTGTTTGCAGTGATTCACAGGTGTTTGCAGGTGAACACATTTGCTTTGCTGTCTTTTACGGCTTTTGTCTGCCAGTTATTTCCTGGTACCTGTCAGCAAATGCTGTCTCATCACTCATGTAGTTTGCAGCCTTTTCCACTTTCTCCCTCCTAGAAACTCCTCTCTCCACTCAGTCTGTTCCCAGCCTCCTGGACACAGCATGCCCATCCCAGGCACTGTAAATGGCAAACAGGAGCTGGTAATAAAAGACAGTGAAGAAAGGTTTGTTATTATTTCCAATCTTACTCTTTTTCATTTAGTAGGAACTATATATACATACACGTGTGTGTATGTATATGTATATAAAATATTTCTATGATGATCAGTGGATGCTCTTGCTTAGCCTGGAAATTATTCTCCTTACAGTTTTACCAACAACAATAACTGACTTAATGTTGAAATCTTTAAAGTTATATGATTTCAAAATGCCATTTTCAAAACTGTTTCAAGCTCTTAGGAACTTTAATTTCATGGCATTTACTGTTTCAATATGCTCTTGAAGGATATGGCAGGCAGGCACCGGAGTTTTAAGTCCGTTTTTCTTTAAGCTTCATGTGAAGATCTTTGTGACTCCCCATTTCTGAATCTCTGCACCATGCATCTAGATGGCAAGTAATACAGAAGAGTGATATGTTTTCAAAAGTGTTACATTATTAAAGCATAATCAATTGATTATCATCTATTATAGTAGTCATTTTAATCCAATTATATGTATTTTTTCATTTTAATCTTTGGCATTCATTAATAAAAACTTGGAGCATTGCTTGTAGCCATGAAAAATTAGTTTGAGTACACCCTGCCCTACTTAAACTGTGTATTAGCAAAGTTACTTTTTCCTTGAGAAATACTCTTTTTCACAACTGGCTATGACTTCCCAAGTGCTTAGGAAAAAACCCTGCCTAATTGATAACCAAAAATTAATCACAGTCTGATACTTCCAGTTTGCATTCAAATAAGGTATTTCTCTGTCTAAATAAGCTTCCTTTACTTGATTATTCATATTGTAGTTCAGAATGTTTAAAAATGAAAGACAGAGTTGGATGAAATGTAGACTACTTAATACAGTGTGTATTTAATATAAAAGTCATGCATTATTCATTTTTGCAATTTGAATAACTTTGAATTTAGCATCCCTGTTCTTCATCTTTTCCTTTGATGAACAATTAATTATTAAAATATAATATTGTCAGCATATGGCACAAAAATCCTTGAAAGTGTAAAATGAGCTTCCTTCTCCTGCCATCCTTTGATAAAAGGATACCATATTTGTGGTTCTGCACAGAGCCTTTATCCAGCATCTTAAGTGAGTCCATCTTGTAATTAGAAGGTTACAAAAGTTAGAAATAGTTGAATTGTTAATTTTAAATGCAACATTTTTTCTTAAATTCGAGAGGAAGGCACTTTTCAGAATGTGTCTCTGCCTCCCAGCTCTTTCATGTGCTGTCACTGACTGTTAGGATGGGATGTTGGCGTATTCAAACGCGCTTTGGGATTCATTGTGGCCCACTATGTGCTGAGTGCTGATAGAGAGAGAGACAGCTCTGAAATAGAAATCCAGTGTCAAGGTTTGTGTGCTGCATTTGGAAATCAAGCCCTGTGACTGAGTTTCTAGTTTTTCTAACCAAGTTTTTGTGCATAAAAATGACCCAATCAAATTAAATGCGACCTTTTGCTGTGATTATGACTTCTTGATTAGAATCTCTTTGAACTTCGACCAATCACATATATTTTGGTATTTATTATTTAAGCACACTTTTTCTCACAGAGGCATGCTATGCCGAGGAAAAAATGTGGATTATTATTTGTTTGTTTCCTTTTTGGAGATGCAGATGTGGTCAAAATCCACTTGGATTAGAAGGAAAGGAATTGTTCACTGAGAGGTTGAAGTATTGCCTTGACTTTAATAGAATTACTAATTTTTTGGAATGCTAAAAGCTATGGAAACATCGCAGACCTGTTGATATTGTGCAGAAAATAGAAGATATCTGAAGTAAATGTATCATAGGCATCGTGCAGCAGCAGTGGAGTTGAAAGAATACCCCGATTATCAGACTGCTGCTAAGAGGTTTAGGCAACTCCTGATTTGATCAAGACTTCTAGAAGACTGTGGGATGCTGTGGAAGTGAATTCTGCAGACTTCATCCTATGTGGAAGATGTGTGTGTCAATCACCAGCCCACCTGCTTCTCCCTTCTTTTGGGGCGGGGAGGGGGTGGTGGTGGGTTTGCTCAGCAGCTCTGGTGAGACAGAAGAAAGAGTTCCCTCTGCTCAGGTGTGAATTCCTGTTTGAGGCATGCAGGATATGGAAAGTAAGGAATAGAGATGTTCAGGAGAGCCCTGCATGTCAGCCCGCCCGGAGGCACTGAGCACCTTTGCACAGGCTGAGAGGGAGCCTCAGCCTCTGAGTCAACATGAATTGCAGAGGGTAAATGCTCAGGGATGGCAGGGAAATTGCTTTGCCGGCAGCTGTTCCCTCCTTTTGTTTATTTATTTTTCTTCACTGTGTTAAATATTACCAGCTTGTCATTGTTACTTGAAGGTAAATGCTTCTAGTGCTTAGGTCTGCATTTCAGGCTGTCCAAGGAGATTCTCAGAGAGAAAAGGGGTTTGTCCCCAGAGTGTTGGACCCTAGGAAGGACTTGTTGGATTTGGGAGAAGAGGCAGCAGTTTTACCCGTGGAACCTATTTGTGGTGCAGTGCTGGCTGTGTCTGGCAGCACCCTGGCAGTGCCAGCATGGGTGAGTGTTGAGCCAGCACTGCTTGGGTGTTGCTTTGAGCACAACGTTGAGTTTCAGCAGTGCCCTGTGTCCCTGCTCCTCAGCCCATCTGCCTGGCAGCTCCCAGAGAAGTTTGGCTGAGCAGCACTGCTTTGCCTCCTCCATGTCAGCAATCCACTGTGGGCTTGACTCTGCTCCTGCATCCCTTTCTGCCCCTGGCAGAGATGGGACAGACACACTGCCCAATGTTCTTGGGTCAGGCAGCAGCAAACAGGACCACTGGGCCTGGCTGTGTCCCACTGGGTTCTGTCCTGCTGCCATCAAGCTGGAGAGCCATGTACTGAGAGCTGGAGCCATTGACTCCAGCATTACTTCTGTACTGACAGAAACCAGTGGGGTAGCAAGTGCATTTCACACCTGCACACGTTCAGAACAGGAGGGTGTGTGCTTGGGGTGGGGCTGACTAGCATTTTGGCTGCTCTTTTAATAAACCACGCGCCAGCTCTACAGAGGGTTTCCATTTTTCATTACATATATGACAAAATATGTTGTTGCCATTACACCTTGTTAGGCTGCTTAGCAATGTGATGTCTGTTTTAAAGACACATTGAAAAAAAGTGTAATCCTGCTTGTCAATCTTCCCCGCAGAGAAGGAGACCTTTCTGGATCCCTTTGTGCTGAGGGAACTCCTGCCAACATCGCTGGGGAGCTACTACCGCTACACAGGTTCGCTGACTACTCCCCCCTGCAGCGAGATCGTGGAGTGGATTGTTTTTCGGAAGCCTGTGCCCATTTCTTACCATCAGGTGTGTTCGTTTTGTCAGTGAAGCCCATCTCTTGGTTTGCCCTCCTTAAGACGGTGTTTTCAAAACCCGCTGGTTTAATTTGGAGAGCACAAATGTTTCTGTTGACAAAAAAGGAAGTGTCGGTGTTTTTTTTTTTTAATTCTCTTAAGTAATATTGTTTCTGAACAGGAGCCATCAGTCTTGAGAAGACAGTACAACATGAAACCCAGTTTCCTTTTAGTGATTTATTTGGTATTGTTTTTGTTAAGATTAAATTAAGCTATGGTGTAAATAGTTACATAGAGTTCCTTTTTATTCTTTTTAATTGAAACTTTCTTTTCAAAGTAAAGTGAGTGATTTCAGTTCTGCTCAGATTTAGTAATTTGAACTAATTACATTAAAAAAGACATCTTTCCATTAATTCTCCATGCTTAACTGTTTTTATAACACAGTAAAGCTGCCATTATGTGCTCAGCGAGCTGGTGCACAAATCTTTAAAATTAGCACATAGCAGCTTTTAATGCAAATAGACACAATGTCTGGAGTTTGAAGAATTATCCTGATAAAGCAATGCCTAGATGAAGTCAAATGTTTGCCAGTTCAGTGTATTGTGACATTGTAAGACTTGTCTTCAGAAAGCCAATCTGCTGGACTTAGTCTTGCCTCTTATTCATCTGTCATAAGCCACTGAAAACAAACTTTTTACATACACTGATTCTGTAAAGTGCATGTGAACAGTTCACTGGGTGATCCTGACTGACAGATGCTGTGCTCAAAGGTTTCTGAAGTACAGAAGGCACTTGACATACCCTTGCTCCAGGCTTTTCCTGTTTTCTAGATCTCATTGCTTCTCCCATAGATTTTTTTAATCTTTTTTTTGATGGTCTGTGTTCAAAATCAGTTGCGGTGCTTCAGCTGAGGCCCTGCAGAGGCTGAGGGACATTTCAGGATTCATGTCTCCAGCCACCCATCCTAGTGTTATTTGCCTGTTTCACAGAGGTGTGGCAGTCCTGCCCGTGCTCAGCTCCTGGTCAGCAGGAGCCCTTTTGCTGGAGGCTTTCCTGGAGCTCTGGCAGTGCTGAGCACATTGTGCCACCAGGCAGCCCCCAGTTCTGGCTGGAGCCTGGGACTCTGCACATGGTCCCGTTTGAAACAGACCCCTTGTTTTTTTCAGGCTATTTCTCTGATTGTCGAGATCATTTTGAATTCCGTCCTTGCCTGCAGGATACTTGCAATCCCTTGTAGCTTTTCACTACATCAATAAGTTTACTGTTTATTATTTGGTGGCTGCAAGGCCTGGCCCATGCTCAGTTTTATACCCTGGGTGCACATCAGGTGGGTCACGAATTCTTTTTTCTTTTTTAACAAATGCAAATAAAACAGTAAATACCAATTTCAGCTGTCGGTATAAAGGTATTTTATCGTGGCCTAGCTCCTTTCCTGTGCTGTACAGAAGTAACTGTTCCAAATCAAGCCTTTAAAATTTGGCGTTGTGCTGCTCTGTGCATGTGTGTGTGGTTGAAGGGCTGGGAATTCTGTGTGTAGACAGACTTTCATTGATACTACAACACATGTGGAATAAATAATAGTATTCCTCCCTCCCCAGTAGCTCTAGATGTGTGTGTTTTAAGAGCCTGCCACTCTGCCACTGCTATGATTATTATTTGTTCCTCTGACACAAACAGTGTAACATAATCCATTGCCATAGTTTAACCTTCTTTATCACAAACCCCATGAAGCAGCCTGTAATCCCAGGGGACAACAGTGATGTTGTTTAAGCTTTGTTGCTGTTCCAATTAAATTCTTGCTTCTGTGCAAAATACCTTGCTGGAAAAAGGACAGTAGTGAAGTGGTCCATTTGTGGAAGCTTCTCTGTTTTATTCTCAGTCCTCCATCATCATCATCTTCCCTGATAATTAGACAGCAAACCAGGACAAGCTGTGTCACCCTGCGGATGCATTGTAAGGCTAAGTGCATTCAATGACCCAGAGCATGGCATTATCTCTCATAATGCATACCTCAGAGTGGCTCATTGTGCTCATAACAGCTCCAGTATTTTTAATTGCCATTTGTATATCCAACCCTTAGAAAACTACACATCAGGCTTTAATGGTTTGTAATTGCATGGCTCAGAGTTTTAGATCAGGTTTCCCTGTATCTACAATAGTCTTACAAGGGCTTTTAATTTCTTCTTCTGAACAGGAGTTCTTGTACTCCTTGAAGTGCATGAATGTAGCTCCTTGACTGCAGATCTTAGAATATTGGGTTTTTTTCTGGCAGATATAGATAAATTAATTTCTCATTTGTCATAGATAATATTTTTATAGTGAAAATGAGGTTGAAATGGCTTCAACACATAAAAAGTGGAAGGTTAAAAATCATGTTTGAATTGGCAGTTGTTAAAATGCAATTATACCTCCCCAAGGTAGCATGGCAGAAGAAAATATTTTAAAAGTTCTCTCTGAAAGTTTAAAAATTCAATTAATGTCACAGATGTCTAAGCCTAGAGATTTGACTTCAGAGAAGTAGTTGCTACCCAAGTTCTTGCGCTTTTATAAAGTCACCTTAAGCCCTGTTAGCTGGCTTCATCAAAACAGCTTCCAGTGCATGAAGTGCCAAAGGTATGTAAAGAAGCACAAGAGTTTTGATCTGTGCTTTTATAGAAGGGTGTAGCAGGATCATCTGTTGTGTGGAGTTTTTTTTAAGACAAAAGTAAGTCCTTTTACCCGTTTTTTAATCCATCCTCCTATGCTTTTGAGGGGGTCCTGCTAATAATTAGGAAATGGTTTTTGAAATTTTTCAAGATGTTTATTTGAAAGAATCAGAAACAGAATTGTGTTGAGAACCAGGGAATAAGGCATTCATATAAGATGCAGGAAAAAAAGTACAATTCAAATCCCACCATCTGCACCTGCAAGCCTGGAAGCAGCACCTGGGCTCTGAAAGTGGCACCTGAGCTCTGGAAGCAGCACCTGAGCTCTGCAAGTGGCACCTGAGCTCTGCAAGTGGCACCTGAGCTCTGCAAGTGACACCTGAGCTCTGGAAGTGGCACCTGAGCTCCCTGCCTGCAATGGGAACTGGTCGTTGGTGGTCACCCTTCCCTGCTCATCCCCTGCTGTCCCTCTGCTGAGGGGGGCTCAGATTACTGGTTTGAAGGGAAATTAAATAATGGTAGTGGGTGCCTCATGAGTCAGTGGAGGATGCTTAACTGCTGTTACACACTATTTTTATCAGCTCTATCAACTGAGGCTGCCATGATAGTTCTCCCAATTTTAAGGTTTGGGGCTCACATGCTTCTCCAGAGCTTTTAGAGCTGACACAATGAAAAGAGTGTAAGCTTCAGTGACCTGTCATTAAGCTATGATGTAACTCAATCCCTTTTTGAAGTCCTGGGCCAGATTCTGTTCTCCCAAAATCCATGTGTATAACTGATGTGATGCAAACAATATCAGGACTGATTCCTTCTCTGCTCTGTCTTGCTCAGTCTTTCCAGCAGCAGCACAACTAATTCTAGTTCTTGTCCTGAATGATAACAAGGTAACAGCTGTACCAACCTTGATAGCTGGGAGAAAAACATTACCTGAAAATATTTTCACCTTAGTTTGCTAGAATTTTTTTTTCTAAGAAACACTAAGATATGAAGTAACAGAAAAGTTTTCCAATTACAGTTCTTTCTTACAGGTTAATACGTTTTCTTATAAATAGCTCAGATCTGAATCCAACAGAAGAAACTTATTCCCAGAGGAGTACATGCTAGCTGTGCCTGAAAGTGCTGCACGAGCTGTCTGTGAAGCTCAGCCTGGCAGCTAAACTTCGTCAGGTATTCGGAGATAAGGAAGCGTTGCCTTATCCAGGAGAAAGCTCTTGGTGTGGAATGACCTGGAAGCACTTTTTGACGCAATACCATGAAACAAAACGGTGCCGCAGTGAGGAGGGTTTGGCAAGGCTGTGTCACACACAAAGGGTGTCTAAGGGCAAATGTTTCTTTGCCAATGACAGATGTCCACAGGTTCTAGAAGGCCTTCTCCCATTTGGGCAGGATAAGCCTTGTCCCAAGATAAGGTGGTTGGCAATAATTTCAGTGGGCAGTCTGACTTCCCATGTGGTTTTATCAGTCTTGGCATCAACATTTTACTTCCGTCCATTTTGCTGTCTTATCAGCCACCCGGATTTCACCACATTGTTTTTATAATTAATGTCCCTTCTCTCCCCTGCCCCGATGGCTGCGATCAGCTGGAGGCATTTTACTCCATCTTCACCACTGAGCAGCAAGACCATGTCAAGTCTGTGGAGTACCTGAGGAACAACTTCCGACCAGAGCAACGCCTGAACAACAGGAAGGTATCCAAGTCTGCTGTGAAGGATGCTTGGAACCAAGACATGACAGACATCTTGGACAATCCACTCGGCACAGAAGCTTCCAAAGGTAGATCATACTTTAGAATTTTACACTTGACTAATAGGAGAATTTTTTCTGTCTATTTTGTCATCAAATGGTGTCAAGAACACTGTGAGCTACCAAAGAAATAATGCAGGTTGTGCAGGCATTCCTTGTTGGTAAGTGTCAATAAATTGACTAATTCTGCTAATGCTGCAAATACCTGTAGAACTCACTGTCACAAGGTGCCGTGACAATACAGCATTAGAATATGTGGGTCTCAAAGCCGCAAAATTTGAATCTCAAACTGGCAATGTCCTTGTTTCTGCCAAGTGGCTGTAGGGCCATGGAGATGCAAGACAAAAAGGGAAAACCAAAGGGCCAAGGTCAGTAAAAATTCAACCCCTCTAGCACTGACACATTGGGTGTTTGAATGGAAACAGAGTATCCAGATGTGGTTATGGGTTTCATTTCTCCAGTAACAAGACTTCAGAAGAACTGTCGACCTTTTAATTCAACGTTTATATCAGTCTGTTGGTGATGGTGACAGGAGGAAAATAATCTCTTCCTTTTAGGCAGGTGATTTTCTAATGTCTTGCTGAAGTGTTTCATGTGCCTTTTTGTAGAGCAGCTGGCGCTTGCTTCTGTCAGACACCGGATAATGAGCTGCATGGAGGGGGGTGGGAGGGAGGTTGCTGTCACACTGGCACAGGCAGCCCTGGCTAGAGGAGTGCATCAGAAATCCTGAGAGAAATGTGTCCTGGATAAAATAAGACTAGAAATAAATATCATTTACTACTTTTATTTGCCTTTATTTCATTGACTGGTGTTATTTATAGGTAGCAGAAATGACATGTACTTTCCAGTCTTCAGTCTTGCAAAGTGCTTGGTGCTTAACCAGCAGAGGTAAAAAAGAGAGGGGCAGTTTGCCAGAAGGAAACAGCTAAGCAGATTTACAAGCTCCCCTTTTTTACCTGGCATTTTCACCTGGCCAGGCACAGAAAGTGCAGATTTTAGAGGATGTGAATCATGAAAACAGCTGCGTTCAGCAACCTCACCCTCCCAAGAGAGTGCTGGGAGAGTGTATTTCTCAGGGCTCATTATTCTCTGAGCGTGCTTATTTATATATATAATATACACGTACGCAAACCTCATGTACAAGGCAGCCTTGGGACAGAGAATTTACATCAGAAGTGAGAAGGAGATCTTGGGCATGAAGAATCCCTGCTACGCTCGGATGCTCTGGCCTGTAGTTTTCAATCAGTGTTGTAACAGCAACATGTGTCAGTAATTTCTTCAGTTATATCCTCTGTACATATTATTTACCCAGAACAGTGATGAAAGTTAATGGGTTACATTATGTTAAAAGTGACAAAACTGACTAGTTTTTTATTTTGAGTGCAGTCAAGGTACCTCTGGTATAACATCCAAAGAGATTTAACTGCTTTGGCCACACGCCTGCATATTCCTCACCTCGCTGGAATGTTTTTAAGATTATAAAGAATCTTGGGGTGATTTTCACCACCACAGTAAATAACTGAAACCCACAATTTTGTCAGAGCACTACAAACACTAAGGTCTATAGTTAATGGGCTGATCTTGAATTTGGAACTGTTGAGACCAAAGGAGCACCTTGGAAAACTGGAAAGATTCACCATAACTTTGATCTTTAAGAGCCAAGCACACATGGCTTAGTTACCATGAGGTGAGCCAGTGTACAGGCTCACCTCTACAGTCTACTACAATCCTTAGTCTATGTTTATGTGGTTTGGTTCTTGGGGACTGGTTTCCTGGGCAGGTTCTTTGTGGGTCCTCTGCCATCGTGTTCAGATACCATAATGCTCTGTGTTTGTGCCTGCTGGGGAATTTGAATTTGTGACAAGAGAGACCCTCAGGTGGGGGACATGCATTTCCCATGGTCTGACAACATTCAGTGTGCCATCTAATGGCAGGGATGAGGCTGGAGTTGGTGATTTCTTCCTTCCCTCAGCTTTTGCTATAGGAGGCTATTGGCTGAGCAGCTGGTTGTACTGTACCAGCTCTGTTAGCTTATTACTTTCTGAGTTGTGTGCACACCAGGGGACACTGAAAAAAGGTGCATTTTTTTCATGAACTTAAGATAAATAGGTTGGTGCAGTGTTGCTAACACAAAATGGATTGTACTATATCCTCCAAAGGTTACAGGGATGAGATATAGCTGTTCTAGAACTATAACAACATGGATGTTTCTGGCCCCTTTTTTGTCAAAGGTGAACAGTGATGATGTGCCTGGTCCACTGCACATTCTGAACTACTGACATATAAATAAAATGAGTTGAAGTCATAATACTTGAGTGAAAGCAAAACCTGTTGTTTATTCAGCTAGTAAATACAGTACCACTTTATACAGTGTCATTCATGCAAAAGTACTGAGGAACTGAGTGCATGGAGTGCTTTCCAGCCAGACAGTCTTATAGTCAAGTAGAGAAGAGTGTAAGGTTAGCATAACAAATTTATTTTATGCAGAATCTCCTGCGCACCTCTTGATTGCACCTCAATGCTTTCCACATCACATTAGGCTATGTGACCAATGGCTGTCATATGTTGACTCTTGTCTGCCCTCCCTCTTCCTGATTTGTGTGTTGTAGAAAAAGGCATGGTCATGAAAATGTGTCTTTTACTTTCTGCAAGGTGATATGGTTTGTGATGGTGCTCAGCTCTGCAGGGTAAGCTCGGGTATGTTTGTCGGTGTGAATTTTTGCAATTTGTTTCCTCTGTCACACTCTATTAAGTCTGTGGGCAGTATTGCTAATCTGGAAAACAGTGTAGCATTCATTATGTAAGCCTTTCTTATTTTGGAGGAAAATGTGCCCAGAACAATTTGCATAATGTTCAGAATAATTTTCAGAATTCCCTGTTGAATAGGGAATTTCAGATCAACACAAAGCAGTGGTCCATTGGCAAATGTGCCATCCTGAACAGTTTGGTATCAAAGAGGAATTTCTCTCAACTATCAAAGCTATCTCAGGTCACAGAACAGTGGCCAGTAGCATAACCTGCAGATACACTGGAGGAAAATTTTCTCCACTCTGTACCAATCCTCTGAGTATTTCCTTAGCAAAGCCCAAAAAGTGGTGGCATTTGGTAAACAAAATGTCATCTGGGAAAGGTTATTTTAGGGCAATGCATTTGGATCCAGTTTGTTAACCAGTATGAATGTTACCAGCATTTCTTTGCAGTTACTCTCCTCTCCCTCCTCTTTTTTTTAATTTTAAAGGGGCAATGAAGAGAGAGGCATTGTTCTCAATCATCAGAATACAAGATGGTGAAATACCTTAACTAATTTGAAATAGGACTAATTTTTCTCTTACAAGTGAAAACTCCAGATTTCCTTTTGTGTCAGAGTTTAACAAGAAGAGTTTTCCTTTATTCCATTATCTTACTCCTTCCTCCTATTGGCAAAAGCTGATTTAAAACAGTTCTCTTGAGGACTGCTTATATGCCTGGAATAAAAGCATATGCATAAGACCTTTGCTGAATCAGAGCCCATGAGCTGAGCTTAATTTTTAAGTTGACCCTGGAGCTATTTCAAAAAACCATACAGATGTTTAAATATCTTATTTCTGAAATACACCATCCAGGTTAAATATTGTTCAGCTATGTAATTCTAACAACTGGTGGGTTGATAATAAACATGTTGTCCCATCAAGCAGAGCTGTATTTACAAAACATTACCTGCTTTTGTAAAGGTGTAGGCATGGAAACTCAGGAGGAAAAGGTGTTTCATTTCCTTACTTCAGGAAGTGCCCCATGTACAACAATACTTGCCCATTTTATTTTGCTGCTGATTACATCAAATGTTGTTTCTTTCTCTTTTTGTTTTTTTTAACACTCAAAAAAACCCTTTAACCTTTCTATCTCATTAAATGTGCTGCATGCCTTAGAACACTTAAACAAGGATCCCATGTGAGGGACTCTTGACATCAGAGTTTTCTTTCACAGATGCCTGATTACTTTCCCAAAGGTGTCTGATTACTCTTTGCTGGAGTCTCAAATGATGCTGTTTCCCATCAGTGGGATTTCGCCTCAGAGTACCATCTGTAATTATGATCCTAGACTAAGTTAAATAATGAGCAGTCATTAATTCACTCCAGTAAAACTTAGCTTTGGACTCTAAATTAACAGTTGGGACATTTCTCTAGTACTGTACAGGTGATCATTTTCCTTACTTTTTTTTGCCATGTGGTAGTAATTCACAGTTTTAACTTAATGCCACTAAACCATGGATAGAAGGTCCTTGGATTTTCCTCCCTGCATGCCTGGTGCTGGAGGCGTGGCTCAGGCCATCAGCCTGCAGCCAAAGGTACTGCTCTGCTCAAGCAAAGCACTTTAGTTCTTATTCACCATTTCACAGCTCCTGATGTCAGAAAGGAGACTACAGCCTTCTGTAAAGGTATTGCCTTTCTGCACAGCATTGGAGTGCACCTCCCATGCAGCAGCATCCAAAGGTCCAGAGATTCAGTGCTGACATCAACACTTTGAGGCAGATAGTCCTAGAGCATTGGCAGCAGAGTTTCTGAATGAGAACAAGTTATTTGTCTCATTTATAGCCTCTGTTATTACTCCCAGTAATTTGTTTTTCGCTTTCTAAATGCCCGTGTTTTATGAAAACGGTCTCAAAACAACTTTGCAGTCTCTTCATGCCCTCGGGTTCTCTCTGGGAGTCCAGAAAGAATCTTAGGCAGAGAAGTTCTACTCTTGCAGAGTGTCATTTTTATATTTTAGTCAAACCTAAATTACTAAAATATACTCCACAGTAATATGTAGCATATCCAAAACAACAAAAAAGTGAAGGTAAATTTAAAATTATTCATTTTTGAAAATTTAACTCAGGATGGCTAAACCAAAATTTAGCAATTTATTTTCTTTAAATACCTCAGGGAGAATGGAAATAAACAAGAACCTTTTAAAGTTAATTTACGGTATGTTTACCCTTAGCATTGATTCTTTTTGTCCTTTGGAAGAACCTTGGAAGATTTCTTCATGGATTGACAAGTCCTTCCTCGTTTCCTTGGACAACTGGGCTGTTCCTATTTGCTTTTTGATTTCATTTTGCTGTGGAAGTTATCATTTCCCAATTCTATTCCCCTTTAATCAGGTCAGCACCCTACTAGGTGGGGTGCAAATGAATTAATGTCTCATCATTAGGACTCTACTGCAGGGTTCTGTTTTACACCTGCAGTAACTTCTGCATGGTTGTAATGTGAAGACTGTGTGTGTCTGGGCCTGAATGTAGTAAAGAACTTATCAATGGATTTATTAATAAGCACTAAGTCACTGCTTACACTTCCTCAGAGATTATAAAGGGTCCAAACCAACAGAGCAAGAGGAATTCAGTGTGAAAGTGTAGGTGTGGTTTGGGTTCACAGCTGCCACTAAATCTGGAAGAGCTGAGCTTGATGATTTATTCCATTTACACCTGGAGGGAATTCCTTTCTGCACTGCCTACCTGCTGGCCCAGCTGTTCAGCCCACAGAAGTACTAATTTTAGTTTGAGCCATGAGTGCCTGCAGCTCATCCTTTGTGTTAGAAAAAGCCTCCAGAAACTACGAAAAGAAAGCTGCTTTCCTAATCTGATTTTGGACATCCCACAGGCATATATTGGGAGGCTCTGCCAGCCCTATTGGTGTATCCTTCCTGTGCTCCCCAGTCCAAACAGCCCTCACCAGAACACTGGAACAGTCAGCTTTGCTAATATGGCAAATATGTGTTCTCCTGGCAGGAAATCCCCCTTTCTCCCCATTGATCCCGTTTGTGGCACTGAATGTGATCACAGGTGTGGCACAAACACACTGTGGAAATAAGGGCACAGGTGTACATTTGAAACACAAGTCACCCTCTGTGTGCACACATGGATGTGTGCGATATAAACACAAAACTTGCAGGGCAGGTCCTTGTTGGACATCAGTTCAGCCCAGCATGGCATCTGATGGTGCCAGGCTGATCTGCACTGCTGAGGACTCAGACCACAACTGTAGAAACACTATTTGTGAAATGCATGAAATACTTAGATGCAAACACACAGCCTATGCCTTTCAGTAAAACAGGATCTGTTGCTGTGATGCCATGGAAATTTAGGTGCTACAAAGCCATACAGGTATTAATCCAAATGCTGGTTGTGTGTCCACCTTGGGAAATGGGCCAGCAACAGAGGGGCAAACCCCAGCTTGTCCAGATGCCCTCTGTCAGAGGGACCCACGTGCCCATTTGTTCATGAGGTTATTTCACAGGGCTTATTAAACAAGTGTGGGGTCTGTCCCTCACACCTCAAGAAACAGCCCTGTCTGTCTGAAGCACAGTGGAAGGTAAGAGCAGGGAAGATAAATAGTCTGTCTCCTAGCTACATTCTGCCTGTGGATTGAAGTAGATCAACACAAATATTTGTGTGTACAGCATGCTCTGGAGCCTGCCAATGCCTGCTGGCAAAGTGCAGGCAAAGGTAAAGGAAAAATGTGTGCTACTCTTTAAAGCAATTATCCTTATGTATTAATAATGTCATTTATAAGCACTCTGAGAAGTCAACAATGTACACTAAAGCAAAGCAAAAAAACTACAAACATTTAGTAAAAGGGGGAAAATGTTATATGTATGCCTCTTAGCACTTTCTGATATATTAAAGCCTGTGTTGTCTCTGCATATGATCTTCGTAGTTTATTTGTTATCCTTTGGGAGCAGAGCCCTCGCTGAACTCTGGGATTGATTCTGACAGCCCAAAGCATGCTCTGGTTTATTATGGATCAGAGTCTCTTCCTGAGCACCTCCACTGAGCAGTTCAATGTACCTGAATCTGCCCCTGTATCACTTCCCTTACCATGGCACTGAAAGCAAGTGTGAGTTTTCTCATTGCAGCATAACCAATATTTTTGCATTTCGGGGATTATTTGAAGCTTTGAGGATCTAATAATGAGATGGAATATATATGTGTGTGTGTATAGGTATGGATGTAGTTGAAAGTATTTTTCTTCCGTTTTCTGTTGGTGGCATTGCTTTTCTCTTGTCTGCAGTCGGGTTCCTGGGGGTGACAGGGCTGACTGAGCTTGGTGCAGTGTTTTGGCAACACCACAGGCACTCTGAAGTCATCTGGGATGCCTGTGGCTGAGCTGGGTGTCATTACAGCAGCAAGTGGTGCATCTGTCCTGCAGGGCTGGCCCTTCCAGCTCCTTCCCAGGGCTGGGGCAGAGGGGAAGGAAACAGCCTCTCTCCCCCAAGAACTTGGCCACCAACTTGTTTGCCCCTATGGGGAAGAAAGTCATGAAACCCCCCTACTGACCTGTCAGTGTCTCTTCCACTGCCCCAACTACCTTCCTTTGTGCTCCTGCTTTGTAAGGGGGAGTCACTATTCCCTGCCACTCATCCTGTTGAATGAATCATCCTGCATATCCACACTGGTAAGAAAAAGAAGTGAGGCCTCTCTCACCTTACAGCCAGGAGCCGTCCCCCAGAGCAAGACAAGACCCTTGTCCCTATCTTTTCGTTACTTCTGAGCCAATAACATGCCATGGGCACATCCTGATGCTGATGTTTCCCCTTCCATATATGAATTGCCTTAGAAGATCTCTGCCCATGTCACCACGAGGGATTCAGGATCTCACTGTCATGTTGCTTTTCTGTGCCGAAAATTGTTGGGACTTCAGCACACAACATGTATCCCACAGCACAAAGGAGAGGAACAGCAGTTTTGCATTGCTGAGACATTCAGCAGGAGGTAGAGAGTGGGATTTTTCAAAGGAGGGCACAGCGCAGCTAGAAATAACTGCCTTTAAAGTGGTGACATTTTTATGCATGGACGATCTAACTTAGAACATTTTTAGAGGATTTTATAAATCCCACTGAGCCCAGTGCAACTAGATTCATCTTATGAGGACCTGTTTTACAGGGAGAAAGTACACAAGCCATAACTTAATATACAGTTCTTGCACTCTCACAAAGTTTCCCTAAATAGGTCTTTTCATAACCACAGGTAGCATATGCAAAAAGCCTGATGAAACGCAGAGTTTGGCTGGTGTTGCATTTCTGTCTTTGAAAGAGAAATACAGTCTGCTTTTAAGGAACAATATTAATAAAAAAAGCTGTAATATTCTCTTACATGCCATTTCTGCATTCATGGGTGTGTCTAAGTATCAGCAATTAATTTTTGCAAAGCAACAAGCCCCTTTTTTTGTCTTTCAGCTCGCTGAAATGGAGCTGCCAGGAGCTTTTTGGATTAAGCTTTATCAGGCTTTCAGTTAGGAAAGCCTCGTGGAGGTTACGTAGCCAAATACAACATACAAATCAAATTATGGGAGAGATGAATGCAGAGTTGTTAAATTAATTTTGTTTGTTCCAGCCCACTGGAATGTTTTTAACATGAAGAAAATAATTCTCTGCTATATGGCTGGCCTGCCCAGTGCTTAGGACTGTATCAGCATGCTGCATTCGTCTGCCAGTGGCAAACAGGTTTTGTCCAGGCTTGAGTGAGCCCTGGAAGATGAGGCTGGCCAAGATGCTGGATTGCCCCTGCCTTCCCCAGTGGGCTGATCTGCAGAGAAAAGGCTGGGTCAAGCTGCTGGACAGCCCCACACATGGCCAGCAGCTGGGAGAGCCACTGAGGCTGCCTGAGCTGGAACAGAGGGGCTTCCTCCAGATGCACCTGTGCGATGCTTCTGCCTCTGCAGGACTTTTCCAGAAGGCAGGAGCTAGCTTGTTTGCCAGGTTCTCCCAGTTCAGGTCATCCCTGACAGGAAGGTGAGGGTGTTTTTTCTCTCCAGAAGGTCAAGGGCAGGTCTGTGCCCACAGTGGAGCATGACCATGGTCCTGCAAAGGCTCTTGGCTGTTCAGTGCCCCCGAGATGTGGTCTGGTTGCCCCAGCTGGGGGTTTCTGCCTCCACAAGTCTTGGCACAGGGCTGCAGCCCAGGACACAGAGGCTTTGGTGTCCTGCCAGATCTGTGCAGGTATGTGCTTGGGATTGCACACACCACAGAAAGACATCCTGAAAGCCCCCAGAAAATCTTAATATCCCTCAGGAGCTGAATTTTAAAGAGAGCATTAGTAATATTTTTTTCTAAAATTAGCTGAGATGCTATTTCAGTGTGGAATAATTCTGGTTGTTTGGTTTGGGTCTTTTTTTTCCTCAAGAAATCATGAATTCACGAGTGGGTTTTCTTGCTTATTGAGCTTGGTTTTGTAAAAAAAAGAAAAGGAAAAGAAAAGCGTGTGTTTCTCTTCAGTGTGTCCTGATTAAACTTCCCCTTCCCTGTCCCAACCTCTTCCTGAATTTCTGTCTCTTCTTCAGCTGCACATTTTGCAAAATCAGTAGAGGTCCTTTAGCCTGTGTTTCTTTTAATCTTCTTTGAAAAATCCAAGGCACAGAGAGTATTGAAAGAAAAATTAGATCTCTGGGAAATGCCAGTTGTTTTATAGATGGTCAAATCATTGCACTTTTTTCCTTGCCTTTCAGACATTCACTATGTTATTATGTATCACTTTAATTAAATCATCAAATTGAATTATTGGATCAAATGTTTCTTTATTCCATTGTGTCCTAAGCAGGTTTAGTTAAATTAATAAAACCATATGTTTCATTTTATGAAAAAAAGATTTCTTTTTTGCCCATTCATAAGCTGTTTAAAAAAAACGTGGTTGAACAGAGAAGGTTGGTTAATACTAAATTACTTCAGGTTTTTCAGATACTGCTTTGTGCTTTGGAGTAAATTGAACCAAGTCATACTAAGTCATTAAAATTTTGTAATATTTACTGAGAAATCACAGTATTGTAAATTCAGCTTCATTTTAGTTGGCTGTTAATGAGCCTTGTCCTCAGTGAGGTCACTGGAGACACTCAGGTGATCAGAAGTGCTCATGACCTTCTTGGATCAGGGTGCAGGGTCAGGGAGGGTCTCCTGGCTCTGAGCCTGTGAGTCTCCTGTTTACCCTTGGGAAATACCCACTTCTCTGGGTGGCATGAGCTGTCCCAAATGGCATCCAGGCTGGCTACAGAGAGTGGCACAGAAAGGGGGACATGGCAGCCCCCTCTCCCTGGGGTAGCTTGGGGTCCTTGTGTGAAAAGCAGCTGGCCAGACATCGCTCAGAGGGCTGGTGCAATTAAGGCACATCTCTCTGTCTCTCAGGAAGGTTACTTGCTTGAATTATTTCTAAAACAATTTGATGCATGATTACTTTAAATATATAAATCTCTGCATGTCCTCCTGGAGGACAAGGATTGGGTAAGAGTTTTAGGTCCGGGTAGTGCTTCACCCTGGGCTCCTGTCTCTGATGGGATTTGATTAGGTGGAGCGATAAAGGCTGGCCTGGCATTTTGAAGTGTAATTCTGTGATGACAAAGGGCGTCAAAGAGGGCAGTTATGATTTATTGGTGCAGTTATCAATAAACAGTGATGTCAGGGAGAATTGATCTGACCATCTCAGCGGAAAGAGGCGAGCATGGAGAGGCATACCAAGGATCAGGCAGCTCTGTAAATAGTGATAACAGCGATGGCTTTCAGCTGTCCCCTCTCATCCAGATCCTGGCCACCTTCATGCTGTGCTTTGGGGGACCAGGAGGGAGCCAGAGGGGAGGGGTCTGCAGGCAGCAGACCATGGTGTAGCTTCTGACTTTGTGGCACTGACAGCAGAATGCTGTTTTGATCCCTTCAGCTCGGTGTAAATAGAAACTCACAAACATTTATCCAATGCTTTCAGGTACTGTAGGGTTTGTTTGTTTTGTTGGATCATCCTTCTGGGTTGAGCAGAAGGAAACTGCAGGATTGTCACCCCTCATGGCAAGAGCAAACATCAAAAATCTTTCCTGCCCAAGCATATTTCTGCAATCCATGCTGTCTTGTTCAGTTAGCTACAAAATGTGAGTTATAACTGCACAAATGCATTTGAGAGGTATTTTTCTATTGTACTGGTAATATTGGTGTTTAAAGCATTTAATCATTTTTATTTAAGAACTGTAGCTATTTCAGTAATGTAATAGCAGTGCTGCATGGCCAACCTGGAAGTCCAGGCATAGGAATAGACATTTTTCCCCTTCAGTGCTGCCAGGACTCTTTAGAAGTGAAATAATGGCAAAATATGCACACTGTCACATACCTGCAGAGTGCAAACAAGCTCAGTGTGCTGGCTTTAAAAGGAAAAGTCGTACTGGGAAAAATAATTCTGCAAGCAGTGTCAGCCTGATGGGCTGGGTGACACTTAGCCTTTCCCTGGCAGAAGAGACCAGCTCCTTTGCCACAGCACATGTGTTTAGGTATCATTGCAAGTGATTTTCTTTGGTTCAGGGTTTATACTGAGAAAGAGAATGTGAGAATCTGCCCTGAATTGGGTATTTCAAACGTGATTTTTAAAGCTTGGAAAAAATCTAAACTCTTTGTAGCTGGGAAGGGGATGCTGCAGTTTTCCCGCAGCGTGTGAGTGCCATCTAGTGTTGTGCATCCCCATCCGGACCTTCCCGTGGCAAGTCCTTGAGAAGCGTTTCCTCAGCGCTCGAGGGGACTGTGCCCACCGCACTCCTCGAGTGGCCGGGCTGCATTTGTGCCTGGGCTTGGTCTGCCCTGCAGAATTTTGGGTTTGGTACTGCTGGAAGCAGAGGACCTGTTTTTTCCAGAGGTTAGGCTGTCCCTATGCTGATGTCCCCTCTGACTTGTGCCTCCCCCCTGCAGGCAGGGTTAGGAAGGCAGGGCTGCCTGGAGATTCCTCTGCCTGCTCAGAGGAGATAGCCAAGGCCATCAAGAGCCATTCTTCCCAGCCACTCTTCCCCGTGCTGGTGATACATTACTGACAAACTGTTCAGCATCTTTGAAGAAAGATATATAGAGAGAGGAGTATGAAATAACTGTAAAAATGTACTAGGTTAACAGGAAAACTTTTGCTGACCCAGTAGTGCCACATTTTCAGAGGTTTCAACTCTTTCCAGGGCCAGCAGAGCACATTGGGGTATTTACCCCTTAACAGCAGGAGGCTGTGGATGAGTGAAGCTGTGGATCAGATCCACTGTATTTCTTAATGTTCCAGTGCAGAGCTCTTAAATCACCAAGTTAAAGTGTAGGTGCAAATGTCAGGGCTGAGAACTAAGTGGAGAACTAAGCAGCCTGCCTGCAGAGAATGGATTCTCTCATTCTATTTACTCAGGAGAGCAGAAAGCAGCTGCAGGTGGTATTAAATCCCATTGGTCTCAGTGGATTGCAGTCTAAGCTGTTACTGTAGACCACGGCATTAAAGAAAAAACCTAGCTCTTAGAGTGAGGCACTGTTCTTCCTGTTTGTTTTCTCTCAGTTATTTAGAAGAGCTTCATCTTTTCTCCTTCTGTTTTTCAGCTTGTAGCACTCCTCCAGTCAACATGAAAGTGCAACCTGTGAACCGGACAGCTCTACTGGTGACCTGGAACCAACCAGAAACCATTTACCACCCTCCGATCATGAACTACATGATCTCATATAGCTGGACTAAAAATGAAGATGAAAAGGAGAAGACTTTCACCAAGGATAGTGACAAGGACCTGGTAAAAGCACAGCATCAACCCCAGACATACGTGTCAAGCTATCCTTACATTGTTGTGTTCTTGGTAGAAGGGGGTAGAGGAGGAAAGCAGTTGTTACTTTATAGGCAGGATGCTGTTTGGCCCACAATGAATTGCTATTTAAATGTTCAGCATTAGTTGAACGTTGCCTAACAGGCTACCCAAACACTGGAGTGTGAATTTATAGTTTATGTGAGTGCATAAAGGACTGAATCTGCAGACACTTTTTCATGTAGTGTTGCTGAGAAGCAGCTGGCTCGGGAAATGGTGAGGCTCTGAATACCTTTTGGCTTGTGTTCAACTTACAGATTTTCACATTAAAAGTCCGATCCCCCAAAATCTGTTCCTGGGCTCAAGCTTTTCACTGGGTATAGCCCCTTGCAGGCTTTGGAGCAGTTTCTGGCAGTAAGTGCTGCCAGAGGCAGGAGTTGCATAGTCAGGGCTTGAAGATTATTTTGGAGTGGCCCTGTACAAGCAGTGCCTACATCTGGCAGTGTGAGGGAAAGAGAGAAGAGCAAGACAGTTCCAGCACAGATGGAAACACTGCTCTATCTCCTCCATTTAGGATTTCATCTGCTTGTCATTCTTGTCTAAGTGGAAGCAAGTATTGTACTGGTCCTTAACGTTCTCTGCATATAAAATCAGAGTGACATATTCAGGTTTGAAAGGCCTCCATTTATTGTTAATCAAAGAAAGCCTCTAGAATAATGAAATCAGTAATTGTATATGCACATGAAAAATGCAGCAGCACAGTGTTATTCCTAATGACTGTTACCATATTTTTTTTCAAATACACAGTCCTCTGGGCCCATTCAATCAGTTATACAATAATACTTCTCTTATTCCCTTAGATGAAGCTTCTTTTACTTCATTTCCATTTATATTTTCAATTTCCCCACTAGACATTGTTATCTGGGTCACATTAGGGAACGATCTGCCTCATGAAATCAGAAAGGAATCCATTGAAAGGCACCCAAGGTTATGATGTATTGTAACCTCTCTCTTGTCATAATTTCACACTCTTAAGGGAGATTTTTTAATCAGGTATGAGGAGGAGAGCCTTAATCAGCAAAAATGAAGTGGGCACCATGAAAGCATCCTGTTTTATGTAAAAGAAATAATTACAAGTGCAAGGGATGTGATAGAGTGATAGCTTGGAAATAAATTGCAGTGAGACCTTGTGCTGTTCAGCAGAGCTTTAGGTTAAGAAAACAATGACATCTTAGTCTATTTTAGAGGAAAGAGAGGCAAGAGGCTATCAGAGGAAAGTGCAGATTGTTTTCATTGCTCTGGCAGATACAGTTGGGCTGTCCCATCTTGAATCAGAGCTAGACAGTGTTTTGCTATAGAGATCACAAGTATTTCAAGTGACTCAATGTAGCTGCTCCTGTAAACTGATGTGATGGTGGACTAAGGCAGCTCTCAGGTCCAGGAGTGAGCAGGGTTATCCCAGCCCAGGATGCTCAGCCATTATGTTCCATAGTACACCAGCATCAAATTGCCTTAGCCAGTTTGTTGCAAAATAGTCAGTTTGAATATGCAGTGACTTTGCTGGGCTTATCCTGTGTTTGGGACATAGATCTCCACCTAAAAAAAATCTTATTATAATTGCTGTAAAGGCAAATGACTTGAGTTTTAAGTTTTTCTGAGGATAGCAGAGACTCTGAGGCATGAAGACTGTCATGAGAACAGATGTGGGATGTGTTCATTTCTTTCTCATGGGCAGAGTCAGCAGTGTCTGGGTGCATCCCTTCAGCCTTCAGCCTTGTCCTCTCCATGGAGCCACTGAATATTTCTGTGTAGAAATACAGCTTGTCTTACATGGCATAAATGTTCTGTGTTAGCACAATGCTTTATATATTTCAAACTGATCTTGGACAGTACTGTGGGGGTAAAAAACTGAATAATATCTATTTTTTTTAAACAGAAGGCCATCATTAGCCATGTCTCACCTGACATCCTTTATCTGTTCAGAGTTCAAGCAGTTTGCCGAAATGAAATGCGTAGTGACTTTAGCCAGACTATGCTCTTTCAAGGTAAAAAACCACATACATATTTTTACATTGAACTATTCTTTGTTTAACATTTTCTTTGCAGAGTGCAATATGGTGTGAAGTCATTTCAGACGATATTTGAATGCATGTAGACAATGCTAATTCCATATTGTGGCCAGTGACTTGATCTGAACCTCATTTCCAGTGAGGAGTGTTTGCCTACACCTCTCACTGTCAGGGTTTATGAAGTTTTAGGGGAATTTAGAGCTTTTCTTGGTACTTTCTGAAACAAATTCATCAGAGACTGCTTATGCATCAGAGGCACAGCTATAACAGAATGTGAGTCTGATCGGTGCCTGTTTTATGTAAAGAGGAAAGGAGATCAGTTCTACCTTGACAACCACATGTGGAGATATTCAGGTTTTACCATGCACACAACCTCAGTGATTTCCAAAACATACATACTTAAAGAAAATCAAAAGAACTAGATGATAAGCTGTCCTTTGTCATGGATTTCCTTTTAAGTTTATTGGAGAAATCTGGTAAAGCTGAGAGTTGGTAGAAGATGATTTTAGAGGTTTTTCAAGTGCTAAAGTTTTGCTCCTTCCTGGGAATTTATTATGACATTTTTTATTAAGTAGGGCAAATTTTGCCTCTGATGAGAGCATTCCCTCCCACTCCAGCTTATAAATGCATAAAAATGGGTAATGGAAGAATAAAACAAGCAGAGAGTTAAAAGTTTAAATCCTTCAGATGAAGCAAAGAGTTGTCACTTGGATCTGATGCTATATATAGAACAAAACAATAGTGGCATTTTTCAGTGTCATTTTCAGAAAGTACAGGGGTTTTGATCCAGCTTTGTTAGCACCTAGTGTCTGAGGATGTCAAGCCATGGACATGGTTTAGCTCTGTTGTGGTGGCATGCCACAGTGCTGGCAGCACTGCAGAGAGAGCAGGGGTCAGACAAGTGTCCTGTCCAAGCCACAGCTCGTGTGTAGCTCTGTTCTTGGTACCTCAGCACGGTGTTTTAGATTCCACTTTTAAGTGCCAGGCAGCTGTTAGAAACTGGTATTGCTTACCATGACCTCTTTTACTAGTTGATGGAATGGAAAAATTCTTTGAAGTTTGACTACAATAACTGTTTAATCACAGTTAGGAGTAAATCTTTACTGACAGCTCTGTAGAATATCCTTCGGGTACTCTAGCCCAGTTGTAGCCCAGTATTCAATGCAGTGGAAGTTATACACACATCTGCAGTGGGAGTAGATGATGTAATTCCTTCCACATGTCCCCAAAAAGGAGCTGCTGTTCTAATCTCTGGCTGTACCCAACATCTAACCTAGAAAATTAATCTACTTGGGCTTTCAAAACATTATTCAGAGGTTGATTATAGTTACAGTTGAGATATATAGCAATAAATAATGATAATATTATCATAAGGACAGAAAAAATTATTACCATCAAGCTACTCTTGCTTCCTGTGTAAGTCAGGGTGTTTCACCCAGCTTGGGGTTGAAGGAGAGAATTTGTTTTCTGACAGTAAGGCAGCATTGCCAGGCCTGAGTAATAAAGACAGGCAAATCTGTGTTTAGACACAAATGCAGAGTGAGGTGAGTAATGCCCAAAGAGCTGAGCTGCCTTTGCTGCAGGCTGAGAGCTGTACGTGTATTCTGTAGCCACATGTTGAGCAGTAGTTTAGCAGTTGTTCCTCTGCCTCCTCCCCTGCCCTGACGCTCTGATCTTCTTCCCTCCCCAGCTAACACCACTCGAATTTTCGAGGGGACCAGAATTGTGAAGACAGGAGTGGTAAGTCATGGATTGAGGGAGCAGGGATTTGGGGACATTCCCACCAGGTGGCAGCACGATGTTGGAAATCTGCAGCAGGACCCAGCTTTCCTGGGGAAGGGGTGTCCAGACCCGTCACAGAAGGGTTTATAGCATAAAATACAGTTCCAACTTGAAATCGTTTTCTGGCTACATGCTCTGAAAGGCTTTGACCACTGGACAATCGAGTGTGACAAAGTTTTCCTCAATCAGTATTCAGCCCATTTAGAGGGGATTTGTAAAATCTTAATGATGACTGTGGAAATAACATCTTCTATTAATTATATGACCAGAAGTATATACAGCAGAAATAAGGCCTCACACACAGCATCTTTGTTCTTCCAGTGCTTTAAGGATACCTGTTACTGTGTGAATAAAGGCTGAACAATCTCTTTGTTCTATTTTAATTCAGGTGAGACTATAACAAGTCACTGAAGCCAACTTTTGTATTCCAGAATCAGAAATGTTGGTACATTTACAGTAAAAGTGGAATACACTGTTTCAGTTTTGAAGGCATCTTATCAGTTTATTTAATAGAAACTACCCATAACCTAAATTTCTTGGCATCCAGTGTACTGAGTTGTTTCGTCAAATTTGTGGGGTGGATTCATACTACTGAATTTACTCTAAGTACATTGCTTCTGGTTTTATTCTGATCCAGTTTGATATACTCCCTAGTAAGCAAATAACATATATACAAAGCTTGCATTTGATTGATTAATGTTTGTTTAATGATGTATAGAGGTATTCTAGATATATAAAATCTGCTGTCAAATTTTAATACTCAGTCCAGCTTTGAGACTATTCATGCCAGCAAAAAGCAAATCTCACAGTGCCTTAGGGATTCAGATTGATAAGTATCTGAAAGTTTAGATGCTTATTTAGTTTTGCCTTGAAATCTCTAAGGCACAGGTTTTCATCTGAGATCTCAAGTTCTCTGTGATTGCAGCTGGTCAAAAATAACGTGAGAAGGCAGCCTTTTTTTGGTTTGCTGCAGCACTTCAACTACACGGCTTGACTGAACCCAGGAATTGCAGAGAGATGCCAAAATACTGTTAAGTTATACATTTCAGTTTCCAAAATAAACATTTTACATTTTTTATTCAGTATTCAGCAGCACCTATTTAACCCTTTTTTGTCCTCATCTGGTGCATACCTTTCCAGCTAATGGTCCTCCTGCTCATGAATTCAGTAATGTGAGACATTTTTCAGTAATTCAGGGAGGGAGAATGGTCAGGTTGTCCAGAGGTACTGCTGACTCAGCTCTTCCAGAGAGGTATTCCTTGTCTTTAGGCAATTCACTTCAGTCTCTTTTTCCACGTGTAATTCAGGATTAGTTCTTTATGAATAGACCAAGGTTTAGTTCTTTATGTGTGTACTAAGGGGTTTTATTTACACACGTGTGCAGAGACCCGCATGCGTGCAGTGGGTTGACATTAGAATAATCTTGGCAGGGTGCAGAGGATGCAAAGTCCATAGTTCAATAGCTGCTTCCTCTCAGTGAAGCAGGCAGTGCCAGTCCTGCCTTTTGTTCACTGGTGGTGGCCAGGAAGAGTCCTGTGGATGTGGAAAACCGAGTCTGTACGTGGGTGTCACAGCCTGGAGGTCCTGCAGACATGGTGGTGACTTGCTGAAGGGCTCCTAATGCTCTCCAAGTCTTTCAGGAGTGCCCAGCTGGCCATGCTGCAGTTCTTTTCTAACAAGAGCAATGCCTCACAGCAACACCAGTCCTTAGGAGAATAATCCAGATGGGTAAATTAAGGAAATAAAAATATTATCCTTTGAGGCCCTCACAATTTGTGTGGGAAGAGCCAGGGTTCCTTGTCAGAGCAGACCCACAGGCCACGGATGCTCACACTGGCAGCACAGCCATTATTTTGGGACAGCCCTTATGTAACACTGTATTTTTAAACTCCCGTACTCTGAGGATTGAAGCACTGTGAGTAATGCAGCTGAACTCATTAAACTCCTTTACATTCTTCTCACCCCAAGAGGAAACATTACTCACAAGTCAGTGGTGATGTGGGTGGAGAAGGTCCTGATGTAAAATAGGATAAAGAGGGTTTTGATGATGATGTGGTGAAGGCAGGGAGGTTTCCTCTCTTTGTGGTTTGCTGGTAGCTCTGTGGTGTTTTCTGTCCTGGCTCAGCCTTTCACCCAGCTGGTGTTGAGTCTCTGGTTTTAGGAGAATAGCATGTGTGTGAAAGGGGAGGGAAAAGCAAGAGAATGACCAGGTGGCGTGTTGGGCCCCTGCTGATGCTCTCTGCTGTGTTTTCTTCCCCTCTGCTGCCGGTGATCTCTTCAAGCCCACAGCATCTCCTGCCTCCTCAGCAGACATGGCTCCCATCAGCTCCGGCTCCTCCACCTGGACCTCCTCGGGGCTCCCCTTCTCCTTCGTGTCCATGGCCACAGGCATGGGCCCTTCCTCCAGTGGCAGCCAGGCCACCGTGGCCTCCGTGGTGACCAGCACCTTGCTGGCAGGGCTGGGCTTCAGCGGCGGGGGCATCTCCTCCTTCCCCAGCAGCGTGTGGCCCACCCGGCTGCCCGCGGCCGCTGCCCCCAGCAAACAGGCTGGCCGGGCCGTGGTGGCCACCACTGAGGCCGCTGCCGTCTCCCCGGGGCCGGAGCGGGACTCGGCACTGACCAAGGATGGCGAGGGAGCCGAGGAGGGGGACAAGGATGAAAAGAGTGAAAGCGAGGACGGGGAGCGGGAGCACGAGGAAGAGGAAGAAAAGGATGCTGAAAAGAAGGAGAAAAGCAGGGCGACGGCAGCCTCGGAGGCGCGCAATAGCACAGAGCCCAGCGTGGCCGTGGCTTCCCCAAACAGGACTGCTGAGGGAGAAGGAAATAAAACCATATCGGGAGAAGTGCCAAACCAAAACGTTGCCCCCACGGCTGGAGGTGCCGAGAAGGAGAGCTCTGCCGAAGCCGACACCCAGCCCCAGCTGCTCCCTTCCACCCAAGTGCCACCAGTGTTCACTGACGAACTGTACCTGGGCAAGATCCCAAGAAGACCAGAGACAACAAGAAAACCTCCTCCAAAGGTGGACAGGTTTCCAGAGGAATATCCCTCAGATAACAAATTCATCACCATTAACCCAGGTGAGTGATCTATTGGGAAACCATTTTTACCTGTGTAAGTGTTGGAAAATAACACAATTCAAACTCCTTACTGATTTCCAGTAGATACAGCGTTTTTGTGGTGTCTGGCTATATCTGATTGGCAGGCTGTCACAGGACCCAACCCCACAAATTGTTACTAGGAGGCAGCAGAGTGGAAAGGAATATCATTTTATTGGGACAGATTCATGGTCCTTGTAGCTTATTGGAAAAGAAAATCTGGAAAAATGTTAACTCCCAACATGCTACATCATGAACTTTGTTGAAAAGAAAAAGGGAGAGGAATGCAATGAACTATAGCTGTGAAATTAATTTGGAAGAGCGGCTGCTGTGCTAAACTGGCATTTCATAGGAAGTTTGCTATATGTGCTTCTAGCTAATTTAGTTTATCTGCAGGATTCTCCCTGACTGGGCTTTGAGATACTCTCCCAAATACAGGATCATTGCTGGTTTATTTCTCAACACAAAACCTGCATGCTCTGATCCTCCAAAACAAGGCACCTTCTGCACTAGGATTGCCATCTGGTTTTTCTGTGGAAAAAAAAATCTTAACCAGGCAGAGTTAACATATTTTCTGTTTGTCCTGATGAGAATTGCCAGTGCTCCTGTCCACTCCAACTCTGGATGTATGTACCAGCTCCACAGTGTGTGCACAGCAAATAGAAGCTGTTGGAAGGCTGCCCAGGTGATCTGCATGTGCACCAAGCCTGCTGTGGTCAGGGTTTGCTGCACAGGCCTCTGCAAGCTGGTCCCTCATGGTGCTCCCAATGCGCCGTGCGGAATGGCCACACGAGTTCCTGCTTGGGGAGCTCCGGGCACTGGTGAGGAAAACTGCAAGGAGCAAGTGGAGTACATGCATGTGGATTTATTTTAGTTTTATTTATTTAGATTTAGATTGATTTATGTATTAGACAAGTTTATTTTAGTGATTTTGTGTATTACCACAGCATTTATGAGATAGTGCACTTTTTTGTTTGTTGTTTTCGGGGGTTTTTTACTACTATTGTTTGTTTTGCTAATCTGTAGAGTGTTTTATAATTTTCTTTTTCCATCAAAGCTGCTCTAGAGTAGTGTGAAAAAGACTTAGGTATTTCTTTTTCCCTACACTGATAAACACTGAAATGCAGATATTGTGCAATCAGTTCAGCTCAGAACCAATTTAAAAGACAAAGCTAAATCCAATCTTTAGTAACATTTGTTGCAGAAATGCTGACCAGACTGTAATGCTGTGAATTATTACTGTTCTGTTAGAGATCAGATTAACAATGCAGAAGCTGAGAAACCTGCAATAGGTTGTGCTGATTTTGTTTTAAAATACACTGCTGTTTTTCTTGCTCCTCAGCTGGAAATCCTCAAAGGCCAGTGCTCCCACTGAATATGGTCTGAGATGCCTGTCAGGCAGCTTTCAGCATGCCACTTGCCCTGATCACCTTTCTGTTAGGAAAGAGGCCTCTTGGGAGTGCTGCCCCTGTGAGAAGACATTTGGGAATGCAGGAGAAGGAGCTTTCCTCCAGGCTGGATCTAGGTTACCAAAGACACAGGCTGGTGAATTAGACTAGCACAAAGCCTAAGATTAGTTGCTTCAGCTTAATTGTTTTCCCCAGTAACATGGAAATTTGCAATTCATGCAGACAGACCTGACCTAACTCATGCCAGGAGTTGAGTTCAGTGAAACTCCAGCCATAGCAAGACCTCTTCCTTTGAGAAAGGGCCTTAAAGGTTTTCCATAACAAGGTAACCCTGAAATCAAGACAAGCAAAGCCAAGAGGGCATTGCCAGAAGTGTCTGAAATGATTCCTGAGCACCACGACAGCTAAGACTGTTAAGGCCACTTCCATTCCAAAGTGAGTAGAAAGCATCCCTGCTGTTTACTCTGTCTCAGTGTGAGGGCAGAAACATTTTTGAATGCATCTTTTCTCCCTGCATCTTTTCTCTTCTACATATTTTAAAAGCAGGTTTTAAAAAGCTGTCAAGGTTTCAAAAACGTTTTTGTGAGTAGAAAGTTTAATAATTTTAAAGAGTAGAAAATTGTTTCATAACAATGTACAATTGTAAAATTAATTATATAGCATCAAATTAGCAGTTGTAAGGAGATAACTGAATGGGGAAGTACTCATGAGTGTGGATGATTAGAGGAGAACAGGGAACTCATGAGAAATTACAGGGAAAGTGCGAGGCCAATTAGTACAGCAAGGCTCATTTTCTTTTAGTGCTTATTTCACACGTACATACACACACACCTCTCCTGAGGCCATGTCATTACTTTCCAAATGGCACTGGCCTCTTTTTGCCTGTGGTATTGGCCAATGCTAATGATTGTCTTCTGTCACCAAATGCTTGCTTGCATTCTCCTCTTCCATTTTCCTGATCATCCTTTTCTCTGTTTTGGTGCCCACATTAGACTAATTGTACTTTTGATCTGCAACAGTTACACACACAGCTGCTCAGCATTGTCTGTTACTCTGAAACCTGAAAATCAGAAAAACAGCAATTAATATTATACTCTCCCAAAAGAGGGAGGAAAAAATAAAAAGAAAAGAAGCAGGGCAAAAAGATGAAACCCAGGATGATTCAGTTTAATCAGGCTAAAGCAGATACTATCCCACAGAATTTTGGTTGGTTGTGCCAGACAATTAAACAGATCCTTTGTTTTTTACTGGAGTTAACAACTGGGCTGTTGTAAGCAAAGTAATAGCTGTGGAGTTGGGGCAAAAGCCTGAGGGGTGAGCTGGGAGTGAGGACAGAGAGATGGGTTTGGCTCCTGATCCAAAGTTCAGCCAGGTGTTCCCATCCCTCAGTGCTCACCCACCTCTGCTGAGTTCCTCCCACGAGGGGGCTTTGTAGAGACAGAGAGATTATGATATGCAGGGTTAAATTCCAAGCCTGATGTATGCATTTAACAAAGACTGAATACTGGGTTTTAGAACAGTCTTTGCCAGGTCTGAGGTTACAAAAGCCTTTTAGGGATAACCTCATTAGCATAATTAAACATCTTTGTAATTCTTCTCCATCTGCAGCAAGGATTATTAAGCTGTATTTTCATGTGGCACTTCAGCCATTTTCACACAGAATCACAGGGTGCATGAAGCTGGGAAGAGCCACTGCAGTCAGCTAGTCCAGTCTCCTTGCTCTAGAAGAGTTCCCTATAGCACTTTAATCAGAAGCCCAGACAGCTTTTAAATATCTTCAGAGATGTACAAGGCAGCTTACAGGAGCAAACAACAGAATGGCTTGAAAATAAAAGAACTGAATTATTTAATGCCTGCAAACTATGAATTTCAGATATAGGATTAAATATGATTGACATCTGTTCCTAAGCAGTGAAAAGCCATGCTTAGTAGTGCACAGCCTGTAAGTGTGACTACTGCAGGAGTGCCTTGAAGAAATGGGGTAATAGCTGCACAATGCCACAAGCTTGTATCAAAGGTAATGCTTCTTTTAGAAACATGGGTTTGCCTTTTCATAATTTAATAATATGGCCAATATTATTTTCCAGAATTAATTAATACCTTTGTATAAGTTCATCACTTCATTTTTGTGACAGATGACAAATGAGCAAGTTGGTTTTCCCTTAGGAGACCGTGTGGTCTGAGGCAGTTCAGCAGCAGGGCTTTTCTTTGGTTAATGGTATCTGAAATGGTACAACAAACAGAACTTTGTCCTGGCAGTTTGTGCAATGGCAAGGAATGATAAAAGTAGATAGGTTATATAGTACAGCTATGGTTGCTTATTATAGCAAGCAGTGTTACTTAAGGGAAATAAACATGTTTCTTTTCTCAGGAACCAATTACCAAGAATGCACAGAAAAAAAAGCACATTTCACAAACTGTAGAATACCTCTTTCTTACCTTGACCTTTGCACAAGAACTGCACTGCCAGAGCCTCCCTGGCTGCCCCATGCCATCCAATACTCCCTGTGCCAGGGCTCATCCATCCAGTGCCTGGGTGGAACTGCTGAATGGGCGGTTCACAGAAGTTACGGACTTTTCCAGACGCAGGAGTAGATTTAGTAGTGCCAGGGCTTGTATCATGTGGGACCTCCTGAAACAGATATGCTGTAATAATTTTTATTCCTTCCTACTGGGATGAATTCCAAGCCAGTAAAAGGCAAACTGAATTAATTCAACGAAGGCATATGCCACTGGAAACTGTTTACATTTCTTAGCAAAAATGGAGTTTCCTAGTCCGTTTTTTAAGCTTCCCCCATCCCCTGCCAAGTATAGCTTATGGTGGGCACTGTTACAAGGATATGCTGTTGACACTACCAGGGCTTGACATTCTTGCTTTGGAAAAGAATGAAATGGTGACTATTTTTTTATTTCATACGATTTTGTTATATGGGAGAACAGGAAACTGTAGAGGCCCAGACCTGTCTTTTTTTGAGTGTGTGTTTTCATTTCATCTTTTTCCAAGTTACCCAGCATGCTGGCTTTCCTTAGGCTTTTCTTCCATGACACTCAAGACAGACACCAGCTCTCCAACTAAACTGCTCTACCTCTGGACCCAGCTGCCATTCTAGTGCAATTTTTAGTGGCACTGGTCTGTTGAAGCTCTCACAACACATTACTTAAACAGTGGAAAACACCTTCGGTTTTTTCTTCAAGGCCAGCACAGGAACTATGTCTTTTCTTCTGCAGCACATCACTGCTTGGGCATTCCCAACTAGAATTTCAGGGCCAGCCTTAGGGAATGGCATTTGCTATTCTGGCACTCAGCATACTGAGCACTTTCTTCTCCTCACATCTGTGGTACAGGGAGTTGGCAGGGGCAGATAAGTGTATTCTCCACACTAGACTGACTAAGAGGAGCATCGTGAGCACTGCAGAATTTAATAGTGTGCATTGGGAGTCCAGCCCATGCTGTGCTTACAATGGAATTGAATTTTCTTCCCATGCAAACAGAAACATATGGTTTTGTGTTGAAAAATGTGGAGGTGAAACTAAACAGAATACTGTCACTGGAGAGAACTGAAGCAATACCCTAATGGATTAAAGGTGTTGGGACTATTTGGCTCTCCTACACAGTTCTATTACATCATGTGTTTTTTCACTTTGTCCCTTTTACCATTCTGATTAGTAACACCTCACAGGCTTGCTTTTTTCATGCTCTTTAGTGATTTGAAATGCACCGATAATAACTTATTCCTCAAGACTTAACATTTTGTAAGTTTGGCAAATGCAGAGAATAAGCCTTTGCTGTAATTTAGGGGTTGCTCTTTTCCTTATTCTTTGCTAGTCAAGGAATTCAAAGATGTTCAATCAAAGTGCACGTTCACTTCCCTCAAACATCCTTCTGATCAGCATGTCATTTAGGCTGCTTGCTAAAGGGCATTACCTCTATCAACCTAGTTCTCAAAACTAGGAAGATTTCTTGCTGGGCTTGCAGCAGCCTGCAGCCTTGCTCTGTTTTCAGCAGTCAGGCAAAAGCATTTACAATTAACCTTTACTTCCATGTTAGTTGAATTTTACTCCTGCCTATGGAGGAGTATAATCTAAATGCTATTAAAATAGAGTATGACTTCATATTATGTGACATCTAGTGACTTCCAATTATCTGTGTTTTGCCTGCCTATGGTGAAAAGGCAATTATGTTCTTCTGGTAGGATTTGCAGCAGTTTCAGAAGATATAATACTGAATGAGGGCAAGGAAGCATGTTGGTAAGGAAAGACTCACACAGGCTTAAAAGTAAAAGTCAAGTGTGCATGTTTCAATCCTCGTTGAAATCTGAAGCTGTTTATACTAATCCTTCCCCATTATGTCCTGTTGACAGGTATTGATCAACCACTGCCTGTTTGTTAGGAAACATGAATAAGATACGGAATCCGCTTCTGCATTTTTCTTTTATCATTCTGTCTAAACCAATTTATTCATCAAGTCTACATGAATCTGCACAAATTAGGTGTCTTTTGAAATACATTGGTGCAGTGTCTATGCTCATTGGCTCCAGTACTTGCAGAACTTCGAGATATTCATCTTATATATGATACAATAATTTTAGTGAGATGTCATGCAAAAAGTGAAGCAGAGTTAACTCAGCCAGATCTCAGAGTATTGACGAACTTTAATTTTGTTCAAAAGCTGTGGCATAATGATTTCTTCTGTCAGTTACAACACATCCTATCCATTCATTCATCCACCCATCTTGACAATCCATATGCTAAAATGTGCTTTCATATGCAGTAACCCACCAGATTGTGACAATTCTGCAAATGATGTGACATGACACCCAACATGTTGAGGATTTTTTATTTTAAGAGAGTTACCAAGAAATTTATGTCTAAAGCAAAGTATTACACGGAGCTTTGCAAACAGGGCTGTCCTGCACTGTTGAGAAACAGAGTACATTTATCTGCAAACACTGATGACAGAGCACAGCACTGGCTTAGTGGGGTACTCCACATCTGATAATAGGTGCTTGCACGAAAGAGTCCTAAAAGTGTCTATGAGACCGTAATTACAGGCAGTAGTAAAATCCAAGCCATATGTGGCAATAAACACCATACTTCTGTGCTCTCATGTCTCAGACTGAAAACAAATGGAGTCCCACCCTGCAGTCAGAGGATCTCTGCTCTGTTTACTCATAGCATGTAAAAGGGATAAGCTATTTGTTTTGTTTACACATTTTTCCATACAATAATTCATTTTTCCACCCAGTGATTGGTTTTGTTTGTTTAACACACAGCTGGCAAGAACAGCTCCAGCATGGCCACGAGACCTTCTCCTGGTAAAATGGAATGGATCATCCCACTCATTGTGGTCTCAGCACTGACCTTCGTGTGCCTCATTCTTCTCATCGCTGTGCTTGTCTACTGGAGGTGAGCCTGTTTCCTTATCACTGGAAACCAATTAGGATTTGAAACACATTTCAGGTGGTGTTTTTAATGTGGTCCTGTGGTTTCTTATTTTATTAGAAGGTACAGTGATAGATGCATTAGATTGTTCTCTGGGTGCTAGAACAACTTTGTTGGTTAACTATTCAGCTGTTTTAAATAATGATTTTTGTGTCATGAAAATGAGTTGGTAGAGCCAGCTGTAATGGTGACAAATACTTTCACAATTAGTCCCTCTGAAGTAGCTATAAAAAATTATCTTTGTCTTGGCCTTGAAGAAAGGTGGTTGTGGGAGAAAATCCCAGTGAGACTGAGCTTGGTTTCATGGGTGTTTTTGCCACAAACCTCCAATGTAATCTTATGCAGTTCTTTCCTTCCTTTGACTGTACTTCAAGAAAGTGGGGTAAGCTTCTTTCACATTCCACAGCAATGCTCTGAGTCAGGGTTCTTCAGCACTGCTGAAGAGTTCAGAAGTACAGCTTGCAAGGTCTTGAAAGTAAAGACTGCCTCCTTCAAAGAGACATTGTCATTCACACCAGTGGACATTGCTTCAGTGGAGACCAGGATTAGCATCAATAAATCCCTGTCCGTTTGATTTAGAGTAAATTAAAACCTGGAGCACCTGCTGGTGTCAAAACCAGAACCCAGAAGCACCTCATTTGTCTGGAAGTTAACATTAACCAGTGATAAACCACATACAATGTATTTAGAAATTGTTTCAAAATCTTGATTAGATGGGATAGAGGTAAGTAACTTTGATGAGAAATACCAGCCCACTGATCATTATATTTGCAGAATCCATTAAAAAAGTACCAAGCTATTTTTCAGTACACCCATTTTGCTGACAATTAGTTGGCCCAGTTGTTGAGGCTGAGAACATCTGAAAGAATTAGTAAGTAGATGACAACAGTCTTCTGAAACAAATTTCTGATAACATTTGTAAGTAATTACCATCATTGCAGTAAGAGGGTGAATAAAATTGCAGTGATATATGCACAAAAGCTGAAATTGGAAAGGTTCTAAAGATCCCATTGTATTGTCCTGTTTTTCAATATACATTGTCTTTATTTGAAGTACTAAACTTGGTCACATTGACACCAGGCAAGTCCTGGAAGGATATGGTTTATCTCAAAACACTGGGATGAAGGATTAGTAGTATTTATCTAGTGTTGATACAAAATGCTCTTCTAAGAAGGAAAGGTTTTGAAATACAATGCTAACGTGTGTGTGCTCGAAGAATGTTGGTACCTATCATTGTTTGCAAAACATCTCCATTTCTTTGCAATTTCAGTAATGGAGTGAGAGAAATAATTGTAAATTTTGTGTTTAATTTGCTGAAAGAGTAACTATACCATCCCTGAAAAGATATTAAAGTTGATGTATCTTAAAAATTAATACAGACATGGAAATTATGTCATGTAGCAGTCAAAGTTTTTTGATAAATATGAATCAAGAAATAAAGGAACAAACTTGAGAGGACATATGTACTAGCTTCAAATAATCTGTGTCCAGTTCTGAGAATTTTTAACAAATACAGGGAGTGTATTAAAAAAACACATGTGTTTTAGGATAAATCAGCAAGCAACTAGAACACAAATCATCCCCAGTAACATTTCACATTGTGCAGACCATGTCACTGAAGCAGCAGCACAGCATTTCATTTGCAGTGTGATTGCCTTTCCTCAGGAAAAAATAAAATGTTTATCTCTGTGAGTGTTTTGAAGTAAGGAAAAAAGAGATTCTGAAGCACTGCAGACTCTAATTCAGAAGTTTGAAAGGAGCAGTAATTTGGATTTTCAGGAGAAAAAGACTTAGCTTACGATGTAATGGGTAACATATGGAATAATTTGCTGAATAACACCATCAAAGCAAATGGCATGAAAACGAGTTTGAGACAGATATTTCAGAAAGGGAACCATGGTATTGAAGTGCACAGCAGAGAAACACTTGTGATGAAAGGATAACCCTCAAGGGGACAGGCGTGCTGGACCAAGGGGTCTTTTCTTGCACAGCAGTACTTCGTTTTGGTGTGAGAAAAAAACATTACAAATCAAAACCCAGAGAACCAGAGAAGCAGAAGAGACACAGTTGCCCTTGGCAATGTATTTTGAGGGTAAAACAAATTTTATTTTTACTTTTGCATTTTTGAGCATTTGTGGGATTAGATGATTTGAGACCAGAGGTGACATAAGCAGAACAATGAAGCAGAGAGAAGCCTTCTGCCTGTTTCCATCACATCACTGCCCTATTATCCAGGGACCAAAATAAGGAGTTAGAGAAGTTGCTTGGGAAGGTTTGGCAGAGCATTAATTTTGTTTGGTCTCTTTGTGGCTCCTTCCGCAATACAGCAAAGAAATAAGTTTTGTGAAGAAGACTTGTCAGGAAACTTCATTTTCTGTTCCCTTTATTTGAAAGGGAGACTGTCATTGTTTGATGAAGATTTCATTTTTCCATCTGTTGAGCTTCCATACTGTGATTTAGAGACTCCTTGTGACTGAATATATTTGGAAATTATCTGTGCCATTTCTGAACAAGACTCGCTTATTTGCAGAGGTAATTTGCTGTTCTCAGTTCCTTTTTCATGTGGCTCCTGGACAAATGGTGAAAGAATATGACTAATATTGAAGAGAAAGGGTCACTTCCATCTTTTTCATGTGGTGGCCATCTCAATAATGAAAAGGGATGGGAACTTGCAGGCAAGCAGAGCTCTGAATTACCTTTCTACTAAAGTTTCCTGGATTCAGTACTTTAAACAGCACTGCTGCACAAAGAGGCCTGTGTGATTTTAAGTTGGTAGAGTGGAAGATAAACTAGGTCAGCATAATGAAGCTGCAAAAATTGTGCTGCCTTTTATCCCAGAGAAATGATGAGAGCACAATCACAGGGTGACCACGAGCCACGACATCCGCTGGGGCCTGTTGGTAGTGAGGCTCCCTGGGCAGGAGGGACAATGACACTGTAGTTTCAGAATGCTTCTGTGCATCTTTGATTCCTCTTGAGGAAAAACTGGCCTGGCTGATCCTTGAGCTGTCATGGGCATGATGAAGGGGACTGTTGCTCCCAGGACCTCTAGTGCTTAAATTGATTTCTTTTAGCATCAAGTTGAGAATTTGAGTCTTAGCAGGCAGAAGAGGTGAGGTGACCAGATCCTTGTTTTACTTGCCATATGGACTCACCATTCACTTTTGCAGTGACACAGTGGTGTTTCTTTTTCTGCTTTCTTTCCTTTCATACTGGTTCCTGAAATTGAGTGCTGTAGGGGCAACAACAGACTATTTCTGAAAACTGTACATTAGGATTTTAGGACCTTCACTGGAGCACTGGTAGCTCGTCTAGAGCCCATTAAAACGTGGGCATGGTAAGGTGCTGTTTCCCAAACACATTATTTTTGCATTTCTGGGCTTTTGTTTGGCATCTGTGATTTTATACCCAGACTCAGTATCATGAGATCCATCTGCAGATCTTCAAGGTCAGTTTAAAATCTGACATGGATTGTCTGCAGTCTTTGCCACTGTTACTCTCACAGCCTTTGCTACGAGCTCCGAGAACTGCAGAGTGTGTTTGGTAGTGACCTCCAAACTATTTAGGGATTGAGTGTGACTTCAGTTTTTTTGCAACAAGATGAATTCTTATAGTATGCTGAGCTGTAATATGGCTTGAAACATGTCTTTTCTAGAACTTCCACTATATTCTGTAGCAAAATTGAACTAGTCCTGAGTATCGACACTTAGAGGTAAACCCAGGGTCAGTGTCACTTTTATCTTCACACAGGTGCAGGAGGGTGACTAGGGTCAGGAAATCAACTGAAATACTTTGATACACAGTAAGTTCTGTCATTTAGGGGGAAAACAACATTTTAGGAGAGTGTGGTAACCTTCCACTGTTTGTTTTTCGTTCTGATTTTTAATCTTAACACTACAGTCCTGTGGACTGTGATTTCAAAAGGAAAAAATAAGCAGAGAATATTAAGAAGCAATTAAGATTTTAGAGTTTAGCCAAAAGCAACTTTTAAATGGGAACTAAATTATAGCCATTTTTCATTTTCAGCTAAGAGGAAGAAATTCATTCACTACTATAGCTGGAGAGTTTTCTTTCTCTTTCTTTTGAACAGATACCATAATTCACCTTGAATTATTGCCACCATCAACATTGTGATCCCAAAGACAAAGTGGGAATACTGTACTGCATTTCTTATTAAATCAAGCTGTTTATATAGTGCTAATATGTTTACTTTCAGGGGGGATTTTTGGAACAACGCAGCTGCTGCCTTTCAAAGAGCAAGCAAGCTTGCATTGCTTGTTTTATAGTTGTGTGTGTATATGAGACAGCTTGGGAAAAAGATGTCTTTAATTTTCCTTAGGCAAAACCCTATAGAATTTAGTAGACAGAGAGAGTTTTCTTAGGTTTTTGTTAAGCATCCTGTGAAACTGAACAGAATCATTGGGACAAGTCCTGTGACAGAGCCTTGTACTTCTCTGGCAGTGCCTTTCTGTGCAGGTGAAATTGTGCTGAGCACCAGGAGATGTGTTCTTTTTTCTGACTCAGTCATTGATTTCTGTGGGACCTCAGGCCAAGTCACTCATGGGCTGAGAGTATTGCTGTTGAACTCAGTGGCAAAGATCTCACTGGGAGCAAGCTCAGGTGTTCCGTATTTCAGCATCTGAGTTCTGACACTGGTGAAATAGCACTGAAGAAGGTTGGTAAGCTGTATTTGTAAATCAACTTGTAATAGAGCAACAAAAGCTGCAACATAAAGAACCCTCATATTTACCATGTCTAATAACCATGCCTCAGAAAACCACCTTTTGGTGTTAAATTCTGGGGAGCTTGCACAGCTGCTTAGCTAAGAGAGTGTTAAAACTTAATTGGGAGAGAAAAAAAACTTCTGCCTGTACCAGGTTGTAAAAAGTGCTGAAATTGTTATTTGAACCTATCGCTAGGTTTTATTTTATGAGTACACAATGTGTTGTTCATCTACTGTACTGATTGGAAAAGGAACATTGCAAATTTACAGACCATTGTAAAATTGTTTGCTTACAATGATAAAAGCTTCTTTCAGCTTACTCTAAAATGTTTGTGATTCTGCTCATCTTCTCACCCATGGAGGATGTTGAGTGGTAACACTTTCTGAGACCCTGGGTGTTAATTTTAAGAATGCCTCACATGCAGTTGCATGAGTATTTATTTCAGCAGCAGCAGTTCAGGCAGGGTCCTCTGTTCCTGCCCTTGTTCTGCTCTGTGACCCCATTGCAAATGTTTGTACAACTATGAGATGAGCTGGATTGCGAAATAATCTGTGTTAAAAAAAAAAATTAAAAAAGAAAAAAAAGAGAGGGGTTTTCATGTCCTGATTTAAACTAGATTATCTCCTAGTCTGGTTCGTGTAGTAACAGGACAGAGCTGTAGCAGCATAACTGAGGGAGCAGCACGGGTTAGGAGTGAGAAGGATGGATAGGGATGCTCACTCCAACACCGTCCTCAGCGATGCCTGAGCACCACGTCCAGGTGCTTGTGCTCATCTTGGGGATGGCAGTGCCCCAGAGCTTGTGTCACCACAGGCAGTGAGGAGAATTGACAAGGGCAAGAGACTTCCCTAAGCCTGGAGACAGGCAACACCCCAGGCAGACGAGGGAAAGCGTGGAGGTGAGTGGCATACCTGAAACTTCTTGCAGCTTCCATCTCCTCTTTTAGTGCCCAGCTGTGCCTTGCTCATACTGAACAATGCATGCCTTTGTTTTCCTCTGGGAATGGCCACATCTAGTCTCATATTATGAGGGATGAGGACTGGGCAAATCATTGCCTGGTAAATGGGATGCAGTCTACCCTGATTTGAAGTCTTCTGATCTCCTGCTCTCAATCCAGGCAATGCAGGAAAAGCACATCAGCCCTTATTGCATAAGATCTAGGCTATGTGTGATTTTGCCAGTGCTGGAGGTAAACTTACAGAGTTGGGCTCTTCTGTGTTAAGTATCTCAAAATGCTGCTTGTTTTCATTAAAAGGCAGCAGGCCTGTGATCAGCTCCCTCTTATCCCACTCTGGGACCTGACCTCATCCTTTCTGCCGACGTCAGGCCCTCACTTTCAAGCCAGATGCTCAGGGCAGCCGCTGGTTGCTTGTTCTGGCTGTTGGTACCACACTTTCAGTGCTCATTGTTCTTCCTTTATGAGGAAAATCAATATGAAAACTTCTCTGGCAGCATCTGTGATCTTTCATTCAGCAGGACACAGCCTGGGGCAAGGGGCAGAGCCCTCAGGTAGATCCCAACACCAAACCAGAGTGTGCTGCCACTGCACTTTGCAGTGTTGGCTCGAGGGGTTTTATGGTCTCTTCCTGCAGGGGAGCTGAGCCCAGCTGTTCCCAGGGCTGCTGGGACACGGGGCTGCTGAGGCAGAGGAGCCCAGGACCTCCACCTGCAACCATCCCTCCCCAGCTTCTTGTTCCATAATCATTTCCCAAATGGCTGCTTTAGGGATTCCCTTTCAGGAATCACGGGAGTTGTCAGTTGTTATAGTAACAGACCCCCTGCTGCTGAATTGGCCCCGAGATGCCCATTTGGGCTTTTGAACAGACTTAACTCAGGCTCATTAGACAAAAAAGAGAGAGACAGATTTGCAGATGGAAAGTTGCTTTTTAAGCAGGCTGGATGATCTGTTAAGAGCTTGACTGTGGAAAGGGGCATGTTCTCTCATTATATGCGTGTTACTTTTACTCTTTTTTAATTAACACGAGGTTGAATTTCTTTGTCATGAAACAGAATTCTACAAGATCTCATTTCCTTTCTGGTGAGGCCAATAGTGAGCTGCCACTTTACAAACCAACATATTTTGTCTTGAGAAAGGAAACAGGTATTTGCCAAGCTTAAATGCAGATCAGCAGTGATTTCCAGAGCTATCAGGATATTGACAAAGCTCAGAAAATAGTACCCTTAATTCTAATTATAGAGCATCAGAACCAATATCAATAAGCACATTCGAACCCAGGAATGTCCCATTTCAACGAAATAGGACTGTCTAGATTTTGCTTCAGGTTTAAACCTGAGCAATCCCATTGGTGTTAACAGAGTGATTCCTGAATAACTTCTACCAGATCCAACAGCCTTTGCCATTGTAAATTTGAGTCCACATGACTGAGGAACCTGTATCATCTAAAATGGATTCTCAGGAGTATGTAATTGCAGTATCAAATTTCTTCTTGCCAGATAGTTGAAGCCAGCTTCTTCCTGTGCCCCACATGGCCAGCCTTCATCTGAATTTCATGAATCAGTGTTCTCCTCTCAGCTGTCCTGTAAATAAAAAGCAAATACAGTTTTATAGCAGGCTGATGTATCTCCAGGTGTAAATAAGAGAGGACTCTGGGGTTTTTTATGCGATCCACCTTTTCTGCAAGGTAGATTGTTGCATCAGGTGGGGCAGGCAGGGCTGTTAGCAGAAAGGGGAAGTAAGTGCTGAAGTACATGGAAGGGGTCTGCAAGGAATCCGTGATCTTCTGCACCCATTGTGCTGCAGATGTGAGGGGCCTTTGGCTTAAATTACAGCTTAAATTATGGTTGGACATTAGAAACAGGCTCATGATAGAAAAGACAATAAAGTGGTGGTCTGTAGAATTTCCATCATTTCTAGGTTTCAGACAAGGTTAAGCTGCTCCAGTGAGGAGCACCACAGGAGTCTGATCCCATCCAGGAGCTTCCAGGTCTGTTCTCCACAGTTCTGCAGTGCCAGCTGTAGAGCACACATGGAGGCGTGAGGAAAGAGGAGGGATGGTTCAGTGGGATAAATTGCCCTGTAAATCACAGGCTGGGAGCCTGCCTGCCACTCCTAAACTGTAGCATGTGGGTCAATTGTGTGAACATTATTCTGCAGGCACTTCTATGGATGTGGCCACTGAACTCAGTGGGAGCCTGGATGTGCATCACCTTTATTTTGAAAGATAATGTCAAGCATGCAATCATGTGTCAAACAACAGGACAATACGTGCTTCTGGTGTGGAAGACTAGAATTCAAAATATCATGTTGGTGACCTTGAAAACTCCCAAACACAAAAAGTGTAATTTTTATTTTTAATTTGCTATATGATGTGTCCCATAAGAGCTGAGACATTCATGCTGTATTTTGCCCACAGGCCATCCTGAGGGGATGAAGTTTATGCAAAAGTCTTGGCAGCAAGTTGGAAAGCTGCTATTGACACCCCTCCTCAGTGCTTTGTTTGGAGGTGTAGCAGAATTTCCCCAACATTTCCAAAAATACCTTCTTCTGCAGAGAGAGCAAAGGAGAATGGGCAAGGGCAGCTGAGGTCAGGCAAGGAGGGATCTGCACAGCTGCAATCGATCTTTCTGTTTTGTCTCTGTGGAACTAATTAAATGGATTAATTGCAGACATATTTTTTTCTCTGGAAATGCTTTCCCCAGTGCTGCTGTAATGGTGAGGTCTGGAAAAAAAAGAGCAAGATTTTATCTCTGCAGTTACTGGCTTAATAGTTTGCAAAGCATAAATTTGAACAAATATGTTTCAAATCTCAAAATATTCTAATTAAGCTCCATTAAGAACGGGTTTGGGAGTGCTCAGAAATAATATGCCATGAGGAGTGTGGGTTTTCTCATAGCTACAGTGGTAGAGGATGCCAGGTACCACTGGTATCTCCTACTCATCTGCTAGTCCTGTTGTAAGTTACTGTTGAGGAAACCCTTACACAGCTTTAAAAATTTCAAACTCTGACTTTTAAACCTCTGAGATATTTTAAAGGAGAAACAAATTTCACAAATGCTTTCTGTGAAATTAAATCACTCTATGAAAAGAAGACTCTTTTTAAAAAATGGATGCACTCTTTTTCTGTTCCCCTTCCCAGCTCAAAGAAACAATTGGCTTGCTCATTGTCAATTCTTCTGTTGCTAGTTTATTTTTTTTCTATAATATTCTTAGTATGTGTTAAATGTATACAGGTATTACTGGAGTAGACTCCCTCTCATAAACTGGTAGGTTCAGAGCTAGAGCAATGTCTCAGACAAACTGTGAATGAAATATCCTATAATATAGCTAGATGTACCCTGAGGGAACAGTATACCTCTGCTGTGAAACTGTGAATTAACCACAGCAACCAGATAAATTATATTTTTTCTCTCTCCTTGTAACCATAAAATATAGCTATTGAAAGGCCGTATCCTGTCCTAGGTCCCACGGCAGCATTTGGACTAACATTAGCACCAGCTATTCCACAGCAGGATGCAGTCTGAGTGTAAAATTATAGGGTAAGAATATTAAATCAATTCAGCAACCTTAGCTGCTTGGATAAATACTGGGAATCAGCAAACCAGTAAAACAATAACAAGCAGGGGTGAACTTCATTCTACTGTTCTTAAAACCTGTGCAATTTGGGGAAAAACAAGGCCTTGGAATTCACTACACGTTGTGCTGCTATTACAAATGTTGCAAGTATTTGAATTCATTCAGTTCATTGTAGAATGCTGAGTTGGTTGGTTCAAAAGAAAACAGTTCCTCTATTGCTATAAACAGCATGTGTTTTGATCTATTGACTTACAGGTTAAAATCCATTTGAGTTCCAAGTTTTAAGCTGAAACAGGCGTAGGTGGCGTGCCTGGGTCTTGATTGGTGGCTTGTTTCATGTTTTGGAAACCCTGTCTTTTCCAAGAAAGAACAAAACCTTTTTGATATGTCCTACAAATTGACATTTATAAAGTAGTAGAAATAAACTGAATCTGAATTGTAAAACTTCTGTTAATGTTAAAAAAAATAAAATCGAATCAAAACGTTTCTCATTAATGACAAATGTTCTATTCCCTGAAGGTTCAAATCTGTTTTATGTTTCTGATCAAATTATCACTTAAATGGATGGATTTTTGCACAGTGATTCAATCTCCACAGCCATTTTTTAACCACCATCAGAAAGTTTCCAGTGAGTGCTGGTAAAATTCCTCACATTTTGTAGGAACTACATCATCACTCAAAATCATGATCATTTACTCTCCAGTCTTAAAAGTTTCCTAAATTTCAGTGTTCATCAGTAACAGTGACTGGTATTGCAGACATGAAGTGAAAGCTGGGAAGAGGCAGTCCTCACACCTGCCTTATTATTTCAGTTTGTTTTGTTGGGTTTTGTTTTGCTTTTTAATAAAAGGTTGGGACATAAATGTACCAAAATGTTAAGTCTCTGCCCATTCATACAGCTCCTTGTTTTTGGAGCATTCAGTGTGCTGTTTCAATCAGGGAGTAAATGGGTTTGATTTGCAGGCTCAGAAGAGTAAACTGCAAATGCTGGTTTAGTCAGTTAAGGCTGAATCTGGACTTTATCCACAGAACCAACATTTAAACAACAGCAAATAAAGATTCTTCTGGCCTTGATATCACTACAGGCTTCATATTCATATGAATGATCTGGTTTTCACCACTTTCCTCACTTTTAGGTAGAAACAAGCCTTTTAATTTAAAAGGGTTTTTCCTGCAACCTGTTTATTTTTCAGCAGGCTTTTCTGTAGGTCTTGCATGACAGAAGTTGAAGTCATGTTTTCTGCTAATACCTTGTCTCCCTACAACTGTACAATTGTCCTGTGTCCTTGTTCTAATTTTGGGGACCTGGAGGGGAAGAGAGAGAATGATGAACAGCTTATCAAGCACCAAGGACATTTACTTGGTTTACATCTGCCACAGTTATTCTGAACATTTTTATGGTATTGAGAGGTTTTTAAACTTTATATTTATTAGCAATAATTCCTTATTTGGAAAAAATAATATTTAATAATTAAAGCACACCATTTGCATGCACAAATCACCATAGTTTGACTTGGGTGCTATTTAACACTGAATCTATCTAGGCAAAGCAATTGTATCTCTGTGGAGATCAATCCTAAAGAATAAAAGAGATTAAAAGATTTTTAAAACAATTTAAACAAAGAAAAGATTGTCTTCTTTTTCCTGAGACTGTGGAAATAAAGTTTCTGCTTTCTAAAGGAAAATATAGTAATTAGGAAATAGCCAAATGGAAATTAGCCTGTGTTGGTCTTTGTCTTTATTTGTATCATTAAATGCAGTCTTTAATTAGCATATATATTATTCATGTTTCAATATAATCCATTTTATAAGTCCAAGTTCAAATATAAAATCAAAATGGGCTTGATGCACCCTATTGTTCACATGCAAAGCAGTTAACATAGATGTAAAGATATGAGGTGAATTGAAACATCCATATTTCATAAGGATGCAGTCTTATGTTTTCTGAAATTAAGGCTTGAACTCTTATTTTTAACTTTTTCTCATTTGCATACATATTACTTCCTGTTTAAATGATGTGTTAATTCTATTCATTAGACTTCAGTGGATGCTTCTCACTCTCCTGATAATCAAGCACAGGTCCCTGGAAAGCAAATTATGGACTTTCATGTTGCAAAACCCATTGTAAACGTGACATTTCTCACTGCAAAGCCAACTCCTGTGGAGCACTTGGCTGCAGTCAGGAGGGCAGGAGCCTTTTTCTTCTGCTTATGGTAATGATTGTCATCTGTGAATAAGGAGCTGGCACCAGGTCCCCGATGGCTCTTCAGAAATGGTTGGGCACTTCACAACTGCTCCACAGTCTTGATGGTAAAAATGCCTGTTCAGTTCTTTGAGGGAATAATTTGACTCAGGTCCTCACACAACCAGCTTCAAGAAGAAGGGTGATCAGGAATTTTCTGTTCCATGTAACACGATGGTGAAGACCAGGATGGGGGGACTTAGGTGGGCTCTGTACTGTCTGAAGTGCGTTTGGCTCTCAAGAGCTGGAGCCTGCGACTTTGGCTTTGCTGTGCTTCCAAAATTTCCTTGTACTTCAAAATCTGGAAGAAGAGAGCTCTGAAAGCAGAAGCACAGAGGTGACAGCAGTACAACTGGAATCCTTTCTCTGGTTTACTGAGCCATATCCTGCAGTGAATGTGGGGAGAATCTGTGGGAAGAAAAGAGGCAGTGAAATAGTACTGGAGTTAGGTGTCTGCTGTTGCATATTGATTTGCCAAGGCTGTGTCAATTCAACTCCTCAATTTTAGGTATAAAAGCATTGTTATCCCAGTGGCAAGCCCAGGGAGGTTTTATGCTGATGGGGCAAGCCCTTGGTGGTGCCACACAGAGTTGCTGTGTGTGCTCTGATTACTAAAACAATTGATGGGAAGAAGAAAGATTCATATTGGCATCTCTGTGAGGAAATGCTTGACGTCTTTAAAAGCCCATTAAGTATAGTTTCCATCTGGTTTTTTTCAGAGCCTGGACCTTTTCAAAAGCAGTGTTGATGTGGTGCAGGGAATTAGTTGAGGTCTTTGTGATAGCAGAAGGTGAGAGTTCAACATGTGGTTTTGTTAGCCACAGAGCTACAGAGAACAAGTTCCCTGTTGTATAGCTTAAAGGTACAGGAGGAGGCTACTGGAAAGAGACCTGTTGTCCCTGCAGCTTAGTTTTATTCAAAGTGCAGAGAATGAGAGCAGAAGAGATCACTGCATTTGATACACGTTCTCAGCAGCTGCTTCATCTCCCTGTGTCTGGCTGTATAATCTCACTCTCAGGGTCTTTCTGCATGAGAAACAGCTGGGCACTGCTGAGCACAGGAGAAATGATCCCATTTCACCAGGCTTTGAGATAACCCAAGCTGCAGCTGGGCTCATGGGGCAATGAAAAATCTGTGTATTAGTGAGACTGTGATTTCAGTGAGTTGCAGCACTGTCTGTAGGGTCTGAGCTTGCACTTGGATCCTCTCTTTCCTTACCAATGCTTTCCTGTGCTGAAACTGTGCAAGGGAATCCCTGAGCTTTACACCAGCATTTTTGAAACACTTAAACCCATCTGCAGCCCTCTCCTCCTTCACTCCCTGGACAGGGAGTGTTGAGTCCAGTGGGGCTTCCACATTGTAAAGTTGGGACAAGCTGTGCTAATTTCCTGTGTGATGAGCACAGAAGAGGATTCTGAGGAGAATGGACTTTAACCTTAGTCCAGGGTTTAAGGTTACCCACAGTTCTCAATTTCCTGGTTTGGGTTTTGTTTGTCTTTATAAACCTGGAAAGGAGGCAGCTCACCTCTTTGGGGAAATGAGGCAGGGGACAAGCATTCCACTTCCATCCTCTTTCCAGCATTTTTTCCCTTGGTGTGCCAGATACAGTGACTTCCCACCCCAGAGAGAGATGTATTGGCAACCTCACTCCTTATTTTGTTCTGGTGACTGGATTAACATTAGCATTGTCATTGCTCTCCACCAACCTTACTGTATTTACTGAGCTTTCTGCAAAGAATGAGTTAAATACATATAGGTTGAATGCTTTCTGTTACAACTCATGTTCTGTCTTGCCCTTCTTGGCTTCGTGTATTTCCCCTTTTAAAGTTACTAGCTGTATCTGAGATCTTAACATCAGTGGGCCATTTTGGGAAATAAATATTAATGAGATTGCTGCTGATAGCATTGTGTGGGTAGAAACAAATGCTTTTATAATAAATGGAATTTAATATTAATTGAGTGGTTTGGAGTTAAAGCAGGATATAAAATGACAAGCTCGTGGCACAGCAAAGTGCCCTTTGCAGGAATCCAATTAGAAGAGGGAGCAGCAAATTCAATGCAAACTTGCTATAATCACACAGGGGCAATACAAGAGTGGAGTGTAATTTGGAGCCTGGGACCTGTCCCCTGGTATGTCTCATAATTTCCATGAATCAACATTTAGCTACTATGTGGTGCCAAGTTTGCATTATTCAGCTTTTTCCTGGCAATGCTGCATCGCATTGCTCCAGTCCTCCCTCTCCAGAGGCAGGCAGTATGTTTTGCAATAAAGGACACATCAATTAATGCACTGTTCTGCTACATGTCTGTCGGAGAAGGGCAACTCATTTGTTAGCCTGCTGAAATTGCTTTGCACTGGAAATCTTCTGCTGATGTTACAGGCTTTTTCCTGATCACTTGAAGCTGTTACCTTTGCCATTTCCTCAATGAGGATGATCAAGAGTTGTCTGCTTTCTAAACTGCAGTGTTTGTTCGTGATTTGGAAAAATAGAAAGTTTGCTGAGATATGTTGGAGATAAATGGCTAAGTCCTGCCTCAAGTGCAGTTGTCAGATATATCTTGTGTTATGAAGAGTGATGTAACGTGTTCGTTGAGTTTGAATTGTTAAAAAATAATTTTTCTAAATATTATGTATTGTTTTCATCTGGCAGATGGAGTTGCAGAAGCTGCTATAGCAAGAGGTTTTTTTGTGGCATTTCAGACAACCTGGGTATTGTGTGAAATTGGCTTAGCAAGCCTCTAAAAGGAAGGTGCAGAATGTAAAGTGAGGGTGTAGGAGTGATAGCCGGGGCAGTGCTTCCAGGCTGATAGAGAAGCGTGTGGGGAAAAAAAAAAAAAAAGCAAGGAGCAAGTCAATTTATCCATTCTGTCAAAATGGCTACGATCAGCCAGGAGGCAAATGAATAAACGGATCAACAAGTACTTCACACTTGTGTGTTCTCGACAGGAAATCACAGATCTGAAACCAAATGTCTGGGACAAAACTACCAGAAATAGTGGCAAAATACTCTGCTGTTTAGTCTGCATTTTCAACATTTTTAGCTCACAAAAGCCCTTGAATTAAAGCACTAGAATAAAGCAGGAACTTGTTACTACATTTCCCAGATATGAGCAGAGATGAAAATATTGGGTCTAACAGCAGGACCTCAGTCCCCACTGGAATCTCCCTTTGCTGCACACCTGGATTTGTCTGCCTGGCCATGGTGATGGCTCCTGTCTTTTCTTCTCCCAAGCTCACAGTGTGATGGCAGCCAAAGCACCACCAAAGATCACTTCAGAACGTGGAAATGAAATGCATGAATACAGCAGGAGGAAAATGAATGTGTATTGCTAGAGGTGCCAGGGCTGAACAGCTCACCAGGGAGCAGACATCTACTGTGTGTTCCTCCTGGACACTGTGTCCGCCAGAGCAGCCACAGCCCTTCATGAGCTTCAAGAAAAGGAAATGCAGAGCCAAAGGCTTGTGTTTAATTACATGTCTGCTTCTGAGCAAGTGCCTCGTGCATCCAGGCACATATCTTCATACATTAAGAAACAGGTTTTTCCTAAGATGTGAACTGCAGTTCTTGTGGGGTTTTTCCTTCTCCTTTTCCCCACTCCCACATTTATCAACACTGAAAGGTTATCAAGACCTTAATAAAAGATAGGTTGAGGCTTTAGAAATAGTGCAAATAAAGAGAATAGTCCATAAATGAAAATATATTCAACTATATCTCGTGTCAAGGGCTCTAATAATTTACGCAGGTTGACTGAATTTCTCCTGTTTTGCTTATCTGCAATGAATTTTTGTCTTGAATCAAAATGTTCTGCTCCTGTGGTTAGTAGCTGTTTCTACACAGTGATTAAGACAACAGGAGAGCAATGTTTTATTTGCTTGAGTGTGTGCTTAGTGTAAAAGAGTTTGTTATGTTTCTAGTGTTGTGTTTCTAATTTTCAAAGTAATTTCAATTGATTTTTTAAGTGGAAAATCTCTTCTACGTCTGTTACTTTATGATTTTTTCAATTCTTGGCTCTTCTGTGTAATTAGAAGCCTGCTAATAGACATTGTGATAACTTTCCTGATACCTCTCACACTTTTAATCCTTTTTGTGTAATAAATGCGCATTTTCTTGGCACCAAAATTCAAGAAGCTTTGAATGGTTTATAGGCCTGAAATTTTCAAGATGTCCTTTTCTTAATAAATATTTAGAAAAGGGACAAAGTCAGGATACAACCTGACACCCTGGCCAGGGTGGTGGTACCAGTCTGATTAACTGGTGGCTGCAGTCCTGTTGGAGTGATAGATGTGGAAGCAGTGATCCTGTAGAAGAGTCTGATCTTCCTCTGAAGGTCCAGTGGTGGTTATGTAGTTCTTTTTCCCTGGGATTCCAATAGGAAAGGCTGCCCGTGGTGTTCCAAACCTCAGATTATATCCAGGTAGGAATGCTTGGTTCCTCCCCTGGGCAGAGCATCTCACAGTGGGAGATGCAATTTTATGAGTCATGTGGTGAGACCTTGATGGCCCATTAGCAGAAGATATCCCGCAGAGGGAGTTATCAGGGATGAGGCATGGAGACAAAGAACACTGCCCCACCTGGTTTTAACAGCTTATGGAGAGGGTGATACAGTACATACTTCTGGTTACATCTTACATTGTAACCTAAGACAGTGCTTAATGCTGCTGTCTGATTTTCTGGTATTAATAAGATTTTTCTTGTAGTTTAATTATCTTGGGATTTGTTTATGTTGTTGATGGTGATGATGCTATTTATTTTGAAGAAACATTCTCACAGAAAATATGGTAGTTTAAGGCAGATGCAACTGGAAGGGTCCTGCTGATGCAGGGACTTTTGATTGTGATACATTAATTGACGTGGGTCTGCAGTGGCTGGCAAAGGGAGCCCAGTGGGGATGTTCACACCACACTGGCTGCCTGATTTAACCAGAAACCACTTCAGCAAATACTACTGTGCAGCACAGCTCTGTTGGTGCAGAGCTTTGCCCAAGGCAGGAAGCCCAGCAGACAAGCAGTGCTGGAGCACTCCGAGCTCTCAGTACCTGTGTGTCTCCCTGGCATCGCAGAGAGGTCCCTGGGTGTCACTCGGGTGTCTCTCCGGAGTGGGGTAGGGATTTATTCCTCATACTGCAGCACAATACACTGCATGGTAATTCTCAGTGATCTGGTTCAGTGGTTGGCAGTGTATTGCCCCGATATTTGCGTTTCCTTGTCACATTTGTTAACCTTTGAATGCAAGAAACTCATTAAAGCAATTCCTCAGACACACACTCCAGGCTTCCCCAGAGCTCTCGAGTCAGGCCCTGATTAGCATCAGCGTCTGCAAGAAGCAAATCTCCAAATGGGTTGATTGATAGCGAGATTAATGATCCTCAAGATTTCTGTCCAGGTTTATTATTGGAGGCTTACAAATCTTTGCTTTTAGGGAGATGGGTGGGGAGGAAGGACCAGCTGGCTGCCACCCAGTCTGTCTATATTAGCGTGATGAGGTGATGGACGTAGCTCTGTTAGAGCACCAGCAATAAGTAGTGTATTTTCAGTGTTCCTATTATCTACCAGATACTAAATGATTTGCTCCTCTGCTCGTGGTGCCAGCTGCTCTTTTCTTTTCCTTTGTGCTGTGCTTCCAAAGGTGTAATGCCATTTCTAATTGTGTTTTAAACTGAGTTGACAGAGAGACTGTGAGATTTTTAAAGTAGCTATTTCTTGTTGAAGTGGCCAGTGAAAAAAGACCACCCTCCAAATACTCAGTGATTAAGAGAGAAAGGAAATAATCACTCTTTTAATATATATCTTGGCCCCAAATAAGCTAAACATGAATTATGTCCAGCAGTGTTGGGAATTCTTCCTAGTTCTCCCATGCAGGTTTAGTCCAGGTGCACATGGACACATGTGTTGAGAAAGATGAAGCTTCCCACTGAGTATTTCATTACATTTAACAAACTGGCATTTCTGCCTGAAGATGGGCAGGAACATCAAAACTGAGGAAAGAGCTGTGCTTAAATTTTTACGAGACTTTTGTTTTAGATCCCAAGCTGAGCCTTGGGATACCTAAAATATCTGTCATTTGAATGTCCTGATGTCCCATTTGGAGGAAGGAAAGAATATTTTTTTTGTAATGGCAAGAACAAAGCTCTTCTGTTTTGAGAGTAATTAGGTGGGAGTAATTAGGGACATTTATTGAATATTCCAAAGAGAGACTGCTGTCTCTCTATTTCTGTTGTCCTCTCCTAGGTTGGATCATCTCTGATTGGTTTTCTTTTAACACTGTGTCCAATCCAGAGGAATTACACTTTGCATTTAAAATTACCTGCATTTTAACCTCCCACTGTGTGACCCTGTTTTTATTCTTTCTTTTCCTGAGATTCATCATCCCAAAGGGAATTCATGTCCTGAAATGATAATATCAAGTATGCCAAATTTTGAGATCTTGGAAGTGCTACTAAAAGCTCCTCTCTAGTAAGAGGCAATCTTCATTGATTGCTGTGGCTCTTGTGATTATGGAACAGCTCTTCACTTGCTTAAATCCAGCTTTCTTTTGTGAGAAAGTTTTAAGGCTCCTTTTTAATATTACATGATGTTTTGGGCATTGGAAACGCATTTTATAGGAAGTGCCTGAGGTATTATTTGATTGGAAAAGGCATGTCTTTGTTTTCCTCTGTAATTTTCTAGCCTTTGTTATGAATGTTGCATTACATAAATAGTTGGCTCAGGGAGAAGAAAATTAATACAGTCAGGCTTTCCTTTGGTTTTTAAAGCTGTGCCTAATTTTAACCATTTTAAGATAGCACCTAGAGGTATGTCTACCCTATTTTTGCCTGAAGACGTTAAAGTTCTGAGTGATAATACATATAACCAAGGAGTTTGTTCTCTTGCAGTAGAAAATGCTGATGAGTAAACCCATTCAGTCATCTGTAAAATTGCTGAGTGTATCCAAGGCAGCTGTTAAGAGTATTGATTAAAGCAGGAGCGGAAGGTCTGGTGCCTCTGGCCCTGTCAGAGGTCACCAGGAGAGTAATTAGCTACCAAGTGTCACAGGGCCAAGTATCATCACAAATAAGGTTTCACCATTGCCTTCACTGTTCTCCAGGGACACCAGAACGATGGGACAAGGAAGCGTGGAAAACGTTTGTGCTGAGTTAAACTGAGACTTATCCACTTATGATTTGCAATTAAAGAGCTTTCTAAGTGCATTTCTGCACTGGCCACCTGGGTGCTCTCTGGTTGCACAGTTGATGAAGGGGGAGGACATGAAGGCAGCCCATCTGGGGGTGTTGTCATTACTTAACTGTTTAATTATTTGAATATCCTTCTAAAAATCAGTATGTCTCATATAATGCCTGAGTTCAATACTGGATGTGATATAAATGGGTGTCTGGGCTCTGGTGCAGGAAAGGATCTCAGAGGATTGGGAGAAGTGGATTTTTAATTTTGTGGAGAGCTGTGTAATCAACTGGCAAATTTAGGCTATAAATATTAAATTAGCTGTCATTTTGAGTCAGAAATCCCTAGTCTTGTTTGCAGATTAGCTTTTCAACTGGACGATTTTACTAGTGGTGCGTTCTTCAGCACAAATACTGTCTCAAAGTTTTGTCCACCTTCTTTTTTTAAATTTCCATCTGCTCTGTTTCCCAGCCTTTTTCCTGTCTTTATTTCCTATGATACTGCAGAATGTTGTGGTTGGACAGGTGATTATAATTTGGAGCCTTTTGTGGATCTGTGTGGGTAAACTCCCTAATGTGAAAAAGCACTTCTCCTTGCCCAGAGGAAGGCTCCTGAAAAAGTCTACCTTTCACTGTTCTGTCTAGGATAACATGCCAAGGGCTTGGTATGCCATGCACTTCTGAAACCTAGCCATGTTCCATCCAGGCCTCTCCAGGTACCATATCTGTGTGATGCTTAACGCTGCTCAAGAATATTTCAGGCAGAAATTGTTGTGGGGGGAGAAGGCAAATGGTCTTCAGGAGGTATCTGCTGGAAAATCAGCATTATTGTAGGGAAATTTTCCTCCTTTATCAACTTTTCTTTATTCTCCTGGTTTTTATGCATTCCTGCTTTGTACATCCTCCAGCACGTCCAGTTCAGTCAGCATTCAGTGCCTTACTGCTTCAGCATGGCACAGGTTCCTTTAGAATTTGGCTTTTGAATTCTGGTCATTAAGTGTTAAGACCTGGGAAGGAAAATAACTGTAGAAAATTAGGGCAATATAAGCCATTTTCTTGCCAAAAATAGTAAATGCAGATGCCTCTCTGATACAATGAATGTAATATCACTGCTCCATGCTGGTCACTTATTCATATTCATAAGATCAGCTTTTTTTGTGTGGTTTTCTCTCCTCTTTTTCTTCTTAACGCTTGAGTCAGTTTTATAGCTCATAAAAATCAGTGACTGATGACCCCAGCTAGAGCAGTGCAGACTGCAGACAGCTGTTGTCCAGGCTCCCATCCACTGCTCTGCTGGTGACATGGTCATGATTTGCAGCACTTCTGTTGTTCTGAAGTCTGTGCTCTTTTCTGAGGAGTCATTGCCAATTCTGACAGTGACAAATGCTTGCCAAGGAATAGTGAAGCTAGTTTAAAGTGCAGAGCCATGTGTTACTAGTACACTTGACTGCATACATACTCTGGTTTTGGTGCCAGCAGAAACCAGTCTTAATTGTGTCTCCTGAAAAACATGCAAAACAGTTCAACGGGAATCTGAAGCAGCTTTTCTTCTATTGAAAGTGAGAATGAATGTACAGAGGTAGTGAAAGGGGATCGTTTCCTGTCTTTGCATCCTTGTCTGGGAGTTAGTTGCAGACACCCCCGGGATGGAGGAGCACGGAGAATGAATGCCTGTATCCAGGTTGCAGTTGGTAAAGACTAAGCCATGTCCTGTGCAGCCTGGTTTAGAAGTCTCTTACAGAGCCTGGTCTGACTCTTCTTCCATCTCTCCTGTTATTCCCACCAGCTAAAACCTGTGTCTAAAAGTAGGATGGCTGCAGGAACTACTGGCCTCTTTGTTAACAAATGTATATTCTGCAGAGGTTTTGTCTGTGGGAGGCTGTTTCTGGAGGAAGGGTACCTGAAGGACAAGATTTGCCCTGCTCTGACAGTAGTGAATAGGCCTGCAGGACCCTTTCGAGACATCTGCCCCCAAATTGGTCAAGCTTTAGCAGGTAATGACCCAGGAAGAGAGCCTAGAGCTCCTAGATGCTAGTACAGAAATAAAGTAACAGAAATCTGGCTGGCCTTGGAGAGGGAATGCACACTGCTCCAGCCAACATCAACACCTGGAAGAAGGACAAATGAACAGGGAGCAATGAATGTGCTGGTTGCTTCAGCATGAGGCAGGGCTTGGCTCTTGGGTGTCCCCAGAATGTGAAACATTCCCCTTTGCTTTTTCCTGTGTTCAGCCACTGCCCTGATGGTTCCAGCCAGCCACTGCAGAGTCCCTCACCATAATCCTGGCTCCTCCTCTCTCTGCCCCGTCTGCTCCAGAGCACACAGATCCCTCCTGTCATCACAGATCAGGGGATGCTGCCTGTGCTAGCCCCAGTATGAGGAGTAAAGGCCACGCAGTGCCCTTGGAGCAATTCCCAGCACTCCCATTGTCTGCACCCGAGCTGTGTTTGTGTTGGAGGCAGTATTAGCACTGAGGCACTGCCTTCTGCATGAAAATAAAATGCATCCATACTTTCAGGCCATTATGTGAGCTTTAGAGGAGTATAAAGGAGAAGCTGCTTGAGCTTTAGTAACTAATAACCAAGGAAACCTGTTTGGAGTGTCAAAATCTCACAAGGCATCTCTTCTTATACAGAATTTAATCTGGTATTTTGCTCAGCAGAGATGGAACAACCATTTAACCCAGCTAATCAGGACCATCTCTTGGCAAATTTTTATGCTTTCATCTTAGTAATAAGGTGCTGCTGCTCTGGACTTTGCATCCTGTTAGTTTGCTTTAGTAACTCACTGCCAGTTATCTCTGTAAAAAGATTCTGGGCAGGGGGATGCTGTCCCTCACATTGTCTTTGCATTCCAGACCCTGCCTCTGCTGCTTCTCTGGGGACATGCTAATCTTGCAGTGTTTTACTTCTGCATTTGGGACCATATGTGACAACTGTGTGTCTGATCACCACAATCTCGCACAGATATTGTACCCCAGGGAAAGAGAGCCACAGAAACATATGGGGCTAGAGAAAACGGTGTGCTTCACTGCTCACGGGCATATTTCAGAGACAACAGACTCTCTGGTATTTCACAGGAAAGATATGGCTCCCCAAAATCTTTTGGAAGTGAAATCAAGGTTGTGATTTGGTTTTCCTCAACCAGTGCTGCAGAAATACAATAATTATTCTAAAATGAGTATTTCGGTTGTTAAGATTTTAATAATCATTTATGCCATGACAAATCCCAGTTGTGCATTCACTGTGGACTGCTTTTATTAGGAAAAAAGCCTGCTATTTTTTTTCTGCTGACTGTGTTGGTTTCCTGAGCAAATGGGCACAGATATGCAAACAGCTGCCTATGTATACACACTGGGGTTAAAAGTTACAGACTGAAATGCTCATGTGAAAATAGGTGTAGATTTGCACCTTGTCTAGCCCTGCATCCACTCCCCTCTCTCCCCTCTCTGGTGGCTCAAAACAAGCAATTTCCTGCTCTCATCCTTGTCCTTTATCCAGCTCTCCCCATATACACACTCAGATTTACTGCAGCTTCTTGTAGCCTTAGCAACTGCTGCCACTTAAGGTTTGTATCTGGAGGAAAAGGTAATGGGGAGGGGAAATGCCAAGGGATAGAAAGGATCATCCTAAACTGGAGGAGGAGGCAGATACTGAAAATACAGATACTGTGTGAAATGCCTCTCAGTAGCCTTGATGGCAGCTATCAGTATTTATTACTACAAACCAGCCATGAGTTTCCAGAAGGCTCTACTTGGGGCCAGGTGTTTCCCTACTCAGGAAAAATGGACTTTATCCAAACTGGAGTCATCTGCCTGGCACCCCGAGATGTGTTCCCTCCTGGAGCTGCACAGAGAAAAGATGCCAAGAGTGGGAAATAGACCCAGTAAGCAGAACTTGCTGGAAAATTCATCCCATGAATTTGTTAAACCCATAAAAGATCTTTAAAAGATCTGAGCCACAGAAGGAGTCACTGGGACAGGGATGCAATGGCCTGCATGCAGTAAGTTCAGCTGTAGAGGCTAAACTTAGAATATTTACAGCTATTATGAGCAAGTGGAGAAAAAAAAAGGAGTTTGAGAGACGTCTTCACCTAATGTGCCAGTATCCAGTATTGTAAAGTAATAAAAGTGCTGCATTACATATGTACATTGGACAAGAGTGTGGTGTTTGTGACTTGAGAAAACCTTTAGTCAAAGTCTGTGGTGTCTGCCTTTGCAAAACAGCTGCAGAAAGTCTTCCAGGACTAAAATGCAGAATTTTTAATTACATTAATGATTGTAGCAAACTACTGTGTGAAATATTCATTTAATACATTGTTAATCCAACATTGTGCTCAGCAGAGTTGTGCTGGGCTGGGTGTTCAGTTATTGCCATCATGGGCCTTAAAATACTGCATAGTGTGATTATCTGACACATTTACATGTTTTTAGGCTATTAAGAAAAAGCCATCTTATGACTGTGTATGAAAACCATAATGCCAGCCTCTCCAAGCCTCTGAGAGTATAAAATAACAAATTAACAAAAAATAATTGCTTTTCTTCAATATCATCAGCTTTAAAAAATCCTGTAAATCCCTGCATAAAGGTCTGTCTTTTTATCAAACACCTTTTTAAGGCCTTCGTTACCAGGAGAAGCCATTCAAGGATTTCCGTAGTATTGACTCAAGGGAAAGAGCCCCAAATACATCAAAATCAGGAACATTTTGCCTGTTTCATATTCATAGTTTCTTCTTTATGTGTGACTGATTTATTCTGCTGCGTGCCCCCAGGGTTTGCATTGTCCAAAATAAAGGCTGCCAAAAAAAAAAAAAATGAGAACAGGGAGCAAGTGTTGAGGCGGGGGGAGTTCAACCCATGTTTTTAAATGCTGTGAGACTATTGCACATCTTGCATCCTCATGTGTGAATTCACCTTATGGTGTTTCTTAACAAAAGTATACTCACTAAATATGTAACTTCAGCAGAATGCAAGCCATCATGCCTGAAAATAGAAAGCTGCTCCCAGACAGTGACTCCATGCTGTGAAATCCACTCTCTCCTGCTTCTGTATTGTCTTAAGCTGTACTTGTGCTGCCATAGCTTGTGCTTGTGTACAAAACCGTGTACCTGTGCATTAGAAAGTACAGATGCATGGAAAGGAAGCACCTGTGATGATTTTAGATCCTGGTTTCACCTAAGAGAGTGGTTTGGTTTTCAGTGACCTTTTTCTCCCTGGCACGTACGGGTGTTGGAAACAAAGGGAGCACAAATGACTTTGCTCTGATGATGGACTCTGCATGGAGAGCACAATGCCCAAGTTGCAGAGCAGCAGACTGCAGAGCAGCAAACTGCAGGAATTGCATGGCAGCAGCTTCATGGCAGAAGCCTCATGTGCAAATATGCTTGAGCAAGGGAACCTGCAACTTGGCAAAGGCACAGCTCACCAGGCCCCCACAAACTTTGCGCAGGTGTTGAGCAGTTGAAGGGCAACAGTGAGGGGGATCTTTCTGCACTGGGGAGCCATTGTTTAGTGCCTCGACAGATGAGAGCAGACCCTTCTCCTGCCACAATAGCTGCTCACACCAAGCAAGACTCATTAAATATTCAGTTCCAGCCTCAAGCAGCTCATTAAGTCAGCAATGAGCAGTGACGCTGGTGTTGGAAAACCCTGCCTCAGTTAACATCACCATGCAGAGTCTCCCTGGATCTCTTGATGTTATTCTGCTCAGTACCTTTTCTGTGATGACCAGCTTGTGCTCTCTGCTTTGCATTAAATACAGGTAAAAAAGAGTCAGGTAGATTTAAGTTCTGCTCTTCATTGTAGGCCTTTTTAGAGAGGAGTCCTGGGGCCCAAGAGAAGTGTCTATTGGATTTTTCTGTACCAGCATATGTAATACAAGTTTTCAGGAGGAGGATGTGATGGAGGTTATATGACATTAGTGTCAAAAAGCAAACAAAGAAAAAAACCTAATGTTTGACGGATAACTTTCATAGCAGAACATCATGATATGCAGCAGTTACAGATGCTGTATTACTGGTGGTTGTTACACAGCAGAAACTTTTACAGTAAGTGTATTTTCCCTGAAAATTGAGTGTCTTAGGTGGATTTGGGCTTGAATTGTATGCTGAATGTGTTTCTTGTTTGCAGAGTTTCTTTTTGAATGATGTATTTGAAACCTGTTTTGCAGCGACTAACTTTTATGATTATAATTTCATATTCAACAGTACTTAGCAATAATATATAGAGGCATTTATGATGGGTGGATGTCAGATGTCAGTGAATTAGAGCACACCCAAATCTGGAATTAGAATTGTAATTTTAGAAAACAAACATATGTTTTCGTGTGTCGATGTTTTAAAATTATAACATCTGAAAGTATGGAACAGGAATGGAGAAACAGAAATGTGCAGAAGTTTTTTTCAGAGAGCAATTTTTCACACCCTGAATCTACTTTTTTTTTCTTTTTTCTTTAACAGAAAGTGTTTTCAGACTGCTCATTTCTATGTGGAGGACAGCAGTTCCCCTCGTGTGGTCCCCAATGAAAGTATTCCCATTATACCTATTCCAGGTAAGACTGGCTTAATCTCCTGTGTTTGTACTACTTGGAGTCTGGTTTAATTACATAAAGAAGAGAAGGTTATGCTTGTGATAAATCATGGGGTTTTGGTAGAAATTTGTTGTATTGGTGCTGCTTCATTTAATTTAATGTGCTTTGTAATGGGGCTCCGAGTGCCAATGCTGTATTTTTCTGTAGGCACCTCTCCCACTTTGTTTTAATAGAAATTTCAGAGTAACCTTTGCAAAATGTCGAAAACATGAGTAACAAGTCTGGAAAACACTGAGACATTGCATCCAGGGTGAAACCAGCTGCTCCATCAGGGCAGGTTGCAGAGGAGGGATATTCAGCTCCACTGCTCTCTTGAGACTGGGGGCCTTGCCCCCACTTTCACCATGTGTAGAGGTGAAGTCTGGGACTCTCAGAAAGGACAGTGAGACACAGGGATAAGCAAACAATCTCAAAGTAAAGTCCAAAGCCATCTGTTAATTTGGTATTAATAAAGTTTCCAAAGGTCAAATTCTCCTCTCAGCTATACTGAGAGTGATGCTGGAAGCAGAATACTGTGCTATTCTCTCTTCATGAAGCATTTCCCCTGGGAATTATTAAGTGCAGGATGCAGCTGCCTTGAAGCTGTGATGCTGTGATGCCAGAGAGCAGCTCGGTGTTCCTGTGGCCTTTGCAGCCACTGCCTTGTTTGATGATGGTCAGTCTCAGAGGCAGAATTAAGATACCAAAATTTTATATTGACCTCAGTCTGTCAAAGGCTTGGAAACGTTTCTTGAAGGTGTTTTAAGTTTTCCTGTCATATTCTGTATTTGCATCATTGATCTGGGATTCAGTCTGTAGCTAATTGGTCCATTTTACCAAAAAACATTCAGAGCCTTTTCTGAGACACTGAAGAAATTTGCTTCCTAGCAAAGTGAAAGAGTCCAGTTATATTTTCCTTGATTTTATTCAGTAGACATGTGTGACTTATTTCTAGAAAGTCTTTCAAAGCACCCATGGGAACTAGTGGAAAAGGTCAGCTATTACGTTCCTGCAGAAAGCGTTAGGCAGTTTGCCTTGCAGTCCAATGCTGTACCACTGAAAATAAAGGAAACCTGCTATTGTCCCCTCTCCTTTCTTCTGGAGACTAAAATGCATGTCCTGGCCACCTCACGTCCTTAGCAAGAAGTCATCCTTCTCCTTTAGGGTAAAGGGAGTGACAGGTTTTAATCTTAGACCACCAATGATTAATTTTCACAGAAGTCCCTAAATAGCTGGAGAACTCCATTCTTCCTACTCTGAAACCAAGAGGAACAAATGCTTGCAGGGACTGCTTGTGGCTGTCAGTTCAGTGGTCCCACCATGGCTGCTCTTGTGTGGTACCTCCTTGGAGATTGTGGGGAAGGGGAGGCTGGGCTAGGCTGGATTCTGACACAGCACTGTCAAAACCCAAGGAATTATGTCTACAAGGCACTGGGAAGACACAAATTCTCCCTTCAGACAGGAGCCTCTTTGGCCAATGTGTAGTATTTTTCCTGTCATTGAGACAATTTTTTTCTTAAATGCAAGAAACCAGCAGAAAGCTCCATCTGCTTATACTGCAGTGTGTGCTGTTGAGACAGCAGTTCTTCCCTGTTGCACAGAGATGTTTTGATGGTCAGTCCATGGAGTGCGTTCATATGAATTGTAGTGTAGGCTGAAGAAGTTCCGTTAAAACTGTGCAGGCAGCAGGGGCTGTCAGAGCAGAATGTGCACCAGTGCTTCTCCAGCAGCCACTCTGGCACATAGCACAAAGTGACTGGGAGCAGAACATGGTCTTTTGGGGATATTTCCAATGACTAGAGTAAGCCAGGCTGTGAGACCACAGCAGCTTTGTGAGGAACATGATGCTACTGTCACTGCAGTGCTCCCTGTGGTGTGCTCAGACTCAGTAATGCTGAGAAAAAGCTGCTCACCCCTGATAAGGGGCACTGAAGATTAGGGCACCCCCTAAGCAAATGCTGCAACACACCTTGAGCAGCTTTGTAGTTTAAAATCTGCAAGGATTGCTGATGAGTCTTAAGGCACATCAAGAATTGGGCCTTAGAAAGAGGTTTAGTCTAGTTGGTTGCAGAAGTGAATCCAACCCTTGAATTCCCGATCTAATGACAACATTTTTGTGGATGTAATGGACATACAGAGACACCTGCATATAGGCATCCAAATGGAGAGGCCTTAATCTGAAGCTGAATCATGCCCAGAAAATCTTAAAAGAGAATTAACTGGTGAATTTGAAAATCTTGACACTGACATTGAAGCTGTTTAGTCCACCAAAAGCCAAATCGCCCTCTGTAACTGCCTCACTCTGTGTGTATTACCTATTACCTGCACAGGGATAATAGTTAATACATGGATACTTTCAGCCATAATGAGGCTCAAATTAGTAGAGAAAAATTCCAGTTATGATGGCTTTTTCCAAATATGGGAGATACTGCCTTAAAAGATCTTGAAGCTCTCAGAGGCATTTTCCTTGTTTGGAGATGGAGCAGTGGGCTGTTTTCCCCCATATACCTGTTGCTAGATGACAGTCTTCCCTGACGTCAGCTGCTGCTCCCACATAGACAGCCCACTGAAATGCCTTAAGAACATGAAATGACAAAATTCTCCTTTGGACTGATGGCAACTGATGAAATGATGAGGCTCTGAACTTTTCCTCTGGAAGCTGCCGCAGGGTGTGAGAAAGTCTTACTTGCCATGTTGATACTAGAAGCAAAATGTAAGTGACATTTTCACAGAAACAAGTTTTTTAAAGTAACCTTGTTAGATTGTGAAATCCCATCTTTACAAGAGGATCCCTGTAGGACTGTGGCTCTACCTCCTACAGTTCAGTGGACCAAGTTCCACTCTTGGTTAAGAGCAAGCAGCCACACTGATGGCAGTTTAGAGCAGCGTGGCTGAAGATGTTCAGCATGTTTGCCAAGACCCATCTCAGCTCCTGGGCAGAGGGAACCGGGCGGGTCTGGGTTGGCTGGTCCTGACCCAGGTGTAGGGTGGCTCTGCCACGTGTCTGGGAGCCAGGCACAGCAAGGTCCTGAATCAGCTCGAGGTTTCAGAAGAGCACTGGTGTTTCTGTGTGCCACTGCTCTGCTCCTCGCGTTGGCACAATCAGAGGTAGTGTTTGTGTTTATTTCTGCACAATGTCCTGCTCTTGTTTATGCAAACCCTCTGTTTTCTCAGGTCTATGAGCTCTAAATCAGACTGCCAGCTATCTGCTATAGGCACACAGTGCAGCTTTTCAGGTGTGAAATCTAAAAAATCTTCTTGCAGGGGAATCATTTTATCCATTTTCTATTTCACTTCCCTTGGCTACGTCCTTAATTATTGTGCAGGAAGCCGCATCACCCATAGGTGTGTGCCTATCTGTGCAAATTCTCTCTGAGATCCAAATCATTATCATTATTCATAATTATCTGCACTGCTTGATCTAGAGAAGCACAGGACAAAGGAGTTATCATTATCTGAGTCACCCACTGGATATTACATCTGAGGTATAAATCTCAGCTCACATAAGCCTTGCACCTAACAGTTATGCATCTGTAATCAATGGCAGATTTCTGAAAACTCCCCTGCCATTCCACTCAACAAAATTATTTCTCTGTTTCTTCTCTCTTTGCCTCCCTGCTCAGGTAATTTTGGCTGCATACACATCTTTGCTTGGATCTATTCTCTAAAATATTTTTTCTTGGCAAGATCTCGCTTAGCAAAGCTGCCTCTGCCTGTGTTTGTTTGGTTTTCTCTACTGCTGGGTCAGTATCTGACTGACTTTTTGGATATTTCTGGACTTGATCCTCTTCAGTAGAGTTGGGAAAGTAACAACAACAGGACCATCACCACTACTGTCCTGGTTGTTTTGCAACCATGAAGCCGAAATGCATCCCTTAGCAGTTCTCCCTTCTTCTCATAGCATGACCTGCTCCCCAACAGCAGTGCAGAAGTGAGCTCTGTGCTACTTAAATGATATCAAACAGTGAAATGAATAAAAATTCCACATCTACCCTCCTTCTCTCCTTTGTGTCAGAGTTTTCCTGCTCTTGGGTGGGGCATTGTTCAGGGTCTTGCTATGACTTTACTGGTTCCTTGCCCAGCCCATGGGCACAATGGATGCCGTGGCACTGATGTCAGTAGGACTTGAGGTGAGATCAGCACAGAGGTACTTGAGGCTTGACCTGATGGGAAAGCTCAAAACTCTGTGTAGTTTTCACCACAGTCCAAAGAAGCACAGATCATAAAGAACAAAACAGCTGGCCAATGCAGCTGATTCATTTACCATATTTTCCAGAAGTATTTCACATCTTATATTTTCAGTATAAGTAAAATTTCTCAGAGGTGATACCAATCATTTCATCTGTGTCTAGACTACAAGACCTCAGAAACATTTCTCGGTTGTCAGATCGCAGTATGTTCAGTTTTAGGTTTAAATGACCGTAAATTAATTTTATAACTAGTCATGGAGTTCATGAATAATGTATTTTTAAAAACTAGTGGCGGAATCTGATGGAGAAATACTCATGGTTCTTCAATAATGTTTCAGTATGGGTATACAGGTCTAGGAAGTAGAGGAATAGCATTGAAAATATGCTTTGACCACCTCACACTCACCAGGGTGTTGAGACCAGACCCTCTTTCATTTCCCTCTGTCTCCTCATGGTTACAAGGAGTTCCATCATGAGTCCATCTTACTAATTCTTAGCTTGAATAGTGCCATGAACCTTTCCTGACAAATGTCAGTGGTCAGACTCAATGTGTTTTTTACAGGCTCAGCTGCTGTGTTCTGGTAGCATCCACCCTTTGACAAACTGTTTCTATTAAGAGACACTAATGAGTATCTCATTTGACAAGGAAACTGCAGGTTCCCAATACAGGCTTGGTATCTTACTGTTTTCTGCTAAGGTGTGGCTGTCTCAAGTTGCATCCCCAGAGCTAAAGAGCAGAGCCCAGGACACGTCTGGGCTGTGACAGTGACAGTGCACTGAGCAAGTGAGCCCTGTGAGGTACAGGAACTGCGCTAACTGCAGCCCAGGGCTTCTTTCTCAAGGGCATGGAGCTCTTTACTGAGCGCAGACCTGGTGCTCTTCAGCTGTTTAAGACTTTATTTCTGCTCTCTGCTCCCTGTGGATTTATGTTCCAGCACCATATTGTGAATTGTACCTATCTTCAGCTTCAATTAAATTCATGAACGCAATATGGCAAACACAGCCATCCTCTGAAGCCAAGAAAACATCAAGGTATTTTAGGGAACATCCACCTTCCTTTTGTACCAACCCTGCTCCTGCAGTAGCACACTGAAGAATTTATGGTATGATGTGTAGTTGTGGTACTTCTAGTGGAGGCTTCAGGAGTTGGCTACAACACAAAAGAATGTGTTTTTATGGTGGCCATGTGAAATGCAGATAGATCCTTTTCTGAGAGCTGTCACACTGGGAGGCAGAGCCCTGGAGTTGGATCTTCATGTGCTCAAATGTAAGGCTTGTGTTTAATTGATGCCAGGACTGGGGCCTGAGGATGGAAATGTGTGAGATTAAAATTGTGTTCCTGAGCTGGCAGTACCAAATAAGAGCATGTTTAATGTCTGGGCTAAGGGAAAATTCACATTCTTTCATTCTCTTGGACTGAAATTGGCTTTTTGCTTAAAGGGAAGAAGTGTATTCCTATTACATTTATAATTAATGATAACCTAATCTTTGTACAAGCAGATCTAAATTGAGCTCTTATTTTGACATGTATAAAATTTTATCATTAACATCTTTATATTCCTGACTGACACATGGCTAATAGCATTGTAGCAGATTAAGTCTTGAAGCAAGGGAGATGAATGTAGCTACAGAATTACACAGGTGGTTTTTCATATTCTGCTTTTTCATGTGTCTCCCCTTTATCTGAAACCTGCCCTTGTGCTCATTTGACTTGATTATAACAAATAGATAGCAATTATCTTGCTGAAAGGACTCCTGTTTTTCTTTCAGCATGCCCATCTTTCCAGGACTTTCAAATGTGTTCAAAGTGTTTTTCCATACCTTTCCACTTTAAAAGGTGGTTTTCTTTACAAATAGTACTTCATAAATACATGATTACAAAAAAAATGAGCATTAATGAGGAATAGTGCCCCCAGTAATCAACTCTTAATAATTTCTTATTCATCTTAATTCATTTTAATTTATGATTTGTCTTAATTATTGAGGTCAGTGACTTCAGGAGGATGCCACACTTAAGAGATCTTCAGCAGGTATTTTGATGTCTTAGAATGAAAACTATTGCATAGTCTTTATAGTATTTATGGAGGTATGATCTCCACAGAAGGCAGACACCTTCTCAATACTGAAGTTTTTAATGACTGTGTTTTCTCATAAATTAATTGATACTAATGTTATGCAAATGAAACTGTTCTTATATTTCTGGCAATTTTGTATACAGCAAGTAAATGCAATCAGTCAGAAAGATTAATTATTCCAATTGAAATACAATGCCTTCAGTTGCATTCTTATTTTAAATAGTTGTGCAAGGAAAGCCAGTATACTGCAGAATAAAAGGCTCTGACAATATAAATGTGTCTAATTCAACTGCATTAAATCTAAAGTGGTTTGAAGCAAGCTGGGCACCGCCCTGTTTTACGTGTGGAATTACTCGTAGAGTCCAGTGTTTGCATGACTTAGGGCAGGAGCTGACTATGTCTGTCTGCTCAGACATTTCAAATTCAATCTGTGCCAAAACTTGAGCAGCATGTGAAGTTTCGGGCCCTTTTCAGCATGTGCACTTTGGAGTGGATGCTCAGTCTGTAGGTTTATATAGTTTTGTCTTAGCCTTTCTCTAGCGGTGGACATTTGAATTGATGGGAATTTTTAATAACCTCTGCTGGGGCAGAATTTTGCCCAAGGGTGTGCTATTCATCCTTGCAGTATTCTCTATGATCAGCCACTCTTGTAGAGACAGAATATCACACTCCACATGGTTACCTCTGCTGCCACAGCTCTGCAGCCTTCACTCTGGTATGTATTGTAGCTTATGCAATGGCTGTTAAATTCCATTTTAAGTGAAATGCATCCTAAATATTGATGCTAGGTATTCCAGCTGCTTGCAGATTTTTTCCATCCCTCTTTGTCAAAAGTAAAAAACCCATGAAACTTCACTGAATGTGGTTAACAATAAATAAGTATATTTTAAAGAATCCAGTGATTGCATTCAATGTTCTTTCCAGGAATGGAGAGTAAGAGAGTGAAAGATGAAATAACATCCCAGATTTGAGTCTTGCTGGGAACAGAAAGGTGTTTGTTTGCTCTGGGTATGGGGAAGCATTTTCAGATGTTACTTTTCAGTGAGTTAAGAGGTCAAATCCAGTCCTGTTACAATCGTACTGGTAGATATTTTGGGAAGAGTTTTTTGCAGAAAATGAGAACTGCAAGGATACACTGTTGAGAGTGGATTCTCAAGGATCAGTGTCCCAACCATGTCACTGGTTTAATGATTGTCGTAAGCCAAGTTAGGTTTGTGCTGCCTTCAGAAAGAGAAGTTTCCCTGCCTCTTCACTATTCTTCATCCTAATGAGTAGGATCAACCCATCTACCCCACCAACAACTCATTCTTCCCCTTCCCCACAAATCAATTAATCCTTTCTTACAGTCATCAGCCAGATCAGCAGGTGGATTCAGGTCACTGCTGAGCCCCTCAGACAGGGAGAGGGCAGTGGGAGAATCCCTTCATTTTTTGGCTGAAGCCAGCTGTGAGGAGCATGCTGAGAATTGATGGAGGTGCTCCTGGGGTGCAGGGATGGCACAGAGCAGGGAGTGGCTGCTGTGGGAGCAGATGGGCCAAGGCACGTGACAGCCATGGCACATGAATCCAGGTGGCTCAGTAAATGAGAGACTGAAGTGCAGGGGCTCACAAACCAACGAAATAAGCTTTCACATTAAGAATAAGGCATAAGAAGCAGGGAGTATATTGGATTTGGGAGGCTGGTTAAGGTAATAGCTGAAAAACAGAAAGCCTTTACAGACAGAACGAAAGACATGAAGAATTTTCTTACCAAGGCTATTTCATGTGTCAAACATCTGGTCTTCAGAAACACCAAAACTCTATCTAAATAAAGGTAATATGAGGAAGCACTTTGGTTTGACCTTCTTCATTAATTCCTGACCCAAACCCATCTATTCCAATACAATGCCACTAAACTATCTGGTGAGCTCTCAGACTATAAATGAATCAAAATGAATCTGAGACCCTATTATGTGGAAATGTCATTTCTGATAGGACATCCTATTTTTCTTTGGAAATTGGCCCCTATTGCTTTAACATTACAAAGGCAGCTTATTAAGTGGGAGCAATGGGAAAATCCTTCCTGGTAGGATTACTAATTATCTGAACTTAAAATGTAACCCTGTTCGAACTTTATTGCTTCTGTATGCTTTGGGCTTCTTTTGAAGGTGTCTGTCTTATGAAGGAATGGATTAAGTATTCTGCATTTGCAATTGCCATTTCTTTAAAAAGGAGGTGTTAGTGAAGGTTTTCCTCTGCAGTCATTTCTTTAAACAAACATGATTTTCTTTTTGGCATTGTCTCTTTGTGGCAGGAAATGAGCTGCCTTGTGCTCCCGTTTGGGTTTATTTGATACTCTTCTCAGGTGCTTGGCTTGGGCCAGCAAGTCAAGATGGGAACTCCACCAATATGTTAAATATTTAGCACAGAAATTAAACATACCCCACCACGTGTCAACTTGATTATAAAAAATGTTACTAAAATATTGTCCATCTGAGTATATTTCTTTCTCTGTGTGATACAAAGGGTTACTGCGTTATTATGGTGCCAGATTCAGCTCATATTTCACAGTGAAGTAAATCCAGAATCACTTTATTGACACTGATAAAACAGATGGCTAAACCCAAGCTAGACAGAAATGTAATTATATCGGCAGTGTTAGAGGTGAAGGTATGTTATTAAAACACCTCCCTCTTCTCTTTGAATAATGTGTAGGTCTTGCAAAATGTAAGGATCACACTGGCAATATCAAATGTCACTCCAGCTTCTTGATGGGAAAAAGTATATGGTGCAAAAGCGAATATGCACAGAACGATGGAGAGCTGCTAATTAGCCATTATAGGATTCTATTAATCTCTTCAATCGACTAAAAGAATTACAGTCATTTAAGTCTATTTGCTTTAAGATGGAAAGAAGGCTTAACCAAAGCCTTTGGGCTGACATAAGCTAAAGGAAAATCAGATTCTGTGCATGTAGCTACACCTATTGGTTTTCCTGGAGAAGGTCACAGCCATCTCCAGATAACGTCAGCTCAGATTGAGCTCCAGAGTGCTGAGCATGTTTGCACACATTCTGCCAGAGGCCTGGCAAGCTGCCCATGGCTAAGTGTGCCTGTACCCAGCTAAGGTGATTTGTGTTCCTGGGCAGGAGTTTGGAGTTGGAGGTTATGAACAGAAAAATACCAGCCCAGATAACTTCAGCATTTTCCTGTTAAATGGTTAATGTGATAGGCTCTATCTCCTGTGCAGCTGCTTTCCTGTGGCCATCAGCTGGAGCAAGGTGGGTGTGCAGGGAGGACCAGCCACATCCTACCACACTGTGGGTTGCCCATCCCCTCAGGGCTGTGCCTGTCCCAGTCACAGACCACGCTGGACCATGTTATCCCACCAGTTTGAAAGCTGAAAACCTTAAACTGTTTTTTAAGTTCCTAGTGTTCATGGTTCTGATTTTAATCTTTCTCATGTGTAAAAATTGTATTTGTTCAAACATGGTTTTCCTGAGTTGGTGGACAACTTCATTTCCCTTTCACCCAGTGAGCTCATGTGTCAACAGTACTTCCTGTTTAATTATTTAATGTGTAATTGTTACCCATGTTATCAAATATGCTTAGAAACTGCATTGGGTTAAGGCTTCTGGACAGAGTTAGAATGAAAATGCAAAAAAGGAAAAAGGGAGGAGAAACGCTGAAGGACAGTTAACAAGAGAGACGTGAAGTAGCAGTGGCTATAAAGGTGGAGACATGCTGCCACCATGCAGTGATGATGATAAAAAGAAAACTAACCACGCTTTGCCTTGGATTTCTGGTGCAGACCCATCCTTGAAATTGGTGGGAATTCAATGGACTGCAGAGCATGTTATCTCTAATGTATTTTTTGGCTCACAGATCACAATTAAAGTTAAATTCTGCCTTCTGCAAAATTAGCTTGGACACACTGGTCTGCTGCAGCCAATCCTTTATCTTGGTTGGTCTCAGCTTAGCTAAAACTATGCAAGGAAAAAACCCAAATGATAACTATGGAACTTTTCTTGTGAGATTATATGCAATTGCTATCATAGCACAAGCTATTTTCAAGGAAATCTGGGATCTATGGGTTACTTTTCTGAAGAGGAAATAACTGTTTTACAGGTTCTTGCTGTTCCTATAGATCATTCTATTCAAATGTCTTGGCTGTGAAAATATTGATACAAATGTTATGAGATTATGATATTCCCAATATTATATGGAATAAATGTTATCACTTAAATATTTTTGAATGCCAGCATTTCTGCAGGCTGCAGCTTTTTGCTGAGAAGAGCATACACTTGTCAACTGTTTTGAATTCTGTATTATTCAGTAAATGAGCATGTGGTTAATTAAAGTAGCATTACTATACTGTGAGGTGACCAGATTGCAAACATATCTTTAACAATTGGCCCTTGTAAATAAAATGGAAGGGAGCTGACTGAGATCTGAAAATGTCAATAGATGCAGAAGCCACCTTAGAGCGTTACCTTATAAAATAAAAGGAGAGAACTAATGACATGGTCAATATTAACTGCCATCAGCTGGAAAGAAATCAGATTGTCAGGGATCTATAAAATTCTTGCCAAAGTAGAACCTCATTTACACATACAGATCTTCATACCCTTTGCTAAGAAAAGCGTATGTGACAGCTTAGAGGTTTTAGCTGCCAAAGATCTTTCACTCTGAATACAGTAAATGTCACATCTATTTATTTATCGTTAAATTTTGCTAAGTATCTGTAGAAATATTTGGATTTTTTCTATCATAATGTAGATGTTTAAAAGGAAAAGAATCCAGATTATAATGCAGCTGTAGCACCAAACCATATGTCTTCTAAATGGGAGCAAAAATACACCACTGAATTACTGGGAGTAAACATAACCTAGATGCTGTCTTCAGAAGAATATTAAATGGATTATATAAATACAGGGTATTGCCATAAAATCATTCAATCAGACAATAGTAGCCATCAGGCAATAGATTATTTCACATGCTGAAAGTAATCACAGTTGTATAGCAATTTGCATTTTCTAAATGCCAGACTGAAAATATTAACTGGCAAATCTTGGCAAGCACAGTTTTTCTGCCAACTGCAGTGGTGGTCATAACAATATCCAGGCCTTTTTTGAGAGCAAAATAGAGAAATAAGGCAGCCATCCTACATCCCAGCTTTATTAGAACCTCCCTGGAGTCCCAGGTGTTCCAAACAAGGTCTTGTTTGTCTTTGGTTCCAGTCTTCAACTTCTTTCTTTTCAAAGACATGTAAGGGTGATTTGCTGGTGTATTGGGTGGCACTTGGCCTGTGCTGTGCAAGAGCAAATGGTCCAGTGAATATATATTCAATGTTATGAATAATGTCTGGCATGAGAGAGAGCTCAGTTAGTGTGGCTGTTGTGTTTGCCTGCTCTTTTGCTCAGAAGCAGTTTCATCAGTTCATTTGGATTCTACATCATTGTGTGAAAGGATAAAGTTAATAACTTCAATAAGAAAGGCCAGTGTGTCTGCTCAGTCTGGTAAAACTTACTGGGTGTAATTGTCAACTGTATTTTCACATTTGGGTTCTCTTGTGTTCTTTTCATATAATGTGAAAGGAGAGGAGGTTTCTTCATCCCATCCACAGCTACCTTCAAACTGAGCAAGCGCTAATGATCCTTGAGCTTAAATTGGGCTTTGTAAATCAGCGTCCCAAGGAACAGGCTCTCAGTATTTATAACTGTAGTGCTTAGAATTGGAAATACAATTAAATGTTTACTTCAAAACTGGCCAGATTTATCAAGATTTCTTATTACTGCATATTGAACTAGCTCTGCCCCTGGGAACTCAGATCTAAATGATATCGAGTGAAGACTTCCTCTCCTGAAGTTTTATATGTGAAACAAAGAGCAACACTGAATATCTCTCTTTTTTCCCTACAGATGATATGGAAGCAATTCCAGTCAAGCAGTTTGTTAAACACATCAGTGAGCTGTATTCTAATAACCAGCATGGGTTCTCAGAAGACTTTGAGGTACGATTTAATGACCCACCAATAAAATGTTGTTTTCCTAAAGTTAATTGTGTATTAATAATTGGGGACCATGTGACATCTGTGTGAGCCTGTCATGTCAGGTGAATGCTGAGCTCAAATGTATCAGAAGAAACAGGGTGATACCAGTTTGCTACCAGCTATGAGCGATGTGGGACTGGACATTTACAGGTGCTTTCTAACCACCACACATTTGGTGCCTTTAAGGGGGAACCCTCCTAGATTTTTATTAAATAGGAAAAGCTCCCTGCAAGCCCCCAGGAGCAACATGAAGATACTCCAATGTTTTCTTACAATTATTTTACTCTTCTTGGTCCAGAATTTGCTCCTCTTAGTCATCTGAAAAACCACATATACCCTGAGTAGTCCAAAAGTAGTAAAATAGTGCTTGTAATGAGTAAAAGTAGAATTTGTTCTTTGATGAAAACCCAAACTGTGAGTCAGTTCCTTGAGTCTTTGTTCATGCTCTGTTCAGACAGGAGATACTGCTGTTGGAGTCACTGATTATTTTGTTCCAGTAAAAGCAAGGAGAAGGGATCTGGGGTTTAGTTGGTGGTATTTACCTAATGTGACTCCTTTTAAATTTTCATCTTGTTACCTGTGTAGAACAGATTCTGACCTATAAATGTGCTGTCATTTGGAGCTAATTCCAATGGAGTGGAAGTTTTCTACCTCTGGGTTACCAAACCCATATTATGCAAACACGGGAAACATCATGCAGCATAAGACAGAAGTCAGGCTTTTCCTTCACTCATTCTAATCACAGTCACTGCTGAACTTTTGGAAGTACTGAGAAACAGGAGAAGCCCCAGGAAATCACATGGAGTTGCACTACTGGCTTCCCCAGGAGCAAAAGGAAGTGTGTTTGCCTGCTGCCTGTGAATCAGAGCAGCAGCTCTGCTTACAAACAAGGCACTGAACCAAAATAGGTGGCCTTATATCTACAGCTTCTTTGCTTACTGCACTGTAAAGACAAGGTTGTATGCAGGAATTGTTTTTAATGGGATCATTTAAAACGTTTATTGTTGCTATTTGGTTACTGTCTATAAAGAGTGTCTGCTTTGTCTGATGCCCAAAAAGCGTTGTGTAAGTTAGAAGCATTTTGTATTCATGAGGAAGGCAAATGTGTAAGGTGTTAAAGTGATTTAGTTCAATTGACTGCTGGCTGGATGGCTGAGCAGGAATATTGAAGCATTTAACAATGTTGATGGTATTCAGGACAAACATTTATTCTCCAGAGAGTAGAATTTGATCAGGATGATCAAATGCGACTCACTCTTCTCAATTATTTATGAATTGCGACCCCAGTGCTATTCATCACAGCTGGGTTTTACACCATTTAATTATTCAAAATAATCAACAACACATCTGTAAACTTGGTCTGGCTTTAAGCAGGTTTTGCTTCAGCTGTCACAAAATCACTGCTATTAACAAATGTTGGACACCTTCTGCCTCTGTTTCAGCAAAGAAAAACACTGCTCTAATAGCCTTATTTTTTCCCTTCCTCCTGGAGTCCCCTGCTGTGACTGCTGTGCTGTGGCAGCCAGTTGGAGAGAGCTTTGGCCAATTATTCCCATTCTGGGGAGCACAGGGTCCCCTCCAAAGGGGAGTTAACTCCTCCGACTGCACTGCGTGTGCCAAATTCTATTCTGCGTGCTGGCTTGAAACTTGGAGCATCTGCTTTGAAGTCAGGATAGCTACTCCAGATGTATTTCTCCAGAGCTGAGGTCTCAGTTTCCTAAATGTAAATGAAATCTCCTGCTAGAGTAAGGAGTAGGAATAGGAACAAGGCAATCTCTGTCTGGGATAAACCACCCGGCTTCCCTTCACTGCTGATGTTCTGCCCTGCTGAGGCCTCGTGGGCCTGATTGGAAATTCAGGATTTTTCACAGAGCCTGTAAGCAAAATGTTTCTCAAGTGCCCAGACTGACTCAGAGGGCAGAACCCCAGTTTGGAGAGTGGCTGAGGGATGGTGGAACCCGAGGTTACATTTATACAGGAGCTGTTGGAGTGGCTGCAGTGCAGCTTCTCACATCCAGACAAATCCAGCCATGGTCCATGTGCTGGAGTTGCATCTGCCAGCTATGGGGAAGACCCAGCTAATGTTTTGTGGAGAAAGAAGAAGATTCCAGCTAAAACAGAAAATCCAGGGCTGCTAGCCTTAGGTGGAAAGTGCCACAGCCATATCATGCTTTCATGCCTGTGGAACTTCTGAAAAGAGGTAATGGATTCTGCAGTCATACAGAAAAATACAGCTTTTTACATCTAAAAGGGGAAGAAAAGAGGATGGCAAGGAGATGCTGAAATAATGGGATTAATTCTGCAGAATAAATAAATCTTCCCAAAGGTAGCCAGTGCATGAGATTTTGTTAAAAAAAAAAAAGGATCAAAAATCTCTTCAGAAATTTCTGTGGCAGGAGGTTTAAGGTAGAAGCTGCAAAAGGAAAGGCTAAGCTAGGCACACTCCTACACTGCCCAATGTGGAAAGTGAACATCCTCCATTTGTTTGTTGCTATATTTTGGTGTCACTTCCTGTGTTTTTGGCAGCATGCTTAGGGCTGTGTTGAGTTGATTTTTACAGGAAGAAGATTCCTTTGAAAGTAAATTGTGTGAATACTCCCTCCTCCTCTTAAATTGAGCTGTAATTACAGCTAAATATTTTGTGAATGTGCTTAGGAAGCATTTTATGTGCAGAGAAAAAAAGGACTTTGAACTCACAAATCTTCTCTTGGAAAGTACATCTAAAATGAATCCTTTTTCCCTTTGGGTAATCATAGTGCAAGTAGCCAGCTTTTTTGTTTGATGATAGCTGGGCTTTCTTGTATATACAGAATTTTAAAGATCTCCTTTGAGTCCCGTGAATTTTCAATTTTTGATATAAATTGGAAATACAGGACCCAATTTAATACTGAACAACCAATAGCTTTTAAAAATAAAGATACTGCATCACTAGTGCTGGTCTCTGACATAACTCTTTGTATTCAACTCTTTGTATTCTTTGTATTCAAACTTGGAATTTGTTCAGCACTAGACTAAAAACGGTTCAGGGAAAGTTTTTGGCTTGCTCTCAGGTAGCTCCAGCACTGTCTTGGTATGGTGTACAGGATGAGGTACTACACTTCTACAGGGCATACACTTCTACTGGGGCAGAGTTTGAGGGCAAGGCAAGACTGAACAAAGATTGAAAGAGTTCCTGAGACAGAAATTTTATCTATTCCTTGTCTAGCCAGAGATTTTCTTGGCATCATTACATTTAACAGTCTTTGATAGACCTTTCTTCCACAAGTTTCTAATTGTCTCTTGAGCTCTTTTAGGCTTCTGGTGTCCAAAGCATCCCATGGCAATGAATTCTACAATTTGTTCCACGAGAAAAGACTTCATTTTGCTTTTAATTCGTGTCGACTAACTTCTCTTGGTGCCTCCTAGATTTTGCATTACAAAGTGCTTCCCTCTTTACTCACTTGATTCTGTCTGCCTTTATATTCCCATTTTCAAATCTGAAGAAGTCTAAATTATTGACTTCGGTTTTTGGAGGAAGCTACTCCAGACTTACAATGACTTGTTCCCTCTGTACCTTTTTTCTCCCTTTACCATAACTTTGTCAAGATGGGCAGACCACAGCTGTGCACAGTATATGACAGGTGGTTTTACTGCAGCGTTCAGTGACGTTTTCAGTTTTCTATTACTTTCCTCCCTCCTAACATACTACTTGGTTTTTAATGACTACTGAGCACTCAGCTGACACCTCCAGAAAACTGTTGAGTGTGAGCCCAAGGTCTCATCACTGAATGACAATAGCAAATTGGGAACCTGTCAGTATGTATGTATAGTTAGGGTTGCTTTTCCCCAAGTACATCACTCTGCATTTATCAACATTGAATTTCATTTGCTATTTTGTCACTCGACCACTCAGTGCTGCAAGACGATTCAGCTTCCCTTCACAAATAGCTTTTGTTCTAATTATCCTGAATAATTTTGTGTTGTAAACACACTTTGTCTCCTCTGCACTCCATTTATGAATAGGTTAGGTCCCTGTAAGGTCCCACCAGTGAAAGCTGAACACTGGCAATTCCTGAGCAGGTGAGTCCCACCATTAACCTGGTAGTGCACAAGGCAAGTTTTCCTTTTGCTCCAAAACCAGAACAGGTTTTTTTAGTAATATTTTCTGAGAGACCTTTTCACACATTTTGGAAATTGATATGCTGCTCTCTTCTAGGCAGCCTGTAGACCTCTGTCACGAGCTCTGCTCCTCTGTTGCAGAGTCTTGCGGTTTGCCCCACAGAGAAGTCAGATGTAGTGGGCTGCAGTGCCTAAAACCCCGTCTGGATGTAATTTTAAAAACTGATGTCACATTTGTCAGCCTCTATTCCCCTGATAGCCTGACTATATAGGACATGTGCCCTCCAAATTCCTGTATCAAAAAGAGTGTGAAGTGCCACCTCCCACGGCAGAGCTTTTCACTCCCTCCCCCTGGCCGGTTACTGGAATAACACAGTAAGTTTTTTTGAGTAATCATGTCCTTGTGCTCTAAGAAAGGAACACTAAGCCAAGAAATCACCTTCCATCCCCAAAGCTAACTGTGAATTTTTACAGTTTAATGCAGCATTTGGATTTTTGAGATCTGGGAGTTTTATTTCCCTCCTCCATAATTCTGGAGTGGGCTGGTCAGTGCTGCTGTGGGAGCAGTTGGAGAGGGGAATGCAATCTCTGCAGACCTCTCCTGCCTGTGGCTGTGTGAGTGTAATGATTCATTGCCAATTTGGAGTCTGAACAGGCTCGCTGAACTTGGAGGCAGGCTGTCTAGCTCCCTCATCACATCAATTGAAAATGTCTTTATACTCCAGTGGCACCTTCTTCTAAATGTCCTGAAATGTAAGAAAATAACATAAATCTGTATTTCCAGCGATGTGGCAGGGATTTGCTAACATTATTCTCATGCTTGCTGCTGCTCAGGGCAGGGGTCACTGCCTCTTTTTAACTGGGGACCTCAGGACGTTATTCTCTAGCAAAGGGTTGCATTGAAAACAGGTAATGCTGCACTTCGCACACTTCTTGAAATACTAAAAACCCAGTGTAGTTATACTGACATCCCTTACAGATTAGACACAGCTCACACCAGACACATGCTTATAGCTGCATCTGCACCAAGGAATTTGGCAGTAGAAAGATGCCATTTCAAAAGCATCCTGCTAGCAGGAAATACTGCATTGGGCATGTTTTATAACCTCGGCCCAAAATTTCTTTAATTAGAGGTAATATCAGCCTGTACATTGCTGTACTGAAACCAGAAGGAAGCAGCACTGTGAAGCTGGAGGAGGAAGGATTGCTGCAGAATGGGGCCTTCCTGGAGTTCTCAATTCTTACCTCACTGCTTCATCCACCCTGAGAAATTGGTGTTGTGAATTAAGAGATGAAGACAAGCAGTAGAAGAAGTTCAGATATTTGGGGTTTCTGTTACTAACCACAGTACCACAGCCATTCCTAAGGTTTCTGCCTGGAAGCCCCGCTTGGACGAGCCATTGGCTGGGCAATGCAAGGTTTTGGTCAGACTCTGACACCTCTGCCCCACCATCCTTTCCTCTGTCATGCATTTACAGGAGTTTTTAGCTATCTATTGATGTTATTCCTGTGTTGAGTCCTTTTGGTTTGTTTATTTTCACCCCTTTCTAGGCCGTCCCCAACTCACCTCTCTCTTGAGTGCTGTTGGAGAGTTTATACCAGTGTTAAATTATTATAGAAATCTACACTGTTCCTGGGGGATATCTTCAAATACTATCTGCAGTCTCTGTTGGTATGCTGTCTTCATGTTTGCTGTGATAAAACAAACAGCAAGAGCACTACCACAGAATTCTTGTAATTTGGGATTAAAATAATAGATCAAAACTGATATTGGGGGTGGACGAACTACCTGCTTCCATGCTGAAAAATATCAACGTTAATATCAAAGCATAGCTATGGATCTTTTCAGGTTTTGTCGCTCAGATTAGGATCCTTTCTTTGTTATGACTCCTCATTGCTATTCATAGCCTTTCACAGTTCAGCCCCTGCCAGGACATCAGCCTGAAGTAATGGGAAACAGCAGCAGCAGCACTTTGTAAGGCCAAATCAAGAGACCAAGTTCCTGCTCAGCCACTGTAGCAGAAATTCCTGCTCAGAACCTTATACTGCCAGCAAGACACTGGAGCAGTTTGATTTTACACTTAAATGGAAATTCTTTGAAGTTTAGAAGAAACTAATCTGTAACTTGTTTCAGAAAGGCAATTAAAATGGGTCGTTAAACCTGGGTGTATCAAATTCCAATTAGCATTAGCATGGACAATATAATTAAAAGGTAAATTAGCCATAATAGCATAGACTAGAACACTTCTTACAGTAACTAACAGTCAATTGAAACCATGTACTTTGGTTTCTTGGGTTGTCAATGATTAAGTTGAAAGGACAGAATAAAGCCTGTGTCCATTCATCCTGGGACAGTAATGTGTTCTGGGAAGTTAAACATGAGGAGCAGCAGTGTGCAAGCCAGCCATCATTAAAGTCAGTGGAGGAAACTAAGCAGGATTAGGGAAAGCCAAAGGAAATGTTCTAGAGATGAAAAGTTTACGGATGAGTTATGAATGAGGTGATACGAACACTATCTGTCCTACTCCAAGGTGCCAGTAGCAATTTTGTGCCTGCTGGGAGAGGACTTTGTTTAGGCTGAGCTGCAGTGAGCAGTCTGAGGTCAGCCCTGACCTGCCTGCAAACATAGCTTGTAATAGTAATGCAATCATGGTGATGTTTTAAGTGCAGCTGAAGGACTTGGTAGCCAGTAAGGTTTAGAAATCTGAGAGTGTTCATTGCAAAACAACAGAAAATGCTGGGATGGTAAATATGTGATATACATAATTATGGTAAAATGGCATAATTAAGATGGGGAGTTTTGGGGACTTTCTCCAGGGTGTTATTTATTAACACCAGGGTGTCCTCTTCTGCCAAGGGGTAAATAATACTCTGAACAGAGGCACAGATAACAGACTGCAACTAGTCTTGTCTCCTTGCAGCCTTTTGTGCTTTAATAACAGAGGAATGTTAACTTATGCCTTACTGGCTGGTGGGGGGAGCCTGTGGTTTAGCAATTTGCTGTTAGAATTTGGAGATGAGCCTCGGAGGGTAAGAGAGCATGGATACCACCCTCTGCTCTCAACCCCATCTGTCCATGCAGCACAGCCAAACCCAGGGTGGAGCTGGAGGATGCTCTCAGTCCCCTTCTCATTGGCAGCTTCAATGTCCCAAAGTCTTGGCTGTGTCCTGGACTGGAGGGGAGGACTGAAGACTAGAAGGACAAAAATAGCTGAGGCATATTGGCAAGGGGGAAGCTTTCCTGTAACAGTCTCCTTTTGCTGTGCTTTTGCATTGTGCAGACATAGGAACCCACCATTACAACAGCTTTCCAGAGTATTAAAAACCATTTAGAATGTTATGTGCTAAGAAAAGCCATTTTCAGATCATCAGCTCTCCCAGCATCAGACCTCCTTTTCCATTGCTGTGTTTTTCACCATCTTAGCTTAATCTCCCACTTCTATTAACTTTATATTGGCCAGCTGGGAACATGTACAGTTGAGGAAACAGTCACCATCAACATAAAAAGGTTAATTAAAATGATTAACCTCACCAACAATTCCCTTATGGAAAAATCCTATAGAATTTAATAGAAAATGATACATTTACTATGTAGTATTTAAACTGTCAGAGAGAATTCCTTAGCAGGGAGGTAAGTCCCTGTTAAATTCTATAACTTCTCAGAGTATTCTCCACAGAACCTTATTGGATTAATCTGTATTAAATTCTACAGCATTTGGCATAAATTTTTCACTGCCAATAACTTCTAAAAAGAATTTTATAATGATGCAGGGATTTAGGGTTTGATGTGAGGCTTTTCCAAAACAGGCAGGGTATTTTTTAGGAGTGACCTGTAACAGTACAGCAGTGATGCTGTGTGATTTCTGAATGCAAAAATAAGTGAAACAAAATTACATTAAATCAACCTAACATGTAAATATTGCTGCTTTTCCAACCATGACTTAGGCTGACCTGATCCTGCCTATTGTGTAGTCTGAAATCCCTTGCTCACTGGAGCTGACAGAGAGAATTAGGGGAATAGCACACTTTAATATGAGTTTTTTTTTTATTTGATAGAAGTGGAACTATGAAAATTCTATTAGGGCCAGCTGAGAGTTTTGCTTGATTCGTCTTTGTCTTTGCTCAGCTCATCTCCTTGAGCACAATGTGTTTCTCCCTATGGAGGGTTGGGAAGAGAGAGAGAAGCAATTGTTATTTGCGTTATTTGAGTTATTTGTTATTTGAGTGTCACATGGATATAAAAGCTATAAAACGTACAAGGTTTTAGTATACTTTGCACTTTGAAAATGTAAATGTTGGGGAAGATATCAAAATTGCTATGCAAGTCCTTGGTGAAATGTCTGCATAATGCTGAACTCCTACATCTGCTGTTTGTATAGCATTTCTTGTGATAATTTTTCTCTGTCACTTAGCTCATGATCTCTGTAGCAGCTGTGAGCTCCTAATGACTTTGCCTCTTAGGTTCTATACTGTTATTTTTAAAGTCTGAAGTACAAAGTAATTTGGCACTTCCTCACATATCCTGGGGGGAAATTGGTTCTGTTTGGTGCAATTTCTGGGAGTCACAAAAGATTTGAATAAATATAATTTCTTCCACAACTTTGTAAACTCCAAATTTTAATTTTTTTTTTCAAAAAGTATGTCTATAAGTGAAGAATATTTATGCTAGTGATAAAAAGGGGGTTCTCTTTTTTAGGAAGATTATGGTTAAACAGATACTAAAAAGGTGTATCTTGGAGATGAAAAGACTCCTGAGTGATTCTGTTTGTAGGGCAGTCTCTGAAGGGTGTAACTCTCTAGGGGAAAGGCTGCTTCTCTTTAGGGTCAAAAAAAGATCCTTCATTGCCCCATTTTAATAGCTCTGTATTCTGTTGTTGAACAGAGTAAGGGGTTGGTTAAGAACTTAAAAATTCCATAGGAATTAGGTATCTTAACCTACAGCCCCAGCTCGACAGACATCTTCATCTCTGGCTTCATGAACACCCTGGTAAACTTGGTCTCTCTCTGCTTTGTAAATATATAAATATGTGGATGCAACCTTCTCTTGACTGGATCAGGGGCAGTTAATCAGTGTCCAAGCAGTGGTATTTAAAGCCCTCTCTGTTATCTTCAGAGATCTATTTTATTTATATTTTACAAAAGGCATCTCTCTGCAGAGAACTAACAAAAGGTCATTGCCAAACTTAAATGTCAGAAACCCCATTTTGAGAGGTTATAAGCAGATAAGTTGTCCAGCAGTCAAAAGTCTTGTGTTGAAATGTTTTTTGTTCTTAGTTTGTAACACTGCACTGGCCACTCTTGCGTCTGAGGGACCCTATCTTAGCTCCCCAAGGAGGGACAGAGTGGGGCATGGCAGGAGATGCAGTGCAGAAGGTGATGGACTGGGGGTCAGAGGGGACAGTTGACCCTCAGGGTGCTCATCTGTCCCCAAGCCTGTGGAGAGGAGCGTGACCACACTCCAGGGACAGCTGGCACGGCTCAGTCTAAGAGACCACAACATACAGGACAGTACTGAAGGACTTTGTGTTTAACCCAGCAATTACAATACTGATACTTTGAACACGGTTTCCATGAGCTGTTGCAAAAGGAGAGAAAGCTCAGGCTTTTTTGGACTGACAAATTTTCCATTTGAACAATCTTTCTGCCTAGGAAGTGCAGCGCTGTACGGCTGACATGAACATCACTGCAGAGCATTCCAACCATCCCGACAACAAGCACAAGAACAGATACATCAACATCCTGGCCTGTAAGTAGGCACTGGCCTAAGCACAATGAATCAACTCAAAAAGGCACTCTGCTCTTGCAGTGTGTGTGTGACAGGGACAGGCAGGTGGCCCCAGGTTACATTATTGCACAGTATGTAATAAACATGTGAAAGTGTGGCTCAGAGATCCTTTCCCCATTAAGGGCACTGGATGTTTTGACTTCTCCAGGGCCAGGATTTCACTCCAGCTTTTGTTTTGAAATGTTTCACAGTTTGACAGTCCAAGGATAGTTTTAGAAGTATAAGTTTGGTATGAAATTTTGCAGAGGAATAACAGGCATAAATTGATGATCAGAGTTCTTCTGCCTGCTAATGCCTGAAAACTGGCTTAAGGGAAGTGCATGGAGGAGCAAAGAGTTTTACTGATGATTCCTGGGATTACTCTACAATCCCAAAGGTGCTAAATCTTACAGAGTGTATCTGCTATATTTCAAACTGCTTTAGCTGTGTGTGGGATTTGGACAAATAGTGATCTTTGTAGCACAGAGCAGGCTTTGCCTGTATCCCTCTGAGAACTGCAAATCTGGACTCTGCTCTGGAATGCAAATTACCTGGGATAGAAGTGCAGTAACTTTTTCCCTGTTCTGTTATATGGAATGGATGGCAGATGCAACAGTCACTGTGGTTTAGGAGCAGACATGGAGAGCCCACTGGTAAAAAGTTCACAATGTTCATAAACATTGCAATAAATCTTGAATGCTTTTGATGGCATAGGAAGGAAATGCATGTCTCTAACAGATTTTCAGCATTAATCAAGATACTGGCTGAGGACCAATTCCCAGACCTGTGAAAGATTTGCTGTGTGGCCTTGGGCAAAGGCATTCACTGAGCTTGTCCCAGCTGTGATTTTAGACATAAATGTCTCTCTAGGTACAGAGATGTGACATTGAAGGAAAATTGAAGCAGGCACTTCAGTCCTTCAGATTATCATTGGAGGAACCTCTCTCTCCATTGGTCCTCAAGGAAGGCAAATGAAACCAGTCTTTATGCTTAAAGTTGGCTCACATGTGCCATCTCTGCATGGGTTGGAAGCACCACCCAGCCCAGTGCTTCTGCCTAGGAGCAGGACTGTGATTTTTCTTCTGCTTAAAGTCAGAGTCAAGCATTTGGGGGAAACAAAAAGAGGAGCTAAAGATCACAACCTCAAGTCTGTCCTCATGGTGTGATGATGGTGGTGAAGGAGTGAGGACATTCACTCAGCTGCCAGAGCCAGCAGAGCTGTCTGAGCCCAGCACTGAGGGGAGGATAATGAGCTGAGCCAAGCAGAGGCAGCATTTCACAGCCCTGTGGAGTGCCCTGGCTCTTTGAATCTCACTACCCTGAGTGATGCAGATGATCCTAGAAATTGTGCTCCTGAGGCTCCAGTGCCCTTTAAAGAGAAGCTGTCCCAGCATGAGCCACATACTTTAGGGTAAGTGAAGGCTGACAACCTGCACATGAGCAGATGACCAAGAACAGATACTCCCATCTCCTTCTAGACTCCAGTCCAAGGCCAATCTCTTCTGTGTATTAGTAAGGGCAGCCCTGATACTCAGGAAATGGGATGTTTGCCTGCAGTTCTGCACTGTGTTTCCCTAATGTTTCTCTGCTCTGTTTTTTATCCTGCAGATGATCACAGCAGGGTGAAGCTAAGGCCTTTACCGGGGAAAGATTCTAAGCACAGTGACTACATTAATGCTAATTATGTCGATGTAAGTTATTTTAATGGTTTTTATCTGTTCTACCTTTGAATCCTTCCACAAGGAGGAAATATTGTCACTTGTGATGTGATTGTGTTTTCCAACTTCACCTGATAGTTTTGCTACAAATTCCTCACTGTTCTGAATGAGAAAAGCACCTTTCTTGTTACCTCTAAAATATTAATTTTTCTGCCATGATACTGCTTTCATCTCACTTGGCATTATGCTTTTCTTTGAAGGGTTACAACAAAGCAAAAGCCTACATTGCTACCCAGGGACCTTTAAAGTCTACCTTTGAAGATTTCTGGAGGATGATTTGGGAACAAAATACAGGAATCATTGTCATGATCACGAACCTTGTTGAAAAAGGAAGAGTAAGAGATTTTCTCGTTTGTTAGCAGTTGCTCCTTAACACTTCCCCAAACCACCTGGGCAGAATTTGTTTTAAATGGCTGGGGGAGATATGTGCTGATGCATAGTACATAACTAACAGGACAGAGGGGTACATACAGAGCCATGATTTTTTTCAAAAAGCTCTAAACACAAACACAGAGCAGCAGCTCAGGCCCTTACCCAACTCACCTAACTGTGTCTGTGTTCAGAGGAAATGTGACCAGTATTGGCCAACGGAGAACAGCGAGGAGTACGGCAACATCATCGTCACGCTCAAGAGCACAAACGTCCACGCCTGCTACACCGTGCGCCGCTTCACCATCAGGAACACCAAGATGAAAAAGGTGAGCCAAGCCTTCCCTGCTCCCATCCAGGTGTCTTCTGGCTGGTACAGGACGCAAGGCACAGCACAGCAGAACTCAGCATTTGCATAGGCAACCTGAAAGGGCAGGTGGGTGGGAAATAAGTAAGTAAAGATAGGATTACAAGGAACCTGTTGCTAAGTTTTAGCCTGTATTTCTTTTTGTCAAGTGCACTGCTGCTTTGGTGTCCTTGTAGTTGCGGTTTTTACCTGTTCCCACACGTATTTTTCCTCAATCTCTGTCTCCACCTAGCAAGAGGCAGAGCTGCAGGTTTCTCCTGTCAGAGTCCAGCACTTTCTCAGCTGAGCAAGCCAGAAGGACTGATGATATTTTTATATTTCTTTTCCCTGTTCTCTCTCTTGTCTCTGCACACCCTGTGTGCCTAGGGTCAGAAAGGGAACCCCAAAGGGCGGCAGAACGAGAGGACTGTCATTCAGTACCACTACACACAGTGGCCTGACATGGGCGTGCCCGAGTACGCTCTGCCCGTGCTCACCTTCGTCAGGAGATCCTCGGCAGCCAGAACCCCGGACATGGGACCAGTGGTGGTGCACTGCAGGTATGAGGGCTCTGACAAACCACCCATGGCAAGCACAGCTAGAGCACAGTGTGCTCTTCCATTCCAGCTGAGACAAACACTGCAGGTTACTAACACAGGAAGGGTGTGTCAGCCCCATGGAGTGCAGGTAGACACGAGCTCTACTTTGCTTGCGTCTTAAAACAGCTTCAATGCAAAAGCTTCCCAGCTGATACAAGGTTTTGCTATTGCCATGATACTGAGCTGCTGAACATTGCACTGATGTGGTTGGGAAGCTCCTTGGTCAAACAAAGCTCCTGCTTGTTTGCAGCCTGCCAGTTCAGTGCATGGACAGGGCAGGGTCACCTCTGCTGGGAGCCAACAGTGTGGATACCTGGACACCTGGGAATGCAATTACCACTGAGCCACACTCACACTCACCAGCACTTGCAGTCACAACAATAGATCAGTCAATATACTAGTTCAGGAATGTGGTCTTCATCACTGTGTCTGAGGGGGCTGCACAGCATCATATCAAAGAGGAGAGGATGATGGGGGTTACAGCTCCTTCCTCAGCAGAAATTGAGAATCTCTGAAGAGCTCCCATTTCTCTTGGGCCCAGGACTGCTCTCATTCACTGTAAGGAGTTCTGCCTCCACAGAATTAGCCCCCTTTTATACCTTCCCACAGTGCTGGTACCACTTTCATTTTCAGCTCCACTGTGCAGCTTAAATTTACCTCAAGGCTGAATCCAGCCAGAGCCATCTCACAGCCTGGAGTGACCTTGGCAATCCTGGATAGCAGCAGCTTGGCAAGGGTGAATCTCTGTATGGCTTCATCCAGCCAACACCAGTAACAGAAACAGTGGAAACAGGAGCCAAGTGTGAGCAGCCAGAGTGTGAAGTCCAGAACCACAGCAGGCTCATCCTCATGCTGCTGGCACAGGTGTGATGGCTTGTATTGTGTTCAGCCTCATCTTGAAGCACAGAAATACCCACAGAAGGGAGGAAATACATACCTGGTAGTATTTCCAGAAAACCAAAATATTTTGCTGGGAAACTTTAATGGTTGAAGCTAAGAGGAAAATGAAAGCCCATGAACAGGAATATTTGAATATTTGCTTAGTTCTGTTCTACTTTTACTTCCGCATTTGCTTTCATCTGGCTGTATTTCATGGGTTTCTCTTCTGTTCTCTGTAGTGCTGGTGTTGGCAGAACTGGTACCTACATTGTGATAGACAGTATGCTGCAACAGATAAAAGACAAAAGCACAGTTAATGTCCTGGGTTTCCTGAAACATATCAGGACGCAGCGCAACTACCTCGTCCAGACAGAGGTAAAAATTGCAGTGGGGTTGAATTTAAAGCCTTATTCACTTTTGCATTGTGATCAAAAAGAGAATAGGTTTCTCCAATTACATTCCTGTAAAAACTGAACATATTACTGATATTTTTCTGCACTGGAAAATCTCTCTTCTACTAGACCAGAAACTTCAGATTTTGTTTTTGACTCCTTCATAGTTGTATATGCTACATTTTTAAATATTTATTCTGTATTTGGCAGTATTTGCATGGGTGGCTTGTTTTGCACATCCTTTCCTTTAGTGTGCACTACTCCTCAGACAAAGCCAGCTATTTAGGTTATTCCAAATGTCTACCTGACATGATGATGTTTTTCTAGGAGCAGTACATTTTTATTCATGATGCCTTGTTGGAAGCCATCCTTGGGAAGGAGACTGAAGTGTCTGCAAACCAGCTGCACAGTTACGTTAACAGCATCCTCATTCCTGGCATAGGAGGGAAGACACGGCTAGAAAAACAGTTCAAGGTACGTCTTAATCACTGCCATCCAGAGGGACCTAATTTCCTACCCTCTTTTATATGGCCTGTCTTCACTGCCAATTGTCATGGCTAAGGAACCAAACCAGAAAACCTGATCAGCACAGCACAACATCTTGAGAAGTTCAGTCCTCTACAGTCTTAGCTTCACTGCTGGAAATCAGTGCTCGTGCTCTTCAGTCAGAGATGAGAAGAGGGACATGGACGCTGGTTTGGACTGTGCTGCTGCTCTCCCTGTTCCCAAGGGGGCTTGGATGTTCCCAAGTCTGTGGTTAGCTTGGCTGGAAGTCTTCCTCCAAACTATGGTTCTCATGCATATAGATACGGGGAAAGACAAGAGAAGCACAGCTAGAGCACACCTACTATTTCATCAGTGTAGATAAAGAACTACAAATGTTTTAAGACCAGGAAACACAATATGCCTTCTTCATTGCTAATCATGATGCTTGCTGTGTTTCCTGCTATGTCATAGCTTCTTCCTTCCTGGCCAAAGTAATTTCTTTTTCCCAGATCTCTTATTTGAAACCCAAGAATTTCTGATTGCACTTTATTTGAATACATTGTAAAATATTTTGTGAGAGTTTGTATCATAAGGAGACACATGACATCTGTTATCAAAGCTCAACTCACTCAGTTAATAACTACCCAATAACTACCCAAGGAACTGAAGCTGTTAAATTACACCAGGTGCCAAGCTATTCAGAAAATGAATCTGAATTCACTTGTAGGAATCTCAGTATTTCTCCATCACTCAAGACATTCCAGATGCTTAATTACTAAATTAAAGAAACAAGTGCAAGCGTGTGCACTCCCACACGAAATGCAGTAGGAGACAAAGATCTCTTATTTTTAAAAGTGTTGCATTTTTACAAACAATTCTAAATTATATGTATAAATTATATGTTTTCTGATGACTCGTGGCAAAGTTTACAAACCCTAAGTGCCATTTTCCGAAATTACATTCTCTGAAAACATTGCACAGTTATTTAGAAACCCCATAACTTCTAATGGGGCTTATGCCAGTGCATAGATGAGTTGAGTGCTGTCTTGTTTAGAGTGCATTTCAAACTGGGATGTGACCAGCAACAATTATGAGATCTTTCTCTTGTTTCTGCTGCTGCCACAGAGCTGGCAGAAAATAACTTGTGCTCATGCCCCAGTGCAGCAATTTTTATTCAACCATCTTAGAGTGAAATGACGCTGAGTAACAAGGTGTGAGTGCAGGAGATGTGAAAGCCACCTTTACTCTCCTTGCTCTGGCAGAGTTTCCCCATGCACTGGGCGAGTATTCACATACAAATCTGCCTTTCTTTGTGCCTCTAGGCAGCCCAGAGTGGATATGGCAGACCAGAGAATGCAGCCCATGGCCTCAGATCTCAGATGCCAGTGTGGTGGGTTCCCCAAAGGCCTGGCAGAAAAAGACATTCTGCAGGAATGATCTGGCTATTATTTTCGGAAAAAAAAAACATTATTAAAGTTTTGTTGTTCTATTTTGCTAGCTTTTATTCCTTGAGACCTGCTTCTGACTAAACATATCTGAAATTTTATGAAATATATTCTCAAAGATAATGAAACGTAGTGTTCTGTGAAAATACCTTTTGATGGAACTTCATATGCAGGATGTTTCAAAGCTGAGAGCTACGGAGATCTTTTTATCTATTAAACATGTTGTATGAAAAGGATGATTTCCATTGGAAACTTGAATATTTCACACAAATTTAACAATGCAGTTTATTCTTCTACTAATGCATCTTTGCAGGAGTTGGCAAAGAAATCTCTCTTCATTTAGAGCACTCTGAGGGCTGACACTACTTTATTCTCTTTCAGCTGGTTACACAGTGCAATGCAAAATACGTGGAATGCTTCAGTGCTCAGAAAGACTGCAACAAAGAGAAGAACAGGAACTCATCAGTTGTGCCATGTAAGATCACATCTTCAGTTTGATTACTGCCTAGCATAACTTTTTGTACCGAATTCTCCTGGTGTTATGCATGAAAAGACATAGCCAGTAGGAAGGGGAAATGTAATCTTTTGTTCAGCCCAAGCTGTCTTGTCTTTCAGTATTACCCTGATGAAACTGAACAAAAGGAAATAGTTGCAGTGTCAGCCAGATGTACTGTCCAAGTCAAATGTTAATTTGAAGTGCTTAAGAATTTGAATAATTAGGTAGGGCATAAATCTATGGAATACTGAGAGATTACTTTGATACCAGCTCCCAGCTCTGGTGAGATCTCCCAGAGTGATTGGCACCAGTTGTTTGTAATTCAGCTGCTGCACTCTTTTCTCTGTGTGAGCTGCCCCAGATTTGAGGGTATTTAGTGCCCAAGGACACAGTTTCACAGTCATTAAAATGGAATCTGTGCACGGCTGTCAAGAAATATGAACTTGCACCAGAGCAAGCATGGGCACAACGTCATCCCCATCACATAACCCAGAGTACAGGACACAGAGGACAGATGATAGCCAAGCTAGCACAAAGTAATAGTGGCACAGATACAGTCCATCATGAAGTTTGTTAATAAAAAAGGGAAGTCATCAGAATACATCTTAAAAACAGATGGGAACAGGCTAGAAATAGGCTGTTTGATTTGGCCCTTTGTGTCATGCAGCTGCAGTGATTTCAGTTTGGCTTTTGGGGCCTGTCAGAGGGTTTGAGGATGATGTTGAGCCCAGCCCTCAAACACAGAGAAGCGTGGATATGCAGAAGAGCACGCACTTGTGGGAGGTTCCCCATTAGGCAAGATGTTTGTCTCTGGAGGTTCTCTCACCCTGTGAGAGATGGCAGTGCTACAGAGTGCTAGGGAAAACAAAATAAATCAGCTGGATTTGTGTGCTGCTGGAGACAAATGGAACACTACACACAAGAATTACCCAAAATCCCCTGTTATCACTGCATATACTGTTATTTGGTAATTCAGCCTGCTGTGAAAATCTTTGCTATAGTAAAATTTGATTCCTGAAATTACTTTGTCCTTGTGGGAATATTGTGCAGCATTCTCTTTTATATCCTGTGTTAGCAGGCAGTGCTTTAACGCAGTTAAAGTGCTGGCCTGCTCCTGTGGGAGATGGGAGCTGCACACTGTTTGCTTTGTTAACGGCTGAGAAATTCTTACTTTCTGCATTGTGCCATGATCAGACTTTGATCTTTTTTTTTTTTTCTCTGTGTTTTTTTTTCCTTAATGTTATAGCTGAGCGTGCTAGAGTGGGCTTGGCACCACTGCCTGGAATGAAGGGAACAGATTACATTAATGCCTCTTATATCATGGTGAGGAAGCCAACACGTAATTACAAAGTAAAATCAATTCTAAGGTGCTAAATACCAGATGCCTATAATTGTCTTAATTCTGTATGTAATGGCTGTGTATTAACAGATGAGATTTTAACACCTTCTCCATAATGTAAAGCTATTAACCATGTTTTATTAAAGATTCCTGCCTAAAAAATTAATTACAAGATGCATTTAGATGGAATGCGTATTTCTGTGAGATACAATCAAATAGATACTGGGATTTTAAAGCAAATTAATGCAGTAGGGACTCTGTAGAATTGAAATGAAGTTAAGAAACTACAGTCTGTGTGAAAATACTGTGGAGTAAAATGAAATAGGGTCATAATGTGTCCCCAGAAATTAAATTCATGCTTTAAAAGTATGGGAGGCAGTAAGTAACTGTGTGTTTGTTTTGCTGCAAAAGGGCTACTACAGGAGTAACGAGTTCATCATAACCCAACATCCACTGCCACACACGACTAAAGATTTCTGGCGAATGATCTGGGACCACAATGCACAGATCATTGTCATGCTGCCAGACAACCAGAGCCTGGTGAGTTGCCCGTGTCCCTCCCTGTGTGGTGCCACTGTCACAGCCCAGCTGGGCACAGCACAGGGTCACTCAGTTGCCTGCTGGGGCTGTTTTCTGGCTGAAAGCAAAGCAAATTTTTGAGCCACCTACTCCAACTTTGCCATAAGCTGGTTACAAGAAGGTAAGTACCATGTTGTGGGGGCTGTTCTTTTGCTGTCACCTTCTGCACTCACCCCTGGACATCCAGGGCTGGAGGGACCACAGGGCTCACAGACAGCACAGCACACTGGTGCTGACATCTGCAAGGCTCCTGAGGGCTGCCTGGCAGGATGCAAGCACTGAGGGTACGGAGAGGCTGGGATTATAGGTAAAGACTTTAAGAGGAGCAGAAATGCAAGGTAGGGGCAGGAGGATAATTGCTTGTTTGCCTGTGAGCTTAAGCCTCAGGCCGTGCAAGACTATGCCGTTTTTAATGAAAGTAAAAAGCAAATAAGTATGTTAATTTAAGTGGAAATAATGAGTCAGACAGAGAGAGAATAAGGAGAAACAGGTGAAGTGCTAATCACTACTTCCAGATTTACCAGCACGTCTCAAGAGGGCGTGTTGAAAAGGATTAAGAACTAATCGGTTCGTTTTTTCATGCACGCATCACGGAGGTGAACAGACAATTGTAGCTGAAAGTGGAAGAGAAACCGCCTTCATTACAGCAGGAAAATAGCAGTCATGAGGGGCTACTAAAGAGGCAGCAGTCAATATCCTGCTTGTGTGTGGGGATGAGAGGGAGTGCAGCACTGCAAGGAGTGCTCAGAGACATCCGATCGAATCAGAAAGTGCTTATGAAAGGAAAGAATGTCGGGTGGAAATGAAGAGGCTGATCTTGTCTTCACACATACATGAAATGGCTCTGCAGAACCATAGTGATTAAAGGGTAAAGGAGGAGTACTGGGCTCAGCCACAATGCTTTCACCTCCACCATTCCCAGGGTGGAGGGTGACCAGGAAGGCAGTGGCATCTGACCTTGGCTCAGTGGTCAGTGTGGGATGTGTTGACTGGCAGGAAGGGATGGCACAAGATTCAGGCAGTACCAAGGTGCTGGATGTGCAATGTCAAAGGACAAGACAATAATGCAGGGTACCTGCAGGAGGACCTGTCAGGTGGCAGGCCAGGTCCCTTGCCTGGCATTTGGTGTTCTTACTCTGCTTCCCAGTGCTTCTGCTTATTTAGGGCAGAATTGTAAGGACTTAGGACCTTAAGTCACATTTTCAGAATGGACATCGACAGCCCAAATCTCAACAGTATCTTGCATTCTTGTGCATCAGAGCTGCAGACCCACAGAAATATACCTGGTTTTAGAGAGATATGCATGGCCACAGCAGGATGACATCAGTTCATAGTTCATGTTTGCTCATGAATGAAAGATGGGATGTCCAGAGACACGGGTTTGCTCAAGGGCAACTTGTGTGCTCATGCTGCAGGGACATAAACCTCTGAAGCCAGGAGAAGAAACAGACTTTGCATGTATGTGGTGACAGACCGTAATTTCCTTTCTCTGCAGCAAATTAGGAATTCACAGTTATGTTTTAAAGAACAGCTTTGACCTACATCCTGTCAGTCAGTCTACTTCAGCAGTGAACTTCTTCCAGCCTTCCCAGTCTCACTGAGGTTTTACAGTGTCCCTTCAGTAGAGGTGTTTTGCTGGAGAACTTGCATTAAGTTTAGCCTGTGTTTTTTTTCAAGGCTAAGAATGTTTGGGTTTTTCTTTTCCTTTTCACTCCTCCACTTGCTCCTAAAAATTCAAGCCCTACATAATTATCCATCAATCTTCTACCTAGGCGTGATCCACAGACCTTGAGTTTTGGATTAGACCACAATAAACACAAATTAAAAATAACAAGTCATTAAGTTTTAAAGGTCAATGAGTTTTTTCTAAACAAATATCTGACTTTCAAACAAAACTGTGTAGGCAGGAGGTCATAAAGCCTTAACAAAGGTTAAGTATGAGTGAGCTAAGATAACCATTTCCCTATGAAGCCAATTAAAAAGCAGATGTTACCTGTTTGAACACACAAAGGGAGGATCTGGCTGGTTTACTGACTTCTGTAATAGTGAATTTGTTTTAGACGGAAGTGGTTTTTAAAGGTCAGCTCCTGATCATCTCTATTTATCAAAGCAATTTTTTGATCCACTGGATTTTTCAGTTGCACACAAAGTATCTGAATGACTGCAATAGTGTGTTGTTTCATTTCTCCAGGCAGAAGATGAGTTTGTATACTGGCCAAGTCGTGAGGAATCCATGAACTGTGAGGCCTTTACTGTGACCCTTATCAGCAAAGACAGACTGTGCCTCTCTAATGAAGAGCAAATTATCATCCATGACTTTATCCTTGAAGCTACCCAGGTAAAGTAAATCTTCAAATGTGGGTCTTCGCTTTTCACCAAAATTATATTGGTGCCATTTAAATACAGATGAAGGAGAGTCCAGAAAATTTTTGAAAAGGATTTACTTGTAAATGCATGTGGATGCATGTTGTTCTCAGGGAAAGGTATTCTCATTGGCTCCTTCTCCCTCTCACATCTTCTAATTCCAGGTAGATTCCTCTAGCTAGTAAGACTTGTATTAACTGTCTGTCTTGCTTGAAAGTGAAGGCGTGATTTTACCAAGGTGTATTGTCTTATTTCTGCTTACAGAATTCAGCATTTATAGTTTAATTGTTTGGACGTCTTAACTAATCATAAAAATGTAAGCACAATTCTTTTGTGGACTATCAACCTGCTTCTAGTTTGCTGTCTGGATTGCAGCTGGACTTTGCTGCAAGACATTAGTTTGCAAGCCCTTTTAAATTTGACTTGGTTGCTCTTGTTTGGTTTTTGAGCCATAAGGACTCTGAGAGAGGTTTGATTTGAGCCCTGAATTCAAATACAAAATCTTTAATTGATTAACCATTTTGTCAAACTTGCATTATTTTAGGGTGTTCCTTGTTACAGAGATGCTGCGGCTGTGTGTCCTCCTTCTATGTAAACTGTTTGGAAGAAGGTTTCCCTTCAGTTTGCAGTGAGGCTCTTCCCTCTCTGTCCCTGGAGTGGATGCCTGTGAGGTGGAGGAAGCTAATGCCAGGCTGGTTTGTCTTTGCAGGATGACTACGTCCTGGAGGTCCGCCACTTTCAGTGTCCCAAATGGCCCAACCCTGACGCTCCCATAAGCAGTACCTTTGAACTTATCAATGTAATCAAGGAAGAGGCCTTAACAAGGGATGGCCCCACCATAGTTCATGATGAGTATGTCATCACTTTTCTCCCATTTATGTGCAGACTGTACACTCAGCTAAAAGACACTTGGTAAAACTGATGTCCATTCCTGCATGAAATAGGTGGGGTCTCGTAGTCTAGGGAACAGATTAAGAATATATAAACTTCCAAGGATGAGTTTTCAGCTGGCATCTGAAGCCAAATATATTTTGCTAAGTGTAGTTTTTATGTTGGTTATAATCTTAGGTGGACTCAGGAGGTGAGGCTGTTTGCTTTGGAGGCATTTTGGGTTCTTCTGCTCCTGGAAGTATCGCAGGCAAATCCTACAACCTGCAACCTGTTTTAGAACCCAGCAGAGCTTTGGTTTAGACAAGGCTCTAAGCAGCCTAATATGGTTTGATGGAAACATGTTTCAAAACAGCCCAAGCTCCTGCCTAACAGCTCAGGTTTAATGTGCCATGTAAGACAGAGTAAGCTCGGCTCAGCTGTGTCTCATGATGAGCAGCAGAAGTATCTTGTGACAAAGGGTCCAGGTCTTCTAAAAGCAGATTTATTCTTCCTCCTGCTTCCAAAAAAAATTTCCAAGGGGCCCATACAGTGCCAAGTGGGATGGAGGGAGGGAGCCCACTAACTCAGGGGCAGCATGCCCCAGCACTTGTCTCTTTAGTAGCACGGTGGTGAGCATTGTCCCACCAGCTATGCTTGAACACCCTATTATAAAGGGTGCTAAATATTGCATTGCATATTATTATTTGCACATATTATGGAGCTGCAGAATACCATTCTAGTGAGGCTGGACCCTAGGTCTGACCTGATTTTCTTGGAGGGACTGTTTCCTGGTGGGCAGAGCAGTTCCTGGAGTCATTCTGTACATAAAATCCCCAGGAAGCCCAGCTTGTGATGGTGCTTGTGTTGTCCTGAGAGCGAGCACCAAGCCAGCACAAACGCCTGCTGTACCTGTGCTGCAGCCTGTTAGACTTTGTCATTGCCACAAAACAGAGTCACTGGGAAGGTCTTGGGAGTCTTTGCAAAAGCCTCACTACCACGCTCTGGTGTGCCAGTGGCCAGAGCAGGCACTGTGCTGGTGTCCCAGGAGATTCACATCCACCTGTGCTGCTGGAGCTTTCCCTGCACATCCATGAGTTGCTGCTGCAAGAGGTTTATCCCAACTGACTCCTGCAAATAGGGCCTTGGGTGCAGCAAAGAGTTTTCACCCACCACCTCCTCCTGCCTTGCTTACGCAGACTTTAAGCTCTGTTGCCTTTCACCAGCACTGATTAATTCCAGGCTGTTTTAATATTCATGCTTTGGGAAGTCTGAAGTGAAGTTTTGCTACTCTTGCAGTATTTAAGATTATGTTTTACAAAATTAGAAACATTATTGATTTGGGCATTTCATTGCTGGATGAAAAAAAAATGAAAATCGCATTCCTAGCAATGCTGAGTCATTCGTTCTGTACATTGCTTTTTTGGTTTATTTGTCATATTCAATGATTTTATCTTTATGCCTAATACATAGTGTGGATTCTGCTTTTCACTGGAGTCTAAGGAAATGTAGCTGAAAATGAAAATTTCCCTTTGCTACATGCAGCAACTGTGTCACATAATCCACTAATAATTACGACTGCAGATTAATTCCAAATATATAAATTTGCAGATAACTAAATTCGTGTGGTATTTAGGCAGTACATGGTGGGATGAACTTGATAACATTTTAAAAAGTTCAGAAATTCCAACTTGAGACAGTTGTCAAGATTTTTAAATGTAACTGCCCATGTGTAAGCAACTAGATAAAGATCTGCTGCATAATTTTCTGCAGGAAAAGTCTTCAGATTGCTGGTAACTGGGAATTACCAGCCCAAGTGAAAATGATGCCATTACACCCTCAGAGGGATTTAGTTGTGTCCTGTCAGGTGCATGCACTGGGCACTTTGTCCACTGTCCCTGTAGATGGTCAGTCACAGCCATCTGTATGGTGCTGCTGCTCCTTCTGTAGACTTCACATCCAACAGAGCACATCTACTGTGATCTGAGTTCTGTTTCCCATTTCTAGGTAAACTGAGCTTGAGTTTGCAAAAATCATACAAAATTAAGTCAGCATATGTCTTGATTTCCACAGGAATGCTGTGCAAATCCTGGTGGTAATCCAGCAATGCAAGGTGGCATTGCTGCACTTGCTGATTATTTCCATTTTCATATAAAGCTCTCCAAATGGCTTAGAGAGCAGGTCAGCACTGATGACCCCATTTACCAGTGGGAACATTTAGACACAGACTTTCTGAAAGTCACAGAGCAGACCCATAGCACAGCCAGCACAGAATTTCAGTCTCCTGAGTACCAGGAGACAAGAGTGGAGACTCCTCAGAAGCTGTAGGGTCCTTCATGGTGTGCCTCACACCTGCACCTATGGCTCAAGCACACCCCCAGGCTTGCAGCAGTGAGGTTTCCACCTGACCAGTATCTCAAGGATATCTCAAGGACTGAGTCGTGCTCCTGATGAATAACTGCTGCTTGGGTTTTTATTACATGACAACACAGCTCAACTCTTCAAAATCTGTAATGTCTCCTGGGTGCCTGGCTCAGGGATGTTGCCTTTAGTGATGAATCAGACCTAGGCAAGACTTTGAGATGTGCTCCATTTACTTGTGAGCACCACACAGCCCTGTTAGTGTTCTGCAATTGTCAGATGTGGAGGAAGAGGCAAAGTCTCATTTCTTTCTAACCACTCATGTTTTGCTTGAGCTCCCACTAATGAATTTAAAATACACTCCACTGTATTGCAGATGATCTCAGCCTGTGTGGTGTGGGAGAACTGATTTCAGTGTTACAGTCTCCAGGCTGGGTAATTTGGAATGGAATATTTGTATTGAATAGTGCAGATAACCTGAGATGACTGGTGTACCATCAAATTTCTTCTATAAATTAAAATGATAAAGAATTAGCCACTATAAAACAAGCATTTAGTAGATACAAAGAGGAGCTACAGTAATGAAATAAGACTGTAACAACACTTTCATGACTCTGTGTCAGTGCCTGGGTGTGTTTCTGAGTACCTCTTCATTTTGGTGTGGTTTTCCAGGTATGGAGCTGTGTCAGCAGGAACTCTCTGTGCCCTTACCACTCTGTCTCAGCAGCTGGAGAATGAAAATGCTGTCGATGTTTTCCAGGTGGCAAAGATGATAAATCTTATGCGGCCTGGAGTATTTACAGACATTGTAAGTCTTTAAATGGAATATAAATAGATAGTTGACGAGGTTTTCATCTGAGACCCAAAGCATGAACTAAAACATGCATTGTGTATGTTACCAAGCCCTACAGCATCTGCTACCAAGCAGAATTTGCATTTGGACTTCTTTTCTGTAGCTGTCATTTTTATTAACCTCAAAGCCACACTGTAAGTCTCTGATTTGCACTTAAACTTATTTCTCATACTTTGGAGGGGAGCACCATACAGGCAGTCCTAGCAGAGAAGGACCTTTCAGCTTGTCACCATCTGCCTGCCAGCCCTGTGAGCTAAGCTTTGCTCTTAGCCCTGACACTGTGGGGTCTGAAGGGATGCTCAGGGCAGGTGAAGCTGCAGAGAGATGAGGCTCTCCACTGAGTGTCCAGCAAGAGCAGCCCCCTTGCTTTGATGTGCTTGGTACAACATTCTGCCACCCAGGGAGTGACCTGTGGATGAGCTGTGGCCTCAGGTTTTGTCCTGCCCTCCTGAAGTGTTAAATAGTATATCAGAAATAATATCATCTACCCCAAACTGGAGTCTGAGTTGACAAGATTAAACTGGATGAACAGAGGTAATTGCTCTAAGTCTATTTCTTTGCTGTGTCTATGCTTCTGATAATGAATACCCGTGACCTTCCCTGGAAATGCCAAATTAAAGTGCCACTCATTTATGTACACTTAAAGGATTGAAATCAGTTGTTCTTTCTTTTCCAGGAACAGTACCAGTTTCTTTATAAGGCAATGCTAAGCTTGGTCAGCACTAAGGAAAATGGAAATGGTCCCATGACCCTGGACAAAAATGGTGCTGTGATGGCCAGTGACGAATCTGATCCCGCAGAAAGCATGGAGTCTCTTGTCTAATTGGAACCCTGAAAAGGCACTTAATTTGTAGAACTTCTGAAGACTGAGTGAACTTTTTTGAGGCCTTTTTTGCCAGACTCTAGGTTATACAATAACCCAATTACTTTTTTACACTGATAAAAGTTTTGATATTTATTTTTTGCCATTTTATGTCTTAATGGTATCCTACTGAGCATTTGCACCTCTGTTTATTTCACACAGTGAAACGCAATTTTATCTAGTTTGCACTATATGATCAGTGTTACTGCCTATAATATCCTAATACAAGACAAGCCCTGATGTGACATTCCATGACAACAAACATACGCTTTTTCTGTTTTGTTTAAATGCAGTGAAGTTTTGGTAACTACAGTGACCCTCGAATCTTAAATCTTGAATGCTAGGCCAGATGGATTCTTTCTACAACAGATACTGTACCCCTTCATCCCATATTTATTATTTAATGATCATGTCTAAGATTTGGTAACGGTGTTCTGCATTCCAGTGGAATGGATGAGCAGTGTTCATCCTTTCTTGACAAAATGTGGCAGGTGATTATTAGCTACAGTGGAGGTGTAACAGCCTTGTGGAGCTGAAACAATTATTTCTGTATTGTTTCGAATTGCTGTGTTGTGCACTTACAGGCCTGAGACTTGCTTCACATGGAATATATAAATTACATACAATATAATTATAAATTAGATGCAATTCATATGTGGGATGCAGTGATAAGTTTTGAATTTACAAAGTTTTCCCATGTATTCAGGAAAATGTTGGTTTTGTTTTTTAACCAGCCCTGTGGCAGGAAAGTATTTTGGTTTCATTTTCATTGGAGCCAATACAGTGAGAAATCTACGACAACCCAAAATCAGACCAGTTTTCAGATATATTAAAGGTAGCAATATTTTACATTACTAAGCTATTCAATATTTTAAACACATCTAATTTCCTTACTATTTCTTGATTATGACCTCACACCTAATGGTATGTTACATGATGACAGGCGTTTCTTAATTTCATAACTGTTAGATGCCATTTTTACAGGTGTGTAATTTTCATACTTTAGTGCTAAAACATAAAGTACTGATCCATATTTACTGGTGAAGCAAACTAATAAAAAAACTACCTATAAAGTTACATTCTCCCTCTTTTTTTTTTGCCAGACTAATTCTTTAGCACAAACCTAGCTTATTGTGTTTTCCCTCCCACACCAATAAAATGGTTTCCCCTAGATTATGTAAATAATTATTGTTCAGAGCATTTCAGTTCACATCCTCACTGGCTCCCTCTTCCTTTGTATTTGGTTGCAATTGAACAAGGTCAATCCCTATTTAACAAAAGAAGTAAGCACATGCTTAATTCTCCTGAAAATTAAAATTAATTGTGCCCTTCATAGCTTGGCTGAGTAGGGAGGGGTTATTGAATCTGCCTGGAAAAGGAAATAAGTGATTTCAGCCATCCTGACCCTTGGTGTACAGTTAAAGGCACTATCCCTTATATGTGGCATTAGTTTCTTCACTTCTAAACTGCAGAAAACATGCATTGTAATTTTTCAGGACTTGTCAAAATATTACAGCTTTTTTTTTCATTTAAATGTAAACCTATTAATTTCTGCCAGTCCAGTCTTGCTGAAATACAGACATTTGGCAAGGTTCTGTATATTTTCACTCACAAGGAAGCTGAATGCAAACTGCTTAAAAGGATATTGAGAGTAGATATGTTGGTTCAGAACCTCTTAAGGTGCAAACTGGTATGTGCTAACATTTGGCCTTTTATCTTAATAAGAGGAAGATTCAAAGTATTCAAGGATTCATCAGCCACCTTTCACACAGTCACCTTTTACTTCTCAGTTTATTGAATCCCTTCATACAAGCAATCCCAAGAATTGCTATTGCCAAACAAGATAATACACCCATGGTCTCAGTAAGGAAATCCCATGTCCAGCAACAGCTAATCCAAATAAAATATGTGCAGAATGTTTCAAAAGATTGTAGTTTGCATCCCCTTTGCACTGCATGGAGGTGGGAGTCAGTAGGAGTTAGGATTGGCCCCCCAGTTACTGCACCCCAGTAACAGAATGGTTTAAGTAAGTTTTCAAGTACTGCTCCCTGCCAGGGCTGGAGGGTTTTGCTGAGTGTTTTTCTGGCCAATCTGCATCAGCCTCAGAGGCTGCTGAGCCCCCCTGTGCCCCCAGTCCTGAACCTGGCCCCAGCCAATGCCAGCTGGTAGCACAAAGGGACTCGTGAGTTGGATCAGTTCAATCTAAAAGTATTTAAGTTCCTGGGGAGGTGTAGGGAGAAGTTAGAAGTTCAAACCGTGACAGCTAAGTGACACAAAGATTACTGCAGGCATCAAGAGGGTTAGATTTGTTCAGTACTTTCAGGTGATTACTTTTCATTTCACTGGCAGGATGGAAGATAACTGTGGTTTGTGACACACTGCCTGAATACCCTTGGTTTAATCCCTTACCTTCTCACAAATTCTAAACATCAGTGAATGAAGGCTGCGGGGGTTGAACTTTGGTAGATGCTTTGGAAATCCATGCATTTGCATTGGCATTTTCCAACACCTGAAATACTTGCTTGGAGTTAAATCCATGGGGAAGTAATGTACTCTGATGTTCTGTGAGTTCTCCATGGATTATTTCGTGAGGGAGCTCGAGCTGTATGTTAAGTGCTGTGCTGGCAGCCAGGTAGCCAATAGATGGTAGTGATGCACGAGGCTTGAAGGGGTGAAGCTAGAAATTGCTTGTGTAGGTCAGGATTAAGCACACAGAAGAGCCAAATCTATCCTCCTGTAAGCAGCTGCAGTTCTGCTCTCTTACACAGGTTTGCACCCTTTCCTTGGGGCTGAGTGAGTGGCAGAAGGAGCAATGTCTGCTCAGAGATGGGCACTGATTAACTCTCCTGATGCTCCCTGAGTGTCCAGCCAAAGTCCTGCTCTGCAAATCACCACCTTGCTTTTGGGATCCCAACTCCCCCACTGTACCCAGCTCCTGGCATTCAGTCAGGATGTCTTTCAAGCATCAAAGATTCCCAAGCAGTGTGCAGGTCTGCAAATTAAGAGAACCTGAGAACATTCCTGTATCACTGTAGAGTGTGGTACTCAGCACCAGCCCTGAGAAATGAGGAGCAGAAGCACTAAAGCACACATGTGTGTCTACATTTAGAAAATACCATTTTTCCATGTCTTGCACGTGTCCTGTGCCCACAGGCCGTGTGAAAGATGTGAACTGTGTCTTGAGACCGTAAGAGCAGCCAAGCTTTCCAAGTGGGAATGCTTGGAAAGCTTCTGTGTCTTCTTAACATCTGAAATAGGTGGCAGACTCAGAATACCCCGTCCACCAAACACTCATGTGTGTGAGCTTGGCTTTGGTAGGAAGGGCTGGGGGAGCTGGTGGGAATGCTCAGGTGTGCAGGGAAAGCACCGAGTCTTCTGCAGGATCAATGTCTAAAGAACATTCATTCTAAACAGCATCTGTCCTTAGTATTTCAGTGTCTGTTTCCAAATGCTAATTTAGAAACAGGGAAAAAGAAAAATCCAAACCCCTTAAACGTTTCCTTGTAAGTGACTGTTTCTGTACTGTGGGTCTGTTCTAGGTTAGTGGAGTCATTTACAGGATCTGCAAAATTTCAATTGTTTTTCCAGTTTCTGACTGCTCGAATTGCTTGAACACAGAGTGATACATTGGAACATTAGGAGAAGAATCTTTATGATACAGCACAACTGCCTTCTCATTAATCTTTTTTAAAGCTGATTTATTTTATTTAAAAGCTAAAAAATATAGATATGGATTCTACCAAAGATACATGCTACTAATTCTCAGCAAAACAAAACCAACTTAATTTAAAAAAAAAAAAAAGTAGTTGTCTTGAAGATTTAGCAGTCTTTCTCAGATTCATGTCTTTTGACATCAGAACTTTTGTTCCGAAGTCTATGTTCAAATGGTGCCAGTGAATTTTCATATGAAGGGAAAATGCCTATTTGTTAATCTACTGCATTGCTTTTCTTCTTTTTCTTTTTCTTTTTTTTTCAGATGTAATTCACTGTTACCCCTTTGCTCTTCTTCTCCTTGTTGCCATTCTAACAATGTGAACTACATTGGCTTCACTTATCAAAGGAGAAGGAATGCAAAAATAAGGAAAGAGAGGAACTGTAATAAAGAGATTTGGCCTCTACTTTGTCTTAGCTGTTAAACTGTTTTTAGTGTTTTTGTTAACTATTTGCAAAGGGAAGCATTTTCTACAGAGGATAATTAATTTCAAGAAAAATGTCTTGAGTTTTAAGAATAAACGTCTCCAAAAGAGGAGATAGTCAATTTTATACAATGTCACAACTCTCCAACATTTGGGGTAGTGACTTTTTTGTTTTGTTAGAACACTTGAGACTAGCAAGCAGCCATTGTTTCTAAAAGACCGAAGCATTCATGTGTACTCCTATTTTCTTTTCCTTCACTTTTAAAATAGCAAAGTCATTAAAACTGTAAATATTTTGTTGCTTAGATAAGCATCTTCTGGGAACTTTGTATCTATGGTATATAATCATAGAATTTTATATTTTCATATAAAGCTAATTTTTTTCTAGTTTCACCTCCTTCCTAGTTCTGTGGTGGCTATGTGAATACATACCTTCTGTGTTTCAAGGTAGTGAGACACCATCATCACACTCCAAAAAAGATTTCCACACATGTCATTTCTTTGGGGCAGTGATTGTGAAAGTTGAATATTTTTTTTTATTCCATTGTCAGTGTGTACAACAGGACTTAGACTTAGCCAGTCACTGGATACGTTTGTCTCATTGATCCATTCAGAAGAAAAATAAAAATGTGGTGTTTGATTTGGGGTAAGGGGGGGAGGGAGTATTTTGAGGGAGACTTTTTGTTCATTTTTGGTTTTTGTTTGGGGGTTTTTTGTAACTTGAAGAATCTTCTTTTTGTTATGTTAAACTATATCAAATCATTCTATTATAGTGTTATTTAATATGTAAATTGTATTGCTATACATAAAATAAAGTATGGTTTTTGATGTATTTACAGACTTCTTCTTTATTTGCATCGGGTACACATAAGGAACAGATGCAGGAGTCAGTATTTCATTGTCCCAGGCATGCAGGAAGAATGATGAGATCCAAGGCCTGCTTTAATTAGATCTCAAATTTCCAAGCAGTACTCAGCTGGGAACTGCCAGTGACAGTGGAGTTCACTGTTCCCTTCTTAATTGTCTCCAACTATTAGAGAGCTGCCAGTAAATAACCCCATCCCTTTCCACCAGTGCTCCACTCCAGAGCACTGGGGTGACCCATGCAAATCCCTTTTGGAAAGGGGACTGTCTCCATTCTGAACAGGACCTCAGATCCTGAGCTTTCTTGCCAACTCCTTTGACATGCCCGCCCTTCAATCTATTTCTGGCTTACCAGCCTGGAGGAGCAGGGGCTTCCACCAAGCCACCATCACCCAATTTACTGTGATGAATGGCACTGCTCACCAACCCCAGTGGCAGGAAAAGCAAAAGCACTCATTCCCATCTCAGACAGACTGGGGGAGTACAGATGTTCCAAATCCTAGAGACCGCAGCAAATATCCCCCACGGAGTGCACGAGTAGTCACACCTTGCTGCTCTGGTCAGGAGCTGTCACTGAGGTGGGCACACGGGAGGCCATCGATGCTCTCGGTGTTTTGTAACAAAACCTCGGCAGCTCCACGCGCCACCTCCCGTTCTGGTTCTGTGCTCAGGGCTCTGTTACCTTTTTTGTTGTTCTTGGGGGGAAGCTGCCTGGGTTTGTGCACAGATTCTTGTTGCAATCTGCTGCTGGCACGGCGGCTGCCCAGGCTGGCAGCGCCTTCAGAACCACGGCAGCGCTCGGCCTCCGGAGCAGCACCTGCCCAGGGACAGGAACATCAATAACTCAAACCGCTCCTTGATGTAAAATCGCTGATTAAAATCAATACCCTACATCTGCTGCCTTTTGTGTTGCTGCATTCTCACCTGTAAGGTCTGTGCTCTGGTTGCCGGGGAGGAGGAGGGATCCTGGAGCATTGGATGGGGACTGTGATCAGCACAGCAGCCTGATGACCCTTGCCAAGCCCCCACCTCGCAGGGAGCTCCCTCCAGCCCCTGCCCCAGGGTGCTCTCTCATGTTGCACCCCAGGAGCAGCCCAACACCATCCCACCAGCAGGTCAGCTGCCTCATGGATGAGCAGCTGGGAGCAGCTTCCCAGCCTGCCACACCTGCTTTGGGGGATGCTCCAACACCTCCAGTGCCCTCTGTAAATTTTCCAGGCCAGAAGCAGGCACCCAGGAGAAGGATCCTCTGCCCAACTTGGCTGCTTCCCCCCACTGATGGAGAAGATGGCAGCCCCTGCATGCACAGGTAGGTGGGTACATGACACTTCACAGCAACAATACAGGAAAAGAGTTGTGTAAATCCTGGGAAGTTGTGTAAATGTCTGGGAAGCATCTGAAGGATGGAGAGGATGGCAAACTGAACATGAGCTAATCCCACCTGCAAGGTAGACACATGCAGGTCTGGCAGGGCTACACTGGGACCAGGTAAGGACACCTCCCAGTCTGCTCACAGCAGGGTTAAAACTGTCTCATTTTGGGAAGGGAGAACCACACAGAGAAAAAAATGTAACCCCACTGAAGACAGACAAAAGGAGAGCAATAGGAGGGATGGTCAGTGAGCTAGAAATCCTCTGAGCAAAGACAGGATGAACTGGGACATTGCCTGGTGAAATCATGGAGAGAGGGCCTGGAAGAGGCAGGAGCAGAGAGGCTATGGGGCTTGTCTCCTGGTACTTAGATCACCACTCCTGAAGAAAGGGTGTAACTCCTCCTACATCTTTGATAGATATGAAAAAAACAGAGTTTGACAAGCCACAAGGTAGGTAGGGGTCAGGCAGTGGGAACATGACCTGGGGCAACGATGGAACAAGAAAAACAGCCCTGTAACAGCTACAGGAATCAGGACACCCCAAGGCAGCTCCTTAAATGAAAAATACAGTTTTTTCACTAGACAGTAGCACCTCTGAGGTGAGCCCCCAGCTGCTGCCAGCCAGGGCATCATTGCACAGACAACAAATGGGGCAGAGATCCCTGCACTGCCAAGGTCATGCAGCAGTTGCTCCAGGAGGCCCTTGCTTCCTCCTGAAACCTCCTGGTGAGCAACAGAGGCAGGAGCAGAGGGCAAGAGAAAAGGCAAAGCCTTGGAGCAAGTACTTAGATTCCATGCTTGGGAATGCACAGGGAAGAGGCCTGGCTGAGACCTGTATGAAGTAGAAAGGTGTAGTAACTATTTCATTAATACTTTGGCAACAGAAATATGATTTACCAGCACTTCCCACTACTAACAATATGCCTGAATTAATTGGTGGTATCAGGAGATCCCGACTTCTTCTTTAATAAATAGCTAACAAGTTTAGCCTTTAAGGCTTCCAGAGGCTGCGAGCAGTCATCTTAAGCAGGCACAAATAATAGCAGCATTTTTATTAAATGGATTCAAATGCCAGAAGGTGTATTTTCAAAACATTTTACAACATAAAAATAATTTTGATCAATGGCTTGGTCCCAGTACTATTACTTAGCCACTTGAAGCCCCACAAAGTGCTTCCTGCACTGACACGTCATCCCCACCTGCTGGCAGCCACCTTATCGATCCCTGGTGATGTCTGTTCTCCTTGCTGCCAATCAATGTTTTTGATGTCTTTCTGACTTTGTAATACTTTAAGAAGCAACACTCACAAAGCAATCTTTCCTGACACTGTGTTCAATCAATCTGACAGTCACTGGGCTTGCTTTTCTTTTCTAAAGTTGTTATCTTCCTTATGTCTTGAAATCCTTGTTTAGGAGTTAACGCCTGCTTCATTCGTGTTTTATGCTACAGTTTTGGATTTTGAAAAGATTCTGCATTTCAGTTCCATGTCTCTTACAGGAGCTGTTTCCAATATTTCACATTTCCCTGTCTCTGTGTGTGTGAGCCATGCTTTCTGCACAGCTCATCATTTCTGTCACTCCCCAATTCAAACTCTGTTGATCCTGTGTCCCATACCACAGGATATCCTTGCGCTAGATCTAATCATTAATACTTTGTTCCTTTGTCTAAGGAGCTGCTGAAAGAGAGTTTTTGAAAGAGAGAGTCAACATCAGAAGAAAGGCAGAAGGTAAATGTCTTTTGTCTTGGGAGAAGGCATTATTGGCTGGAAGCCCCAGGCTCAATATAGGGAATGTGGGCACAGTCCCCCCATCATCTGTTTCAGTGGGGTTTTTGTTCTAAAATGTTGCTCTGTCTGCAAGATGAGAGCAGACTCTGACTGCTCAGGCAGGGAATGAGACACTGAGGCAACAGTGGGAACCTCCAAATAAAGCCCAAATAATAAATCTAGTACAGATTCTTTAAAAATATTTTCACATCATAATAGAGAAACAGTGGCTTCTCAGCCATGCATCACAAACCCCCAGAGTCTCCTAACAGAGGTTCTGTCAGTCAGTCCAGAATTCTGAGATGCTGCAGGTCCCTCCCATGAGAGGGAGGGCTGTGATCCTCTCCAGTTCCTTGCTGAGAAGGAAAAGCAAAGATAGGCAGCTGATGAGCTTGATTGCAGATAAAATGAGATCTTTTGTTCTTCTCTCAGCCAATGCATGGGAGGGAAATCATGACCTCTTAAGGAAAGCCTGGCTGTTTTTTCCCTGCTAAGGGGTTCCTATGGGGTGCACAAGACGGGTGGAATGGAGGTTTCCTGCATGTACTACAGAAATAAGCATTTTTCTCTAACAAGGTGCTTATTGTGCACAATCAAGAAGAATAGAAAACCACAGAAAAATAATAAATCGAGGCCTTCATTACATGCAGCCTGATGGGACCATCAGCACCACACTGCTTCATTCTCCAAACAGGTTCAAATCAGTATCTTCAATGGTATTGGCTCAGTGTCAGAACTGTTGGACAAACTGAGTCTGGTCATCAGATGAATATTTTAATTTAAAATATAATTTAATGTCCTTTAAATTAAATATAATTTCATAATGAATCTGAATGCACTGCGGCTGTGACCAAAAGAGGCTGTTGGCTTGTAGCTGTAATATCTGCAGCTATACAAAAATGGTGACACAGAATAAAAGGTGACACCTTCTTTATCTAGGTATAGAAAGGTTATCACACATTGCAACTAGCAAGGGAAGTCCTTAGTGTTGCTTAACTAACCAGTACTAGACTTAAAGCTGAAAAACACCATCATTGGACTGGGGTGGAATCATAAAAACTCTTGAAGGTTCAGTATCTTAGCTTATGAAAGGCTCTGCCTTCTGAATTTTAGTGCTTTAAATAAGCCTCCTTATAACTTAAATCCAATTTTCTAGATAGCCTCTTACTTTGAGCCTCTTAGACCTATGTTATGCCTTTGCCTGAAAGTCTCCCAGCGACCTGTAAATTGATTGCAGCCTGTGAAATCTGCCATAAGTACATCTTTGCACCTTTCTTTTTCCTCCCCTGTTTTCTGAAATGAAAAGGATGCAGGTGGCTTGTTTACTCTCAGGCTATAGATCCTGTATGGACTTCAGAAGCACTATTGGCCTCCTAGCAGTGTGTATTAGGAGAAATAATTGATTCAAGCTAATCTGGTCAGATGAGTAGAGCCCTGTCACAGCACAGTTTTCTCTATTTGTCAAAATTCTCCTCCAGTTTCTCCATGGGTGCCTGATCAGCCAGGGCTCAGCACCTTCCAGTCCCCAGTAAAGATCAATGATTGGTCTTTGATTCATCAGCTTCAATAGTTTCTGAAACACCTTGCTGTGCTGGTATCCACCATGAAGATGAGGTATGGAACTGCCAAAAAAAGATATTAAGCTGGAATTCTGTTACATAAAAGATAGGACAAAAAGAAATAGAATACATTCCAAAATGACAAGCAAAAAGAACAGGGTGATTTAATATAAATTACATAAAGTTGCTCAAATTACACCAAAATTCTTAAATAAGGAATACTAGTACACCCCCACTTTTTATGCCCTTATTTCTTTCTGGTTTTATGCACCTGTCACTGCAGGTAGCTGGGTAAAAAAACAATGCACAAGATGATAAAGCCAATTTTGCAAATGGCCACAAAGTCACAGACACATGGCACAAAAAGCTGACCCAGCCCAAGGCCCTCCTGGCATCCCCAAACACTTTGGGCCAGATCAGGAAAGTCCATTCTGTTACAAATGGTTTAGAATCCATGACCTCAGGTGCTTTGAGCAGATATTTGTTATTGCCAGGTATTTAGTGACAGCCTCAGCAATGAACAGCCCTGAGCAGGGCTGGTGTCTACTGAGCACACAGCTACCTCTGCCCAAATTTTCTGCTTAAATCATGTCTCACCCTCGTTTTTCCTCAGACCATACAGTGGTCCCTACCCACAATAGGGTACATAATACCCATTATGTCATTTCCTCCTGTGTAAGTCCAAAAGGTGTGTCCCAAAAAGGTAATACTAACTTTGGATTCTTTGCCTTTTGGAGCTCTTAATCCACATTTTGCCTGCACTTCAATTTTTATTGATTTTCCTGTGCCACCTCTCAGCATCCTTCCTAGGCAGCATGATGCATTAACTTTCCATATAATGAATTTTCCCATTTGGTTCTGTACTCTGAAATACACCCACCTCTAAATGAGATTTCAACACTCTGCATTGCTGATTTCCAGCTGCGTGCCATACCCCTCATTTTTCATAGGCTGGGAGCACCAAAAGAGCCCCCTAGACCCAGAGGTCTTGCTTTTAACACAATCACTGCTGTATTGGGAGAGAGGAGAGCTTTTATATTTTTACACTGGTTCCAACAATGAAGTTATTAAAGCTGTTTTCCACCCTGCAAGAAAGGTACCTGACGATGATATTGTCCCTGCCTTTTAAACTAATTTTATTTTAGTACGGTGCATTTGCAGGCATCATGATTCTATCAGTGCATGTTATTCCCAGTTAATGACTGAAAATGTTATTGTTTGGGGAACAGGTTTGTTCTGGGTTTTGTGGGTTTGGGGATTTCTCTGTTTAATTTTATCTACCTCTATAATATCAGAAGATAAGCCAATTTATTCACGAAAATCCTTCCTATCCATTGTTTTGTTGACTCCAGTTTCCTGAGAAGGATACAAGGTACTTTGGCAAAGCAGTATAGAGAAAGACCTGCAGTTATTCTGGGTAGGATGCATCCACACAACTACGGGTCTGTCCCAGGCAAAGTGCAGAGCAGGAAGTGTGTTTGTAGTTCAGCTTCTCACAGCAGGAATATTTATTTATTTATTTGTTTATATAGTCAGGTCTTCCACACTGGATCTGTAAAATTGTGTCACTAAATCCACATCCTTTCTAGGGTGGCACCTCTGCAGCACTGGGGACATTGCAGTCTATCTGATCTGAATGGCAGCAGACCTCCAAATAAAGGATCCTCAGATCTTTTTTTTCACTCTTAACTATTTACTGGATTTTAAAAAATTCTTTTCACCTTGTGTAAAGCACGATGGGGATTGATTTCACAACATGTCATTACAACTATCACAGCTCACACTACAGTCCAACAGCACTATTTTGAGTTCCAGACTTGAGGCATTTTAGAAAGTAATGAGATTCAGAAGAGTGGAATTTTAGCCTTCCTGCAATTATGATATCTGTGTTAAGAACACAAACTCTAAAGTCTTTTTCAGACACCCACATGAACCTGAGATCTAAGGTGGGTACAAGGTACTTAGTGACCAGGCTGGCACAGCAGGACATTGTTCCCCTCAGATGTCCAGCTCTGTACCTGCAGATGGGGGATGCCCCTTGATTGACATGGAATGTTCAGAGGACATCACTTCACTCAGCGGGCTTGCACAGCTGTCCCATGCCCTGTGGTACCAAACCATTTCTCCCTGAAACCATCATTGCCTCTGCCCAGCTCAAAACCCGAGCTTCCCAATAATGCAACTGCAGAGGAGAAATACATCTCCTTCTCCTCACAGGTGAGTGCTAGTGTACACATTTCCTCCATACAGAAGGACCTTGGCAGAAGCAAGTGCTCAAAGACAAAAAGTATTGAAAAAGAGATTTCATATTAAATGTGTACCCATTATGGCCATGTTTGATACTAAACTTCCTTTTAAATTTAATAGGAATTAATAGATATTTTCACAAATAGGTCTCAAATGGCATAGGTGATTGCAGAGTTCAGCAAGTTGATTATTACTGCAACAGAACATTATCTGCTTATGACCTTGTAATCCATGTTATCCTTATCTGCTAGATGTTCATATTACCTATTAATAATTTATAAAGTAACCTCATTATAAGGCTGTACTATCAACTGCAACCGATTACAGCAAAAACAGGCAGGACCCAGGCACTAAAAAGTTTCTCTGTGCAGCTGATCCTGAGTTCATTATGTGCTCCTCGTTGAATTTTATCGTACACTCTTGATATTTTGGAGAGCTCTGCTTCTCCCTAGGATGTGGTTATCAGTAATCTGTGGGCTGCATTTTCCCACATGGCAGCTGATGCCTGTAGCAGGAGCTGAGCTCCTCCCGTTGTGTTGGTACAGACAGGTTTGGGAACAGATCCAAGAGTTCACTAACAATCCTCAGAGTGAACAGAGTCCTACAGGCTTGTGGGTCTGAGTGCAGCAGTGAGGCCATGGCAATGCCCATCCCCAGGCTGTTGCCTTCAATCTTCCTTTCACAGGAGTCCTGCCAAGCGTCTGAGGACACAGCTTCACCAGTGCACTATAAACTGTGCTTCCCTTCTGGGCCATGCTCCTCGTAAATTTATTTCACTAAGGTGGTCACAACACAAAGTACTAAACCTGCAAGCAGAGGCACTTGCTGTTAAATGGATGAAGAAATTCCCAAAGGACAGGGAGTGGTTCTTCTCCTGATTTGTGTGTACAGAAGACGGAAAAGCTTGGAGAAAAAAAAATGGTATATGCTCAAGTCTTCAATTTTTCACAACAATCACTTTCCAGTGCTATCTAAATAGCAAGTCAACCTCTATTTTTACAAAATCCTCTGCACCTGAATGTTTTCTGCCAGTCCTCCCTCACAAAGTGAGGCATGAGAACACTGACAGCCTCAAGTGCTCAGCTGCAGGATCTGGTTTTGTGAAAATGAATAGCAAAGCTGGAAAGAGTAGGTTCTTCACAAAAAGAGTAGTACAGTCATCCACAGTGCACACATGCTTGTTAAAATCCATTGTTCTGAATTCATGGCAGCACACCTTTCCTTGGAGCCCCTCTGGACAAGAGACACTCTTAGGATATCCTGGAAGAGCAGCTGGTCTGGGCAGATTCTCAAGGAAAAATCTGGGCTTTACTGAAGCCACAGGCAAAGTTCATTTTCAGCAGAGCCAAGACTTTTCTGTCACCTTATCACTACATTTCTTGGCTTTCAATATTACTGCATATTTTTCTGAGCAATTTTAGGCAAACCTATTTCAGTCTTCTGACAAAGATATTCATGATGAATAGTAATTATTCTGTTGTAGTAGTATCCTGGGACCTTTGCTGTGGACCCACGTGCATCCACAGCAGCAGTGTGTGGATGCATAATAAAGAGACAGCTTGGGTCTTTATTTATGTATGGTGCTCTTTACCTTATCCTCAGACATTTACATGGAGTTTAAACTGAGAAGTAAACACAAAGATGTGGATAGAATCTCTGGTTCAGGATGTGCCTGATCTACAGACTGCCAAAGCCTGGTAAGAATTAATGTCTGCTGCTCTTTGGCACCTTCCCTGGGAATCCTCTATTGTCCCTTTTTAAAAACAGGACACAGTCTGAATTTTCGTATACTTTCAGTAATACCAATTTTTCAGCCTGTGTTATGTTGGGAAAATCTGTTTGGAGCATCACTGGTGTAGTGGCAAACAGATCACAATCCTGCACCCTGATAGCAAATGGATGGTTCTTTCTAAAGAACTCCTATGTTGTTGCCTTGTTTTTCCATAAATGGGGCTCTGCAGAACATTTTTACAGCTCACAATGAATGATGCCATTTCTAACTTAGTGTTTCCACTGAGGTTAATCTGATTTTCTACATATATTTTGGCCCATAAAGTAGCCAGTAATCTAACTGCCTTTTAAAAATCTTACTCAAAGTAAACAATTTTCCCAAGCCACATTTACAATAAATCTCAGTCTTGTAGGCTGAGATCTTTCACTGTCTCTCTTCCTCCTCATCCCCATATCATGCTGAGTCATTTTCTAAAACTAATCCAGTTGCTTTTCTATGAGCAATGAATGAAATCTAAAATGAATGAAATCTAAACACAGACTACACTAGGTAAATGATGAGAAGGAAGACATATGTTATCATAATTTTCCAGCCTTGCAAGAGTTGTACTTCCTTATAGTCCTGCAAGCATATCAATGAGACCACACAAAGAAAGAAAAATTCTCAATACTATAAGGGAAAAAAAACCCTCCCTTTTTCGTTAGATGTGTATTTCCTTTCCACTCTATTCTAAACACAGCAATTAATTGGAAGTGACCCTTTACTGGCAGAGATTACCTTGTGGTGATGCACCTTGCTACCTTCAGCACACTTTGTGGGATTTAACCATGGATCCCAGTCATGCTTTCATGATCTTTCCCACAAGTAACACGTTTTCTCACACATGAACAGACATTAATAACCATTTCTACACTTGCTTGCGTGTCTTTTAGTGCAGAGACAACAGTCCCTTCTCAGAGTCTGTAACATTCTAAGACAATTCAAAGTATATAAAACTTACGTACCATATTTTTCAAATATAACTGGGAAAGCATAATTTTAATCAGCCCTGTTTGATTATTCCAGTTGGCACAATGTGTAAAAAGGTATCACAAATTATTTTGAGAGATTACCCAATTACAGAGAGACATTTCCAGAGAGGAAATTTAGAGCATCTCAGTAATAGCTTGATTAATACACCAGTCATATTTTAGCAACAGATCGTTTGATTGCTTATATAAACTGGTTTCATTCCACTTGCTTTAAATACAGAAAAATACTAAGTAGATAAGCAGCTCTATGAACAACAGAACCAAGGAGACTGATTTTCTGTAAATTTGAGTTGGTAGGAAAAAACCTACATGAACCCTCAACATGATATCCTACAAATTGCAAGCTCTCCTTACTACTTTCCTTTTTCTCTGAATAGCCATCTATTTTCAAAATAACTTCTAGAACTTCGATGTCTTTGGGATTAGTAAACTATTTAACTTGGTGTTACATTTGGCTGCAATTGGTCAGCTTCAAAAATTACTGGAAATAGAGACATGTGCATGCACGTGTGCACAGCTACATACGTGCACACACACGGAGTATGAACACATAAGCTGCTTTTAAACAGAAAATCACTCCCTTTGAGAAACTGATATAATCTGCTGTAACTCCACAGCTTTTGCCCATTGTGCCCATTTTCAGAAACTAAACTGCCAACCATCAACTGATATCAGTCTTTGATAAGGTTTAATGAAGAAAATAAATGGTATTCCCTAAGGAAAGTAATTTTCGCATTCCTTGGAATGTTTTCTTTTTTCATATTTCTTACTGTTTCATCTTTCCAAAGAAAGTCTCCTTTACTCATTACTGCTAAGCTGAAACATAAATGACAGAAAAGCAAGCATTGACCCTTTTCACGTCAATGGCAGCACTGACATTTTTACCCAGCTGTTCAAAGTCTGGACTCTACAGTGCTGTCCATAACTCTTATCATAAATAGAGTCTGGTAGTAAGACCAAAGACAGTCAACTGTGCAAGAAAATCTGAAAATGCTGTTAGAACTTGCTGTTATTTAAATATTTTAAACTGACAGTATTTGAAAACCAACTTGAAAGCTAAAATTTAAATTCACCTGCATTTCTGTGCCTTAGGCTATGAAAGAAGTTCAGATAAACAGCACACTACAAATAATGTCATGCAGGACTCTGTAATGTAAAGCTCATAGTGAGATCACAGCAAATAGAAGGTTACATTAGGAAGCCTACGCAGACAGGAAGCTCTTCACAACACAGAGATGCTGTGCTCAAAACATTCTCCTCCCAATGCCTGAAAGGAGCAGCAATGCCCTGCACACCTCCCTAGCACTGGTGGCAGCAAAAGTGGCCTGGCTTGACAGGCAGAGCCCAGCCAAGTGCACGAGTTGAGCATTGTGTGGTTTATTACAGGTGTCCCCTCTGCAATACTCTCCATAGCCAGAGGCACGAAGCAGCACGTGACTCGGAGCTTTCATTTCCAAGTTTTCTCTCAGTGAAGATCAGCAGCTGATAACAATATTGATGCTGGTGATGGGATTCTGTTATTTCACCAGCATGGCTCAACTGAACAGCTCTGCTATGAAAAACTTGTCACGGGAAAGGCTGTGCAAGTCAGGCTTCCCTCCAAAGGTCACCAGAAAGCCATGGCTCAGACTCCCAGACACAGATGGGTGAAGGTCCATGTTAAAATGGCCCCATTCTCCCTCCCTCTCTATTGTCTAGGAGTTCACCTCTCTGAGGCTTAAGCACTTCCCTAAAACTTCTCTGTTCAATAGAAGGCTTATTCATTACAGAGTCATAGAGTGATTTGGGTTGGAAGGGACCTCAAAGATCATCTAGTCCCACCCTTCTGACCACAGGCAGGGACACAAACAGATTACACCCATTTGTTCTTCTGGTAGCACTATAGTTTTGTTTTAAAAGCTCTTTTTCACCAATATTAATATTATCATTATATTTTTAGTAGAAAACAATCAGATACTCTTCCTGCTTCTGTTTTGATAATTAAGCCAAATATTTTAATCTTTTCTTACAAAACAAGTTTCCTTCATTCTCCTGATCATCCATAAAGCTTCTTCTACACCTCTTCATTTCTCTTGAACTGAGGTGACCAGAACCACACCAGAACCACCACAGCTGGTCAAATCAGTAGAATGACCCATAACAGGCTTGCAAGAAGCTCAGCTGAACAATTCTCTCAAAAGCAAAGAAGGGTGAGATAATTTATATTTTCCTCCATTTCCTGATTATAGGTAAACCTGAGGGGAGAGGGTTAAAATGAAGGATAGAGCATGAGCTGTAATTTGGGATAGTGCAGGTTATTTGTTTCCCTTGGAAGTATTCATTAATTATGCTTTTATATTACTTGGATAACCCTTGCCTCTCTCTCCTTCAAATTCACTCATACAAAGGAAATGTGATACATTGACATTTATACTTCACACAGTGTTATAAAGCAAAGTTGATTCTTTTTACAACACAAGGCTTGAGCTTTATAGATTCTATTTACTTTTCTTAGATTTATGTGATCATGCTCCTTGCTTCTCTGCTTTTAGGGTGGCTGTTAATATTCTAAAGTTTTTGTTACATTCTCTCACACTTTAAGACATTTCCTGAAGAGAACTGTTTATCAAACCAGTATTTTGTGTTTCTAAGAAATGTAGCTTCTCTCCTAAAAAGAAAAAGGAAAACCACAACCAACAACCTAATTTCATAGAAACAAAATAGAGGTAAGAGATCAGGCAAAAAAAAAAAAAAAAAAGGGTATTTGTGTATCTTTTAAAATCTGCTATAAATATAAAAGCTTCTCCTGAGGTTTTTCATCTCTGGTTACCAAACAAGATGCTATTAAACTTTTTTTTAGCCTTTTTAGCAATGTTACGGGTGCTGCTCAAAATTATTGAAATTGCAGGTCTGAGTACTCAGCTGCTCTAAAAATCAGGTCCTGTATGGGCCAAGTTGGTCATTTCCTCTGAATGAACTCTTAAGAAAACGTTGGCTCTCAGCGAGTTGGTTCAGACGATGAATCCACTCTGGCAGAGATGGGAACAGAACTCGAGGTTTCTGACTGACTGATCAAATGACTCAACTGTGCTATCACCAAGAAAGAGCCTTTAAAGAATGACTCTGAAAGGTTATTTTCATTGAATTGCTGAGTACATAAAATGTGTTGAAAGAAAGGGTAAAACTTCTTGAAAGGGTTTAGAAATGGTTATATTTCTAATCTGTTGTGGTAGGATTTTCAACTCCAGTGTTCAGCGAAGCTAGACTGACAAATTTATTATAGTTATAAGGCTGAGAAACCTATTAGAAGAAATGTAATAGAAGGTACATTTTTGTGAAGCTTTAATAGGAATAGAAACAATTCAACAAAAGACTAAATTCTGTAAGGTGGGAAAAGTCACTTATTAAATCTTTCTAAAAAGATTGACTGACCTTTCTTTAAAAAGTGGGGCTTTTTTTGTAAAAAATGAAAAGCTCAAGCTTCATAACAACAACCCAGTAAAAGGGTTTATTAGAAACTGGCTTCTTGTGCAAGTTCAGTTATTTTTGTGGTCAGTAAATGTTGGTGTTATGCAGCAAGAGAAGCACTGTTGCCTCTCTAATTTCTCTCTGGAACTGAAGAAATTCATAATAAAAGCATTCAAAATCTAAACTGAAATTAAAAAATAGAACACTGCTGCTCAGATTTGTATGGCAAAATCCAGAAACAATGGGCTGAGAATTCTGCTCATAAGGAAACTGTGCCAGAACTGTAAAGGTGGTGTTATTTCCTCTACCTCTGCTTACAGTAAAAGGCAAGCTATTAATATCAGGCATCCTGACAGTCATATAAATGCATGTATTAAATTTCGAAGTACTTTTTGCTGCTGTAGATGTATCATCATTACAGAACAAGACAATTTTAATGTACGACCAGATGGCAACAGCATTATTTACAGTGGCTGAAAGTTATAGGGTGACTTGTACATCCAATGCAAATGGCCTGAAACTGAAGATGGTGTCCATCATCATCCCAGAGCACAAAGCTGAACAGTACAGTTTGTTCAAAGCATTGTGTGAATGCAGTTTGAAGAGTGTTTAAATAACCAGCAGTACCTGCATGTGATTGAGCTCACGTGAAATTAGCAGGCACTGACCCACTCCTCAGTAAACTTGCTACGGTTTCAAGCAGGAACCTCAAAGCAGGCCAAAGCAGACAGACTTTCTGTCTGTGCAGCAGGCAAAGTCAGCCTTGAGGAACTCAAATGAACCTCCACCAGGGTGTGAAAGACATAAGCTGTGGATAGTTTAGAAGCAGATGGTCAGACACTGATCAGGTACATAATTACAGGCACCAGTCTGAGGAAAGCAGTTTCTCAAAGCTCCCTACACAGCCTGCAAGAACGATACCTCTGGTCCTTCAGAGCAGCTCCAAATGCTCAGCCCCAGGCCTACATCGTGGTCAAGGAGAGCTGAGTTCTCTGCACTGATTAGGGAGGGAGACAGGGAAAATCAGCCTTCCTTGTATAAACCACCTGACATGACTCTCACTTAGGAGCCAAAAAGTGTATTTCTGTCCCTCTTGTTCATATCCACCTCTTTTGCTTTCAGGAGGAGCTTGCTCTCCTTGCTGGGGAAGAAATATCCAGTCTACACAGGTAAGTGAATTGCTGGTTGTAAGATCAAAGCTAGGCACCTCTGTTCAAAGCACCCCAAACAGGAACAGAGAATGGTGGTTCTCCAAGTGTTTTTTTTTTTTTAATTGGGTTTCCTGTGTGCAGTTTAGGGAAAACAACAGGAGTTATTTGAAATAAAGTTTTAATTCACTATCCTAACATGCTGAGAAGCAATTAGATACAAGTTAATTACTGTAAATAGTTACTATGATTACTTGTAAAACATTCAACTACCTGTACATCTGCTGAAGTCAGTCGAGACCAGTACATTTTATTTTTTTTTTTAAGAGAAGGCTTAATGTTATTACTTAAGGGCCAAACTATTTTTGTGAATTCGTCAAAAAGAAGTAGCTATACCATAGACACTACTGATGCAGAGCACTTCTTGGAGCATGCATCCCCTTGACAAGACTGAGTGAGTGTATCAGCGAACTGTCTGAAGAATTGTCTAGGCTAGCTTACATTTACAGAACCTTAAAGTACTTTCCTTAAAAGAAAAATAATATGAAAAAAAATTTGCAGCTGAACACTGATTTTCTTAGATTTGTTCTGTTTATCAGATTTCTACCCCTACTTGAAGCACGAAGAAAATATTGCCTTGCTAACATCTTTTCATCATGAACATTATTTTTTCCTTTGATACTGGACAGAGTCTGGCCTGGCTTCATGCACAGTTTTATACCACATTTTGACAGGCACACAAAGCACCTGGAGTTCTACCACTTCTGTGCCCTCACACACACAGCTCTTGGCTCTTCCTCTTCACACAGGTCTTCCAACTCTTTTTCTGAACTTGGCCCAGCCGTCTCTAGTTTGGACTATTTTTGCACCAGCTGACAGGTGCTGAGCCCATCCTGGTCTGCTGTTTGGGTTCTGGTTCACCAGATCTCCTGATGTCAGGGGGCAATTCCAACAAGCACACACAGATTACATTAGTTTGCCTAAGCATAGAGTAATGCTTTGAAAATTTTTTTTCAACAACATGTTACTTCCACATGTGTACCAGTGCTTCCCACAGCAAATACACACCTTTAGCTACCAAAAAACCCAGAATGCAAATACAGGAATATGTTGTTGAGTTGTCCTAGCATTTATGAGCTTCATCTCAGCTCTAATATCACCACTACAGAGAAGACAACAATTTGTAACGCAGGGCAGGGAAGGGTCCGGGACTTGCCAACAGAAAGCTTGAGAGCTAGTCTCTGAATATTGAAATGTGAAAGAGGAATTAGAAGTCCCCCATTTTTTACCCTCCTAAGTTTGATACTTTATTAGCTCACTTTTGCTCTGGGAGGGCATTTCCTTGCATGTCTTTGCCTTTCAGCTTGTAGTAACTTAAAGCAGCTTTGCACAGGGCTTGTGCAGTTGATTGAAATGCAGCCGACAGCCTCTGCAGCTGATAGGAAAACTGCCACGAGCCAAGGCCATGGCCACAAGCTGCTCTCTCTGATGGGATTTCACGGCTCTCAGACTGTCCCGTAGGCCTGCTGCATTTTACCAATGATATCACTCAACAAATGTTTATGAACAGACAGATCTCAGACCTCAAAGTGGATATTAAATTACTGTACCAACAGAGGTGTACCTCCAAAAGGTCAGGGAATGAAGAAGTAGAAAGCAAAGGGAAAAAACAACCTAAAATATATGCATTTCTTTAAAAAAGTTTTGATGTGGTTTCTTCTAAGAAAGCTCCTTTCTTACAGTTTTCCCTTTGAAATACTGGTGTCTTGCAATCCCAATATATAAAAACATTTCCTTTTTTAAAAACTGACATATGGCAAAAATTGGTAGCAGTAAATAAACGCACATAAAGCTAAATCATGCCATCCTAAATGTTAGTAAAAATGACAAAATAAAATACTATCTATATAAACTACGCACAGGTGTGTAGCATATTACAAGCAAAAAACATATCTTGCAATTATAAGCCTACAGTATTTATTTCAGTTGTCTGTAATTACATTTTATATATGTTTGTTTAGTAATATCAATCCAAGACATCATTTTGAGGATATAATTAACTGCATGTTAGCACAGGATGTGTTAGACTGTTTTTGTGTGTTGAAAGAGATAAAAATCTTTGTTAGCTGTGTTTAAGTGCCACCTAGCGTCCCAATCTACCAATTTCACTCAGAAAACCCTCTAAGTTTACAGAGCAAAACCAAATTGCAGGGTTAAAAAAGAACTAGGGTCACAATGCACCCATTTCAGTGCTAACATTAAGTCCTTAACCCATGTGGACAGTAAATACAGATCTAAAGGTCCCGCTGGCACACATCTAGTTTTTCAAATTTTTATAGCAGTGATCCAACAGTAAACTCACATAAAGATATATATTCTTGACAACTTCAGAACCAATCTAGGTTAAAATAAGAGTTTATAGCTCAGTAGCTGTGAACTTCACCCACTGTCACATAAGGCAACCATTAGAAAATTACGGCTTCCATCCCTGTCTCTGTTTCCGCAACACTGAACAATTGACGGTGTCTGTAACTTAACCAAAATGCTCTTGGCATTCTCATCACAAATGGCATCTATAATGGCCTACCTAAACCAAACTTCAATTTGTCTCTTTTCTTCCTGAAATTCTTTAAATGCTGCAAAGAAAGAAAGATCGCAGCCATTACAGAGAGCTGTCGTAGCTCAAAGTAGAATATGCAAAACACTTGGGCTTTGTGTTACATTTAGCGTGACCGTAACAATTAGCTTTTCGCACCATTAGCAATGAGGGCTGGCTCCTACGCCTCTGTGACATTTATTAGAAAGTCTTGTCTTTAAATCGCAATGATAAAAGAAAAAGTTAAATAAGTTTTTAAGTGCTATTTATCCTGGTTGCTACAATAAGCAAGGGTAAGTTGACAAGTACATCAAAGAACTTCTACTTATGTCATGAAGTGAATTAATGTGAATTTGTTGCAGAAATATAAAATCAGAGAATGGGGGAAAAGCAAAAAATATTAAGAGATGAAAACCCACAAAAACAGCTTCTGATGAGCAGCAAGAAAGGCTTGTGATGAGGTGTCTTAAACTAGGATGAGAGAATGCTTAGACAGGAAACATTTAGGCAAAACAAGCACTTTCAGAAATCTGCAGCTGCACATGTGCATAAATCTATTGGGCACCAATAAAATGGAGGAAAAATATTTTTCAGCTTTATCTAGCTTGGAATTTTTGGTTTGTGTTTTCTGCGAAGGACAAAACATTTGCAGAAACAAAAAAAAAGGTGGATTAATTATGCTTTTTTATTTGAAGTATATTTTGATGTAAGTTTGCCTATAAAGGACTACACTCGCGTCAGCAACTCCTCAGCTTGGAGACCGGGAAGAAACTCAGCTCGGACGCACGGGCAGGATCACACCAGAAGGTTTGGAAACCACACGGAGAGCCGGGCTGGCTCTCCCGGGCCGGACACGGAAGGCTGTGTCTTGCACAGAGGGAGGAACGCTCGTTTCAAACGCAAATCCCCGCAGGAGCCCCCGGGACTCCGGGGGCGAGCTCTGTGAGGGTGAGAGAGGGCACGCGCCACCCGCTCCCCCCGGCCGCCCCTCAGCGCTCCCGCGCTCCCGCCCCGGGCCAGGATTGGCCCCGCGCCCTCCCGCTCCTCCAATCCCAGGGCTGAATTCCGTTCCCGCCCCCGCCTGATCCCGCCCACCG